>CM068711.1:21923881-22331381 GCA_035079005.1 Fraxinus americana | reverse complement strand
TCTTCCTGTTATTCATTGAAAGAGAGTTTAAATACATATGTTTTCTAACCACTCTTCCTAAACTTATGACCACCACTATCGTGCATAAACAAAAATTAAATCATGAAGCAGAAATAACAAACTTGCAAAAGAATAGGACTTTGCAGAAAATAAGGACTCCAACTAATGACTTCTTCTCTGAACATTTTAGCCTCAGACTTGGTCCAAGTATTTCTGGTTTGGGATAGACACATGCTAGGATCTTCTTGGTTTATCAAATTCTTTTCCAATAAATCATTAATTTATTTGACACAATAATCGAGCAATTCTTTATTCATTTGAATAGGCTTTGATTTTGCGAGAATTCTTGATTCATTAAAATCAGAAATGTATGGTAAAGAAACAATATGTTTCTTTCTATTCCATAATGCTTTTGGAATGGTAAAATATATTTCCAATTCAACTCAATTTGATTTTGAATTTGTTTTATCCTTTCATGATTTTTATGTTCTTGAATTTGTTCCTCCATTCGTTTAATATTTGGTTCATTCCTTGAGAAACTTGATATGTTGTTTTTTATAATTAATATTATTAATTACTTTTGAGATTGAAGCTTGTTTGAGAGCATTCACATCTTTATATGAAGGATGATTATTAAATTTGAAAATCAATTCTTGACCAAGAATTGTAGTCTTTAATCCCTTTGCATTTGCTTGAAAACGATAAATTTGTACAATAAAAAGGTGTTCCAAAAATTAATTCTTGATCCAAATCTTTTACTAAATAGAAAATATTTTTGAAGCGGATGTTTCAATTACAAATATGAGAATTTTAAAGTTTATGTTGTATATCTAATTTCTTTCAACTAGCTCCATATAGTCTCTCATTGGTTTTTTCAAAATACTTTGTAGGAATTAATCATTCCCTAATATAATTTTGATAAGCTCTAGAGTTAATAAGGACTCGAGATGTTAATTTGAATTCTTTATTTACTATAATTATCATCTGACAATACCATTTTTTAAGTTGAATCGTATTGATTACATTGACCTTTTCATCTTCTGATTGAATCTTTTCTACTTCTTTTTCTTCTGAGTTAGATTGAATTTCTGATTTACTTCTTGTTGGATTATCATTTTCTAAATATTTTGCCTTTAGAATGACAACTTCCATTTTTACATTTTTTATTTGATGTTCAAGCTTGGATATTTGGTTTTTCATTTCATTTTAACTTTGGATGTGAGTTCTTGTTCAAATCTATTCATTAGTTGAGACATATTAAATTTTTCTCTTGGTAGCTCTTGTTGTGTTATTAAATGATTGAATTTCTTTTTATTGGGGATCTTCTATTCTTTCAAAAAAAAAAATTTTTTGAATAATTCCCTTTTCTTTAGTAAGGGCATTAATTTATTTGTTTTGCAATAACAGCTGCTACCATTGCAACTGCAAATATCTTCTTCAAAATCTGAATCTTCTTGATTTTGATAAATTTGTTCATAATCAGATTCTGAATTTTCTTCAGAACTAGAATTGATCAAATTTAAAAGTTCATTTTTAATATATTCATTTATTTAAAGATTATTTGTTTGTCCTTTCATAGGACATTTATTTGAATAATGACCTGTTTGTCTATATTTCCAATAAATTATATTTTTATTTGATTTTTGAAATCTTTGTTTAAAGAATTTTCTTTTTTGATGTTTTTGGTATCTTTCTTCTCGTGGATAAAATCTTTTTCTTGTAGTGAAATAGGGCTACCAATGAAATGGTTAATAATAACAAACAGAAATGTTAGTATTTTGTCATTGTCCATTTGATTTAGTGGCGTAAGTTACTTTCTGTCGATCATTGTCATTGAGGCAATTAGTCCACCATCCTTTAGTTGTCCTCAAAGGCCGAGTATAATATTACTAAAGGCAGATTCTTAAGAAATAAAACGACTGATATAAGCCAAGTGGCACATGGCAATATTTTCATCGACTTGAATAATCCGATATTCTTTCATTGCATCAATATTCCAATTGATTAATTCGTCTCCATTATAAGAGGTTTAGGTTTTTCTTTCTTTTCCTTATATTGCATATCAGGATATGAAGGTCTTCTGTAAAAATTTTTGGTATTTTTGAATTCCTTTTCCTCTAGAAATTGACTTTCTAGATCTTCAATTGAGTAAACTGTTGGGAATTTACTTAACATGCACAGCGGAAATTAAACAATTTTCAATTCCCAAACGAGGATCTGCAATGTGTTTAGATAGAAACTGTGATGAGAATGATACCTTTGATGAATTCCACAAATTCTTTTGCTTTTTATTGAACTCCAATGATCACGATCTGCAATCTAAGCTGTCCAATTGTCCAGCCTCCAATGGTGATCCACACAGAGAATAAGAATGACGGCTAGGGTTTCTTTTCTTGTGCTAGCCAGAATAATGAAAATTCTCTACTGTTTTTCAAACCCTAACAGCTTATTAATATAATTCCAGATGGGTTCGGCCCATCTATTAAACTTAACCCGGTCCAAGATTTAATTAATCAAATTAATTAAATCTGGTCCATGAATTAATTAATCCAATTAATTAATTCGGGCCTATTAATAAACAATCCAATTAATTAATTATCCAACACTTATCAATTAATTAATTGGTAAATCTCATTCTTCTGATTCTCTTTTGTGTGTGACCCATTAGGTTCCCGATCACGATGCCGAACGACGTGAATTATTATTTTGATCTAATCAAAATCAATAAATTAAAACGCCCCTTTTAATTTATCACTAATTCATTTTCGTTGTCCCAGATTGACATCTAGCAATGTATCAGGGCAATACATGTGACGGGAAATATCACGTAGCATGACAAAACCAAACTTGTTTGTTTACCGTGAAACTATAAATGATCCGATCAATTATGAGATATGGATATGTGTCAATCTCAATTATCGATCATATCTTTTATCCCACTGTTAAGTCAATGTACGTCGAAAACTCTTTTCCGACTTATGAGTTCACCTTGGCCAAGGATTTCATTATCAACTTAACTGGATAAAATGTAGATCATAATCTCTTACTATCTAAGAGTGACGAATCCTCTATTGATCATTCACAACCTTCATATGATTCTTGACATACCCGAACGATGCTGTATTAGCGACCCTTGACAGAGCAACATCCAACATCACCAAAGTATGATTGCCCTCATATAAGGTACTATGATGACCTCAAGTCAAAGGACCAATTCCACTACCGAACGTTAGAGATTAACCACTAACACTTAGATAGTTATCCATGTGGAATCTCTCAGCGGGTCTCCAATGTTTTGTTCTATAACAAAACATCCACGTGTTCATTCAAGTGTCACCACACTTTAGCTTGTGAGATCAGCTACTTACTTCACAAGTAAGAATGCCACACGCGATAGTCTATCCGTAATAACGATATCCGTATCTCGTTATTACTTCGACCACGGACGATTTAAGATTCAGTCATATGTAATTTGTATCTCACAATCACAACTCCTTGTGATTAACAAATCACCAAGACTTGAATCTACGGATTCTATTATTTATATTATTAGAATATTAATTCAATTAAATAATAGATATTGCCATACATATGCATTGATTATATATATTCAAAGTGTTTATGTCCAAAGTTGATTGGACCTAGGGCATAACACTTACATAAACTACATTGCATTATTTGGTGTAGTTAATTTTGATAGTCGTTTTGACGATTCTTGTGTAACATTTGATTCTGAATGTATAGAGTTTTCCTAGACCTGGTTTTAAGGATTCTTTTATGGGTTTAAAGATCAAATTAATTAGCTTTTTATTATCTTCTCTTCTTGATTCTTTTGGTTCTGGATTAGATTCAATTTTTTAGAATGGATTCGTCATTGAGTATACCAAAATATTTGTATAGTTATTTTGAGCTTGTATATCTTTAATGTGTTTGACAGCAGAACCAGAATTTTCTGGCCTATCAATGACTTGTTTGAGGGGAGAAGCAATCATCTCACTATTTTCATGAGGAAAAACAATTTCTTCCATTGGAGGATTCTCCGATTGAAATGTTTCTCCACTTGCAGTTTTCCATTTTTTCTGTTAGTATGATTCACATTAACAGATTTTTGTTTTTGTTTTCCAAAAACGCATATTTCAGTCCATTGAAAAAAAAAAACTTAAATTTTCCCAAAATGATTCTAATTTGTTCATAGAAAATATCTTCCTCATATATTTCTGAAGGCTTTAACTTCGGATGTTTTATCTATTTTTAATTCTCTTCTTCTATCTATAGAAGAAGAAATGACATTTAATTGTTCTCCTAATCTTTCAGATGGAAGAGGATATTGCATATCAGAAGGAGTAGGAGACTGCTCTTTTTGAATCAAATTCATCTTCGTATTGAGGTTTTGGAACTATGCATGTTTTAGAGTGGAATCGGTGGGGTTTGAAAGGTTTACAAGTCTTCTAATAGTGATCTTTGTAATTACCTTAAAATATTACCTAAAGAAAAAGATATATCTGTTTTAGTAGATTGCATCGGGTCAGTTTCGAAAATACTGTCCAGCATAGTTAAAAAAATATTTTCGTGCTTCAGAGATTATCGACGAGACCCAAACTTTTTATATGTAGTACGTATATGAATGTTATAGTCTTTGTTAAAATTTCATATATTTTAGTTGATGTTTACTAGACTAAACATATTTTTCTTTCCGCTGCTACGAAATCAGTATTTGCTGAATTTCCTCAGATGTTTTCCAAAATCAAATTACACCATAATTGTCTAATTCTATATGGATATATATCTCCCATTATTTTATTTTATTTTTATAACGAACACCCAAATTTTTCTTATTGACAATTTGTTTTGGTTAACATTAAAGAGCTTGAACTAAGACTTTATTTTTTTAATGCGTCGAGTTCCAAGAATTTGGGGTGTTACGCCCACCGAGGCCATGCAAACATGGAGGATAATTTCCCCATGGAATATGAGCCAGAATATATGCCGCAAATGTCTATTTGATTGTTTGATAGAATCGCCCTACAGAAACCAGGCACACGCCATCCCAGCCACCTCCCATGTCTAGAAATATGCCTCAACCACTACCACCCGCAGCAATGCAACCAGAGGAAAGGCAAGGACGTCTCACAAGCTACTCCTAGAAATAGGTGCCACATGAGGGAGAAAATGGTAAGGGATCAAGTAGGCCCATCTGATCTGCTACCCGATATCAGGCTGATGAAGAGGAAGACTCGGACTAACCATAAAGGTCTTGTGACCTCGATGACGATGAAGAAAATTTGTCTTTTTCACAAAAACAAAGAAATGCTTGTGTTCTTAGTCACTGTGTGCCATTAAAGATACCAAAGTATGACGGAAGAGGTGACTTGGCTAAGCACTTGAACTGTTACAAAACACACATGACTTGAGATGTGTCACCCCTGCCATCAAATGCAGGGCCTTCCATTTGACTTTGAGCAAAGCGGCAGAAATTTGGTACATTAGATTATCACCAGGGAGTACTAGAAGCTGGCCAGAATTTAAAAGTACATTCTTGAAATGATTCATTGTAAGCAAAGAATGGGAGACTCTTATCCAATGTCTTTAGGACATGTGGCAGCAGCCTAGGAAGATGTTGGAGAGGTTTTTAGCCCACTTTACTAATAATATGACAAATTGAGTTTAAGTCATTGACTGGGAGGCATTGTTCGCACTACGGGACAGGTTAAACATGAATACCCTCTTTTGGTGGGATGTACAGAATCAGGACCCTCCTAGTTACGATGCTTTGCTAAAAATGATAAAAGTGCATAGAGAGACCTAGGAAAGGACAACGATAGCATAGGGACCCTTGTCTAATATGGAATACGCTCAAATCTACAAAATTGACACGATTTTTGGAGGACCCTACATTGGGGGCAACATAAGGAATTCACGAAGGAATTATGCTAGATAGGCCAAGGACTACCCAATGGCTAGCTACATAATAGATAGCAGTTCCAGGAAAAGGCCACTGCCACCCAGGATGATGTTGAAGGTGTACATTTTCCCCATTGCGAAGCCTTCACGGTAAGAGCTATAGTAGCCCGTAATGGGCTGAAACAAATGCTAGTGGATAATGGTAGTTCCATCCATCCTCTTTGGAGCTACTTTTAATAAAATGATCGTCAATCATGAATTGACTCCCATCACCACCCCTTGTACGGCTTCACCGATGACATCATCCCAAAGGGAAAAATAACCCTTGCAGTGGAAATGGGAGAACCACCCTAGACAACTCTAAATTTCATGGAATTTTTGGTAGTGGATTATAGGTCTGCTAATCATGGGGTACTAAGTAGACCCACCCTAAAAGATTTATGGGCCATTACCTTCATTCACCACTTTTGAATGAATTTCCTACTGAACATGGGATTGCAATAGGTAAGAGTGACTAGAGAGGAAAACGGGAGTGCTACCTAAATTAAAGAAGAAAGGCTGAACCCAGGAATGTCAATATACTGCTATGGATGTTGATATGATAGATATCCCAGGAGGACAAAATTATGGATAGGAAGACGTCGAGATGATGGATGCCCTGGTAGGGGTTATGCTCGATGCATTGGACCTTCGTGTTATCGAATCTGAATCACAAACAATGCTAGTAGAGGAGCTAGAAAGTTTCTCAATTGACCATTAAACCCCACCAAGTCGTTAAAGGTGGGACATGGCTTTCCACGGAGGCTAAAGAAAGATTTAAGGACTTCTTATACAGAAATATTGATGTCTTTGCATGGAGGCATAAGGACATGGTAGACATTGACCCCAAAGTCGGTTGCCACTACCTGAAAATTGATCATATGGTTGTCTCACATAGACAGAAGAGAAGAGCCCTCAACCTAGAAATGTATGAGGCCCTGAAGGAGAAAGTACAAAAGTCGATAGACAATGGCTTCATCGGGGAGACCACTTACCTGAAATGGGTCTCCAACCTAGCTTTGGTAAAGAAACACAATGATAAATGGAGGGTGTAGTTCAAATTCTCCAACCTCAACCAAGCATATCCTAATGACAAATTTTCTCTTCTAAGGATTGACCAACTTGTGGATTGCACCATTGGGTATGAACTTTTGAGCTACATGGAGCTATAATTAAATTTCCATGCAATCAACAGATAAAGAAAATACCCATTCATCACTAATATAGGCCTTTATTGTTCCAGGATGACGCTTTTTGGATTAAAAAACTGTCGGTGCCACCTATCAAAGACTCGTTAACAAAATGTTTGTAGACCTTATTGATAAAAAATGGAGGTCTATGTGGATGACAATCCCGTGAAGAGCTTGAAGGCAAATGACCACGTAATGCGGTTGGATGAAACCTTCTAAATTCTATGGAGGTATAGAATGAGGTTCAACTCCATTAAGTACGCATTTTGTGTTGCCTTCGGCAAATTGTTAGGATACATGGTCAATCAAAGGGACATATAAGCTAATCCAGAAAATTCGAGCCATTGTTAAGATGGGGTCCCCTCAAAAACCAAAAGAGGTCCAACGCTTAATAGGGCATGTAGCGACTGTAAGCTGTTTCATCTCAAAGGCCACCGACAAATGCATCCATTTCTTTAAGATCTTTAAAGGGGGCAAAAAATTCCAGTGAATGGAGGAGTGTGGAAAAGCCTTCCAAAAGCTGAAAGCTCTTAGCGGAAGAACGTTATCCCAACATGGAGAAGTTATCTCTAGCCTTGATCACCCTATCCAGAAAATTGAGGCTATACTTCTAAGCTCATAAAATACTTGTGTTAACCAACTTCCCATTCAAGCAAGTGCTTCAGATTTAATCGTTTTGATGAGAAGTAAATAAATAGTCAGATCATAGCCTTAAAGAAAAAAAGACTTTGTTATGTGCAAATTTTGT
Organism: Fraxinus americana; assembly: GCA_035079005.1. Lineage (NCBI taxonomy): Eukaryota > Viridiplantae > Streptophyta > Magnoliopsida > Lamiales > Oleaceae > Fraxinus > Fraxinus americana. The sequence continues at coordinate 22,323,503 of CM068711.1, read as the reverse complement.
CATTCATCATGTTTTGATTGTTATTATTAAATTATTATACTTGATGCGAATGTCATGAATGAGTTAATGTGTGTACTTTTGAGTGCATTCATAAGAAAATAAAATAAATTATATATTTGGAATACATGACCATACAGTTTGCTTGAGAAAGAAAAAAAATGGTGGTCACGACTTAAGATCAAAGAGTTTGTATATTCCTCGTACTAAATTTGTAGTGTTAAATGCATGTAAAGGTAAATTTTTGGGCCAACATGAAATCCTACTAATTTCATTTATTATGTGTGTGTGTGTGTGTCATGATAATTCATAATACTTATAAGTTTGCCATCTAATATTTCTAATACAATGCATAAATATTTTGTTCGCAATAAATTAGTTATACTAATTTCCTACATCTTCAAGGATATGAAATTTGAATGTGGTATATATATTTAAAAGTTTACATTGATAAATTCATATTTTTTTATACATTGATAAATTCTTATTTTTTTTATTCTTCACAATTTACAAAAGGAATTTAAAGCGAAAGTTTTGACTCTAAATTATTTATTTTGAATATTAAAAGCATGTTGTTTGCATTATTGATTTTTGCTCAAATTGAAACTTTAAATTTAATTATTAAATTTAGATGTGGTTCATTTAAATATCTAAATTTTTTAGACTATTTGATATCATTGATTTAAACATTAATTGTCGATTATAGTTAATTTTTAATAGATATTTTGAACATACTACATGGATGTCGTTAAATAGTTCATTGTTAATTTGTGTTATATCAGTTGAAAATTATTTTGACTTTATCTGTTGAGAACATGACAATAGAGCATTTTTTTCAATCATTTTTTAGTATATAACATACGTCTACTATCTAATTAAACTTGTTACAACTCCTCGAATAAGAAAGACAAAAATGATAGCGATTATATTAATACAATGTTAAGTTATGTAGATTTGATTGAAAGCACCAGAAGAGCTAGTTTTATGTCATACATAGGGACAAATTTTACTATTGTTAATATTTTTTTTCTCTACTATATTGGAAAAAATGAACTTATTAAGTTTCTAAAATATGTATCATTAATTGATACTATACATTTATACAATTGAGTAATGTATTGAACCACAACTTCAATTACTAAATGTATTATTGTTTGAAATGTCCAGTTAGACCATCACCAAATAATATTAATACAAAATGGGAATACAAATGGATTCAATGAAGAGCCAGGAAGTTCTTCAATTCAATCCAATGAATTCCTATACAGTGTTTTTTCTCTTTCATGAAAATTTATCATTAACCATCACTAGTTAAAGTTGATAATCCAAGAAAAACTAACCAAGAGAGGGGTGAATTGGTTTTTAAAACTTTTTCGACAATTAGTCTCAAAATTATTTAATACACTAGATATAAATGCAAAGTGTTATATGAGAAGTGAATATGCAAATTCGATAACTTAATTCAAGTATTGACACTTAAGTAGATATAGCATAATATAAATAGCAATCTAAAGTAAAGTGCAATAATGTAAAGATGACAAGCGAATTTAATGGGGTTCGATACACAATGTATTCTATGTTCCCGTTACCAAGCTCTCCGTCACAAGTAAGGCCAAAGGCACTATAGTGGTAACTTACAAACAAGGAGTACCAATCATTAAGTGACTTACAACAATGGACATTTATCCTTAAGTGACTTACAACAATGAGCACTTATCATTAAATGACTTATAACAATGAGCATTTATCGTTAACAACAATCGAGTTTTCACAGTGCTCTCGAAACCACCAAAATATAAATGATAATTTTACAATTGAAAGAACTCTCTTAACAAATGATATAATCAAGTCAAGTATTTAGAGAATTAGGACAACACTTCAATATACAGCAAATAATAAAGTTCAAGTGTTTATGTTGTAAATTTTGATGAATAATGGATAATGAAATAGTTTGTATCTTGTATCAAAGTTTTCAACCTATGATCTCTCTTAACAAATAATACAAGTTAAGTATGAAGAGAGATTTACACTTCAATATAAGTGTTGGCAAAGAAAACATTTATCAATAATTGAAAATAGATGAAATTGAGCGGTTTTCCTTGCAAAATAGAATTCTTGATGAAATAGGTAAAATTAGTTTGATCAATCAAGAGATCATTTGTAATAAATGAAATAGAATATAAAATTAAGTAAGATCAATGATTTTCAATAAATATACTTTCTTAATTGCTCTAGTAAGTTGTTTAAATTGAATGCAAAATAGTGAGCTATTTATAGATCAAAACGTTTGAAAATTAGTAACTTTCAGTTGAACATTTCGGTCGACTGAAATGGTGAATATAGATGTTGTATATTTTTAAACCGTTGAAGTTTCGGCTGAGCAGTTCTGTCATTTCGGTCGACCAGTGTATATCAACCGAAGTATACAAATTTTGGAAATTAATTTTTATATCAAAATATTCATTTTTCCAAAATTTATTTCATATTATGAATCAAAGACATTTTGTATGCAAGTGATGAATTATAGAAATAATTTGAGCTTTATACATTTGCTAAAGATTGATGAGTTGATACATTTACATATAAATTGAAGTTTCAATAAAGAACTTCTAAACTCTAATTTTCAAACTTTTTGTTCTCTTCTAGTCTCTTTTAATTGCTCGTTCATCAATGGATGTTGAATGTTTAAAAATATTTATACATGAAAAACTCAAGAAGTAAGATTTGTTAGAAACACAAGTATCTTGTTTGTTATAATCAAAACAAATGGAGTTATATTAAATCATAGGTCAACAAAAGTAGGAACTGAATTCCCTATACTTATGAAAACTAATTAGGGTAATATATAGAACATCATCACCCTTCACGTTGACCATCTAGATATTATCTGTATCTAGTATATTTGATAGATCTATTAGATGATTGCGTGGTATTCATAACCTAAAATTTTTAATATCATAGTTTTCCTATTATAATTGACTTATGGTCGAGCCTAATTTTTTCATCTAATTAGTTTGATAATGAAGTATATGTAAAATTGATCCACCACAATGCATTGAGATGGAAAGTAAAGAATGTTGAGAATAAATGAGTATTTTGAACCCTTATACAATTTCTCAAACCCTAGCATGTAATACTTTATAACGCGGATGTTGACAGTCAATTTAATTGAGCTACTTTCTTCTCAGCATTAGTGGGAGAAATTAAGAAGCTCGAAATAATATGCAAATGCATTATTATCTAAATTCTGGCAAAAGACAATTCGAACGATAAGTTCGAAAGATAATTCATTTAGATGCATTTACCGACTAAATAGATCAACAATATCTCATATACCGTTTTAAATGTTCCAACTTAAATTAATATTCCAGAGGACAATTAGTTAATATTATATTTGATAAATTTATAACACACTCTCATTCAAATGACTCGAGGTGATCACTATTATCATAGACTACTCTTCCCTTCTAGATCTCCTCTATTCCTAACATTCCATAAAACACACCTTGACTTTTTTTTTTTTTTTTTTTGTATCGCTATTTTGAAATAATCAAAAAATGTTTATGGATGAAGCAATCGGAATGACAAATGGTTATGGTTGCGGAAAGCGGAGCTTTTTCTACATCCATATGATTTACTAAAGTAGATCAGTATTGACCATATAATAAAAGCAAATATTGCTCCATGGATTCCCAAGATGGTAAGAACTCCCCGCCTACTCACCTAGAACTCCACCCTCTCGATCGATACTAAGAATTTTTTTTCTATTGACACCAGTCGGCCAGAGTAACCAGACTTGACATAAATGTAGCCACTGGATCCCAGTGTATCAATTTGATTCTAATATAAAAATCTCTTAACGAATGGAGCAATTATCAAAGACGGTCCCATTAAGGAAACATATACTCTTGATGAATATTTGAACATAACGAATTATAAAACCCCCAGAAGAGGTTCGGTACTTGAAATGTTGAAAGTTGAGATATCTTAATAAGTTGTGTCATTATAAAAATGAATAGAATCAAAAAAGAAAAAGTCACCGACAACACTTTTGGACATGATGTATTGCATCATATAGCAAAGAACCAAAACAAATGCGTCGAAATATATCGATCGAAGTAATGATTGGTCAAATAAAAGGGACGTAATCCTAAATTGAATTTACTAGAGAAAACTGAGTTTAAAAAATCTAAAAATGTATACTTATGCAAAAAAATAAATGAGAAAAATGATGTCGTAATATGTAATGCAATACTCTCAACATGGTGAATTTCGTAAAAATCGTGGTGGATGAAATCATGAGTCCATATTATATTATTTTGACGATGCATGAAATTTGATATACATTATAGTCAACTCATTTGGCATGGTTATTAATATTATCCATGAAGGATTTAATATGCTTGAAGCATATTCAAGTAATATTATCATGAGGGGAGTAAATATGCATTGTAATTTTTCAGCAATATTTTCAATGAGACAACTTTTGTGGTGTATTCAAAATGATAATGTATTTTTTTTCTTCATTAAGATTTTTTCTACAGAATTTTTCCTCATAAGGTTTTAACGAGGCATATTCTTTGTGTAATGAATGTTCATAAGCTAAAAGACATTTACCCTCAAAAATAATACTATGATATGTATGAGAATCCCGAAGAGGTCAATAGAACTATTTTACGAATCATCATGTTTCTACAATCATCAAAGAATGGTAAATATCTTGTATGAAGTCTGAAGACTATAAAAGACAACATGAGATATACTTCATCAAAAATTGTAACACTGAAGACTTTAATATACAAAATAATGATGAGTTGATGCAAGAATTGAAATAAGAGAGTAGTTGTATTTTTTTTTTCTTTGATCCAGTTGTCCCAATGAGTTTTCTTGATAATGTTTTAATGAGCCAGTATTTTACTGCTCCAAATTATTTGTACTCTTTTTTCAGTTGTTGGCATTTTTGTTTCATCAATTTTTTGCCCAATAAGATTTCAATGAAATAATTATTGTATAAATGGATATACAAGGAGGAGTGTTATAAATAAAGTAGTATTTGTGAGTGACAATTATACCCATGTAACCCAAATGCTATTATTGTTGTATCCCCAATTCTTCCTTGTAAATATAGAACTTTGATTTTTAATAAAACACACAATTTTATTGACTTCTCTCTTTTGTGCTCTTTTTTCTCTCTAGTTTATAACAATTCGGTTCTTTTACAATAAAAGTACATATTTAGTTTTATACTGTGCACAAAAATAATAAAAACACAAAAAGAAAAGTCTGACTAAACAATAAATTCACACCAAAAAAATGCAATTCTTCAACGTACCCTCTCCAACAACAACTACAAGTTTGGCCTTCAAGTAGCAGAATTTGATGTGGGAGATTGCTGTTTGGGTATAATAATGCCCCAAGTTCTTGTTTTAACTTGGAACAACACTTTAATCAGAGGCCAATGCAGTTCGACTTAATCATTTAAAATTAGGTCAACAATAATTTCAAAAGATTATTACAAAATTTCAACAAGCTTTTTAATTGCCAAAATTCTTTTCACGTGGCAAATGACTGCACACGAATCCTTAAAATACGAAGTATCCAAAAATTGGGTAACATTTTCTGAACAAGAACAAAATCCTTTCATGGGGAGATGACTACAAGTGCTATAACTAATTCATCGGGTCTCGGGACAAAATGTTGAAAAATACTATAGTCATGCAATGAAATTAAATTGGAGAAACCAAATCATACATTGTTTTCATTGTTTTAAGTACTTATCCATCTTAATTCCTCATTTAATTGATTTATCATTTCCGTAGTGACATCAATCTCCATGGCCTAACAGAGTCTGATCTAGTGCTACTCAGTCTTCAAAGTTAGTAGAGACAAACTTAAAATGGTATTATCCTTATTTTTACCATTTTCATGTCTATGGTCGCACATAACTATTACATACAAAACCAATTATGATATAATTGCTAGCTAAACATTTCTGGTGAATTGAGGGACTGTAAATTCTGAGATGAATGAATCAAATTTGCTGTGAAATTAATTCTTGAATTCCACTTAATTAATAATACAGGGTACAAAGTATAACATATATACACGTTTGAATGAGGTAAAGGACAAAATCAGTTACAAATTAGTGGAAGAATATTCTCCTAACAGAAACCATGTGCAAGGCAAAACGGATTGTGAGGCATCAGTTCTTCTAGTATTTTCCATTGCACAATCAGAAGCTGATGAAGCTGGAATGGGTGACTAGGCAGCTGATGGTGCTACATTGGGTGATTAGGCCGCCAGCTCCCTTTCTCCTTTAGCTCGTGCTTCTCCCTAGCTTGTGCTTCATGTTTCAATAGCCCCCCGCAAGGTGGAGAGTAGATGTTTGCTACTCCCATCTTGTCCATATGAAGATAGAAACTTGTAGAGTTCAATGCCTTAGTCGGGATGTCTGGAACTTGAGAACCTGTGTGTACATATTCTATGGCTATTTCTCCTGCTTGTATTTTGTCTCTGATGAGATGACAATCTATTTCTATATGTTTAGTTCTCTCGTGAAAAATTGGATTTGTAGCGATGTAGATAGCTGATTTATTATCGCAATATAAGCTGGCTGCTTGAGTGTGCTGGACCTTTAAATCCTTAAACAAGTATCTCAGCCAAGTTAATTCACAACAAACATTAGCCATCGCCCTATACTCTGCCTCAGAAGATGATATTACACTATGCTTCTTCGACTTCCTGGACACTAAGGATGATCCAATAAAAATGCAATAACCTGTGACTAACTTTCTAGAGTCTGGACAACTCTCCCAATCTGAATCCGAGTATCCTTTTAGCTGGAGATCAGAGGTAGAAGGATAAAATAACCTATGTCGTGGGGCTCTTTTAAGGTACCTTAACACCTTGTGTGATGCATTGAGATGAGGAATTCTCGGCTGATCCATGTATTGGCTTAGAATCTGGACTGAATAGGATATGTCTGGCCTAGTTATAGTTAAATATAGCAGGCGTCCAATGAGTCGTCTTTAGATAGATGGATCATTAAGCATTTTCCCTTCTTCTTTTGATAATTTTATGTTTTGATTAAGTGGAACCTTTGCTGGCATCGACCCTATGGTTCCTGAATCTGCCAAAATATCCAGTGTATACTTTCTTTGGCAAATGTGGATTCCCTCTTTCGATTTGGCCACTTCAATACCCAGAAAGTATTTCAGTTTTCCCAGATCTTTAATTTTAAATTGAACATCAAGTGCTGTCTTGAGGTTGTTTATGGCTTCCAAGCAATTTCCTGTTGTAATTACATCATCCACATACACTAAAACTGCAACAAATGAATTTTTAGTAGCTTTAACAAACAAGCTGTAATCGGCTTTCGATTGAGTGAAACCGTGCTGAAGGATAAAGTTGGATAATTTCACATACCATTGTCTTGAGGCTTGCTTGAGTTCATACAAGCTTTTACGAAGTTTGCACACATACCTCATCATTCAAATCTCCATGCAAGAAGGCGTTGTTTACATCTAATTGGTAAAGGAACCAGCTTTTTATGGCTGTAAGAGTAAGCAGGGTTCTAACCGTGACAAGCTTTGCTACAGGCGAGAAGGTTTTACGATAATCTAAACCTTCTTGTTGGGTGTAGGCTTTTGCCACTAGTCTCGCTTTGTGCCTTTCCACACTTCCATCAGCATTGAACTTTATTTTGTAAACCCATTTACACCATATTGCCTTCTTTTTGAACGACGGATCAACCATGACCCATGTGTTATTCAACTCAAGAGCTTTAATCTCACTTTCCATGGCTTTACACCACTCAGGGAATTTGATAGGCTTTTGGTATGTTTTTTGTTCATAATGTGTAGTTATTGAAGAGATAAAACTTTATGAGGTACACACAATTTTTCATATGACACAGTGGAATTTAGAGGATAAGGACTACCTGAAGGGAGAGAACCTGCCTTCTTGTTCAAAGCCTGGAATGGAGAAAGCAAACTGGCCTGTTGACACACAAAATCTTGTAGCCTTGCAGGAGTTTTTCGAATTCTGGTAGATCTTCTAGGCAGATGTGGTATAGTCTGATTGCTGTCAGGTACTTCCTGGTTTGACTGTTGTGAAGTAGGATCAATTTGAGAGTTATCAGTGTGAAAGTTATCTTCAGGTTCTGCAGGATCAGGAGTTTGATCAGATTGATCCTCTCCCTCTTTGTAAAAATCAATTGGGACAGAGACGATAGGATTTTGAGGAAAGTACAGATTGGTAGGATTTGGTGGGATGTGCATATTGGTGACCTTAGCTTCTTTGAATGGAAAAATGGATTCATGGAATATAACATTCCTTGATATAAACACCCTCTTTGTTTCCAAATCAAGTAGTTTGTAACCTTTAACGGTAAATGGATATCTTAAGACAATGCACCTTTTCGCTCTAGAGTCAAACTTATGTCTACCATTCATGAGTGTTGTGGAATAGGCTAAGCATCCAAAGACCTTTCGATGAGAGTATGAGGGTTTCTTCTGAAATAGCATCTCAAAGGGGCTTTTATTTTCCAGAAGTGTTGTGGGGGTTCTATTAATTAGATAGACGGCGGTTAAGACACATTCATTCCAATATTTCAATGGAATGCCACTCTGAAATCTAAGGGTTCTTGCAACGTTTAATATGTGTTGATGTTTCCTCTCAACAATAGCATTTTGTTGAGGGGTTTCAACGCAAGTTCTTTGATGGATGATTCCTTTATCTAGGTAGAATTGTGTCATATTAAATTCTACTCCATTATCACTTCTCACCACTTTGATTTTGCTTTGAAATTGAGTCTCAATTAGTTTATAAAAATTTTGTAAAGCACTGGTGGATTCCGATTTCAGTTTCAGCATATATACCCAGGTGCACCTACTAAAATCATCCACTATGGCTAGAAAATAACGCGATCCATCATAGCCAATTTCATTGCAAGGTCCCAGATATCACAATGTATTAAAGCGAAATATTTTTCAGATTTGTGCTGACTAACAGGGAATGGAAGCTTATGCAACTTAGCTAAAGGACATATAGAGCAAGGCTTATTCTGTGAGGTTAATTTAGGTATGGAGTCTTCAAGTGCAAGTGCAGAATGAGATGGATGTCCCATTCTGTAGTGCCAAATGTCGAACTCCTTATCATGATTGATAGCAGAGGCTGCAAGAGGAAATGTGCTTCTTAGATGACTTAAAGTTTACTGAAAGGCCATAGGTAAGACTACTGAGGACAGAACTTGGTAGAGGCTAGATTTTGCTTCACCCATTTCAGTCGTTGTCCAAGTCGAAAAGTCCTATATAAAGCAGACATTAGGGAGAAAAATGACACAACTATTTAGTGCATGAGTGAGCTTCTTAATAGATATACGGTTGAAGGAAAAAGAGGGAACACATAACACATCCTCAAGTACTAATTTATCTATGACTTGTGCAGTCCCAACACAGGTCACTAGGACTCTAATCCCATTTGGCAAACTTACTGAACAATCAACTTTAGATTTGATACAAGACAGAAAAAATAGACTGCAGATCATATGATCTGTTGTTCCCATATCCAAGATCCAAGGAATGCCAGAATTATTGGACTTTGAAGAGTTAAAAACAGATGAGTAAAGTGATATACCAGATATTTTTGGAAGGACATTGTCTGAATCTGAGGGAATGATACTTTGAACCTGGTTTGATGAGGAGATTGTGTTTTGATTTGCTGATGATTTCAGGATAGCCATCAAGTGAGAGTACTCCTCTTGAGTGAGAGACACATTAGCCTTGTTGTTCTGTTGCTCCTGATTTGTGGATAGGTAAATAGAAGCCTGATTTGCTGCTGGTGCGTACCTATTCTTTCCCTCAAATCTATTGCTTGGTGGATATCTGTGTAGCTTGTAGCACTTGTTTGTAGTGTGGCCTGGAATCTTACAGTGGGAGCATATAGGTTTGCTTGGATCCTTCACGCACCTCTCAAGTGAGTGACCTGTAACCTTATAATAAGTGCAATAGTATTTATCTCTTCTCTGTGAAAAGGAATTTTGTCTGCCATTATCCTTGAAGTTTCCTTTAGCCAATAACGCCATTGTTTCATTGATGGCACCATCATTTGATATCTATCTTTTCTTCTCTTCTTGCTGGACTATAGCATATACTTCATTCAAGGAGGGAAATGGCTTGTTCAAAAGGACCTGTGTCTTAATGGCTTTGTAAGAATCATCCAACCCCATTAGGAATTTCATTACCCAGTCTCGGTTCTGATTATCAACCACAGTCTTCAGATCTCCACATGTTCAACTAGGGACTAGTTCATCAGTTCATCAAGTAATGTTTCGAACTTAGAAAAATATACACTTACAGCATCCTGACTTTGTGACAGAGCTGTGTGGCTTGCTTAATCTCGAAAATTCTGGGTGCATTTTCTTGTGCAAACCTTCGTTCCAACTCTCGCCATAATTGATAGGCTGTTTCAGCATATGTAGTGATGCATTTTATGTCCACAGCCATGGTGTTTTGGAGCCAGGTAATAACAATATCATTGCACCGAAGCTAGTGCTCCATCAGTGGGTCATTGAGTTCCTGAGGTTCTTGGATGGTTCCATCTACAAATCCTGACTTTCTTTTTATCCTGAGGGCTCTCTTCATTGATATTGTCCATGAGTGGTAATTATTGGCATCAAGAACGTGAGTAACCAGAATAGATCCAGTGCCACCATTGCTCCCAATGTAGTATGGGCTACTGAAATGTGTTGGATCATGAACCAAAGTATTATCATTTTGGATAGTGTTTTGTGGAATATTTGATGACTGATTATCTAATTCAGCCATTGAAGCTTTGATACCATGTAAATTCTGAGATGAATGAATCAAATTTGCTGTGAAATTAATTCTTGAATTCCACTTAATTAATAATACATGGTACAAAGTATAACATATATACACGTTTGAATGAGGTAAAGGACAAAATCAGTTACAAATTAGTGGAAGAATATTCTCCTAACAGAAACCATGTGCAAGGCAAAACGGATTGTGAGGCATCAGGTCTTCTAGTATTTTCCATTGCACAATCAGAAGCTGATGAAGCTGGAATGGGTGACTAGGCAGCTGATGGTGCAACATTGGTTGATTAGGCCGCCAGCTCTCTTTCTCCTTTAGCTCATGCTTTTCCCTAGCTTGTGCTTCATGTTTCAATAGGGACAGCACGTGACAAAGTATAACAAAGTGGTAAAATTCGAAATTAAATTGAAGTTCAATGAACTAATTGAGGCAAACTAGAGTTTAATAACCCAAAAATTGCTAAAAGTTCAATGATCGCAAATAAAATTTACCCAAAAATAAATACGAAGTGAAAATGAGAGAAGTTATATATTAAAAGATGCATCCATAATTGAATTTTAAAATTTATTGAGGAGCTTAACATCACTAAGCTCGTGTTTGAGACCCATTTTTTACATTAGACTTTGTAAATAGTATTTTTAAAAAATATATATATATGCGGTAAAAATAGGGGAAAATATTGTATTTACGTGAAAAATTATTTCATTGGAGGAATGTATAATCTAAAATAATTTTAGAAGAAAAAAGAATTTTGAATAATGGTGCTCAAACGAGTGCTAAATAACTAAATTGCAAGCAATAACAGGGTTTCACGAAATTGAGATTGTCATTTTTATCTAATATGAAACCATTTTATTTAGGACAATTGATCTCGAGAAAGTTGAGACCGCGAACCAATCGGTGCGATCGAGTCATTGACAAAAGAAGAAAGTTCCCAAAGCAAAGACAGAAGAATAAAGGCAAATCAACTTTGAGCTGAATTTGTTGGGCTGTTCGATAATGCAGTATAATTTTGCTGGTGTAAAATAATAATTTTTGATAATAAATAATTGCAGTTTTTATTTATTTTCAATGTATTTATTTAGTATTGAGCATGCGAACTAAAGAGTCGATGATATCTTGTGATAATATAGGTTGGATGTTTGCGTTGAGAATTATAATGTGATACAACTTAACAGAGCACTAATCCAGCTGGCAGCTTAGTCAGCTTAGTCCACGTTTTATGCCTTTCATTTTAGATATTTTGTGTAACTAATTTTCCCGCCTCTTTCACCTTTTACTGATCTCATTGCTTGTATAAATAAAGGTTGTAATCACCTCTCGAATATATTAGAGTGTTGAATAATAAAATAGAGTTTTTCTTCTCTTCCAGTTCATCTTTTCTTGGTGCTTCAGTTTCATCATTTTCCATTTCAATTTTCATTCTTCACTCAATATGGTATCAGAGCATAAATGCTTCTATTGTCTGCGTTTTGAGCTCAATTGATTACAGTTTTGAGCTCAATTAATTTTTTTTTGCAATGGAGTCGACGGGAGTAAATAATACATTACCGATGAACAATTCGGTCATCTTCGATAATTCTAATCCTTACTGTATTCATCACTCAGAGAGTCCGGGACTTGTGCTTGTGTCACAGCCCCTCACTGGTGATAATTACGCCTCATGGAGTAGAGCTATGGTGATTGCTCTCTCAGTGAAAAACAAGTTAGGGTTTGTAGATGGATCCTTGCCCAAACCTAATGTTGATGATGATCAGCTGAGTAATTGGATCCGCAGCAATAATATCGTCATTTCGTGGATTCTCAATTCAGTATCTAAAGAGATTTCTGCAAGTCTTATATATTCTGTTTCAGCTCATGATATATGGATTGATTTGAAGGAGAGATTTCAACAAAGAAATGGACCTCGCATATTCCAGTTACGGCGTGAGCTGATGAATCTGGCACAAGGTCAGTTGACTGTTGGTGTTTATTTTACCAAATTGAAAACTATCTGGGAAGAGTTGAGTAATTACAGACCTATGTGCTCATGTGCGAAGTGTGATTGTGGTGGAAACAAGAAGATTGTCGAACACTACCAGACAGAATACGTCATGTCCTTCTTAATGGGTTTGAATGATACATATGCTCAGGTGAGAGGGCAATTACTTCTCATGGATCCAATACCATCTATTAACAAAGTTTTCTCTCTTGTTTCCCAAGAGGAACATCAAAGGAATATCAGTGTTTCTAGTGCAAATGATAACATGACCTTCTATGCTAACACTGATAAGAAGAAGTTCAGTACTGGACAAACGTATAACAGGTTTCAAAGGAAAGATAGATCAGTGCCTGTGTGTACTCATTGTAAGATGGTAGGGCATTCTGTGGATAAATGCTATAGGCTACATGGATATCCTCCTGGCTTTAAAATGAAACAGACCTCTGGTTTTAGTGATCAATTTGGTGCTGGAAGCAACCAGCCAAGACGAGTGGTTGCAAATCAAGTAGCTTCTGAGTCAAAATCAGAACAACCACAAGGTAACACCACGGATTTCATGCAATCCTTGAGTAACACTCAATATCAGCAATTAATGACTATGCTCAGCACTCACCTGACATCTGCAAAGGTTTGCACAGATACTGATGAATACTCCAACCAAGTGTCAGGTACATGCTTTTATATTCCTCCTGCTTCATGGAAAAATTCTCCTGAAACATGGGTGTTAGATTCAGGAGCAACTAGCCATATATGCTCAAATCAGGCAGCTTTCTGCATTATGAAACCTGTTATGAATACATATGTTATTTTACCAGATCATAAGAAAATTGCAGTTAATTTCATTGGAAATGTGAATTGTGGACAAAAACTGATGCTTAAGGATGTTTTATATGTGCCACAATTTAAGTTTAATCTGCTATCAGTCAGCTCATTAACCAAGGATTCTAGTATTGAAGTCAAATTTTTCACTAATACCTGCATTATTCAGGATACCAACAGCCAGAAGATGATTGGCAAGGCTGAAAGGACTGCAGGTTTATACATATTGACAAATATCTTTGTAGATTCAGGAGAAAAATCTGAAAATAATGTTTGTGTTTCAGTTTGTAATGCTTTGAATAAAGTGACTGCCAGCACTTGGCATCACAGATTAGGACATCTATCTTTTCGGAAGTTAGAGTTTTTAAAGGATCAGTTGCATCTTGTTTGTAACAAGTATGGAGATTGTAAGTCAATTCCTTGTAATATCTGCCCTTTAGCAAAACAGAGGAGACTGCCTTTTGTTTCTAACAACAATTTTTCATCTAATGCCTTTGACTTGGTACATTGTGATACTTGGGGACCGTATCGTATTCCTTCTCACTCAGGCCATAGATATTTTCTTACCTTGGTGGATGATCACACCAGATTTACATGGGTGTATCTCATGAAGAATAAATCGAAGCAATCAACATTATTCCTGCATTTTTTAAACTGGTTGAGACTCGATTTGAGACAACTATTAAAGGGTTTAGGTCTGATAATGCACCAGAGTTGAAGTTCACTAATTTTTTTCATACAAAAGGGGTTATTCACCAGTTTACTTGTGTTGAAAGACCTGAACAGAACTCTGTTGTGGAGAGAAAGCATCAACACTTACTCAATGTGGCCAGATCTTTATATTTTCAGTCTCATGTTCCCATTCGTTTTTGGAGTGATTGCATTTTAACTGCAACTTTCCTCATTAATCGAACTCCATCCCCCATCTTGCAGAACAGGACACCTTTTTCCCTACTATATAGAATCCCTGTTGATTACACTCGTCTCAGGGTTTTTGGCAGCCTTTGTTTTGCTTCCACCTTACCTTCCAGTAGAGATAAATTCACACCTAGAGCTACCGCTTGTGTTTTTGTTGGTTATCCACCAGGGGTCAAAGGGTACAAGCTTTATGATATTCTTGCCAAAACCTTTTTTATTTCTCGAGATGTGTCTTTCTATGAGCACATTTTTCCATTTCAAACTATTCCTCATTCTTCTGATATTATCGATCCTTTCCCTGACCATGTTTTACCAATTTCCACTTCTGATTTTGATAATTCATTCAATCCTTCAGATCAAGTTCCTACTATTTCCACTCAGGATATGGGTACTGATCCTAATGAGCCTTCTAGTGCTCCTAGGAGATCTTCTAGACTTCTCAGACCTCCTTCTTACCTGCGTGATTTTCATTGTAACTTGCTCACCAATACTCCACAATCCAGTGATTCATTACCATATTCTTTATCCAGATATATTTCATATAAAGCCTTCTCTCCATCTCACTGTCGTTTCTTACTCAATGTCTCTTCAAATTTTGAGCCTGCTTATTATCATCAGGCTGTCAAATTTGATCATTGGAAGGCTGCTATGGCAGCTGAATTGGATGCCATGGAATTGACTAACACCTGGTCTGTGGAGAGCTTACCTGCTGGAAAACACACAATTGGCTGTCGATGGATTTACAAGATCAAATATAACTCTGATGGTTGCATAGATCGATATAAGGCCCGTTTGGTGGCCAAAGGATACACTCAGCAGGAGGGCTTGGACTTCACTGAGACTTTTTCACCTGTGGCTAAATTGGTCACAGTTAAAACACTTCTTGCCATTGCTGCACTGAAAAATTGGCATATTGTTCAGCTTGATGTCAATAACGCATTTCTTAATGGAGACCTTTTTGAAGAAATTTACATGGATTTACCATTGGGGTATAAGGAGTATGCTGGCTCTAGGATTCAGGGGGAGAATTTGGTATGTAGGTTGCACAAATCTATTTACGGCCTGAAACAGGCTTCTCGCCAATGGTTTGAAAAATTTTCTGTTACCCTTGTGCAGCATGGTTTTGTTCAGTCCAAGTCAGATTATTCCTTATTTACTAAAGGAACTGGGAGTACCTTTGTTGCCTTATTGGTGTACGTTGATGACATACTCATTACTGGTGCAGATCAGAATGTTATTGATTCCTTGAAATGTTTTCTTCATCAGCAATTTAAACTGAAAGACCTTGGCCGTTTGAAGTATTTTCTTGGGCTGGAGATAGCCAGATCACATAAGGGTATTTTCATGTCACAAAGGCAATATGCCCTTCAGTTACTGGAAGATACAGGTTTCCTGGCTTGTAAACCTGCTGTTTCTCCTATGGATCCTCTCCTCAAGCTGAGTTCCACTGATGGGACTTTACTTACTGATGTGTGTATGTATCGCAGACTGATAGGTCGTCTTCTTTACCTTACTATTTCCAGACCAGATATTACATTCGCTGTACATAAGCTTAGTCAGTTTGTCTCCAGTCCCAGGCAGCCACATTTGGATGCTGTTCATCACTTGTTACAGTACATTAAAGCTAGTCCAGGTCAGGGGATTCTTTTCTCCTCTACAGGTTCATTCAAATTAAGAGCCTTTTCTGATGCGGATTGGGGCGCTTGTCCTGACACAAGGAAGTCAGTTACTGGTTTTTGTGTCTTCCTTGGCGACTCTTTAATCTCTTGGAAGGCAAAGAAACAAACTACTATTTCTCGTTCATCAGCTGAGGCTGAATACCGTGCTTTGGCAGCCACTACCAGTGAACTGATTTGGTTAACCCAGTTGCTTCGCGATTTTCAGATTTCTCCCATTGATCAGATTGTGATTTTTTGTGATAATCAAGCGGCGATTCACATTGCCTCTAATCCAGCTTTTCACGAACGTACTAAGCATATCGAAATTGATCTTCATTTCGTTCGAGATCGTGTTGCTGATGGTTTTCTAAAGCTTTTTCCTGTTCGTTCATCCCATCAACTAGCTGATCTCTTTACGAAAGCTTTGCCGTCTTCCTTGATGTTTCCAGCATTATCCAAGATGGGTGTGATTGCTCCTCACACTCCATCTTGAGGGGGAGTAACAGAGCACTAATCCAGCTGGCAGCTTAGTCAGCTTAGTCCACGTTTTATGCCTTTCATTTTAGATATTTTGTGTAACTAATTTTCCCGCCTCTTTCACCTTTTACTGATCTCATTGCTTGTATAAATAAAGGTTGTAATCACCTCTCGAATATATTAGAGTGTTGAATAATAAAATAGAGTTTTTCTTCTCTTCCAGTTCATCTTTTCTTGGTGCTTCAGTTTCATCATTTTCCATTTCAATTTTCATTCTTCACTCAATACAACTTATATTTTGATCATCAATAATTTGTTCACAACTAATATATAATGATTGACATCTTATACTGAAATGGTATAGTATTGATCCTTCAATTGGTGACATCAATTTGATTGATCAAATATTTCGGGAAGTTATGAGTTTGAGAATGAATAAAGTAGAGAACATGAATTCATATCAGGTGCCATCGCTCTAAAAAATGGGCAGAGTAACTACTTAAATATTTTATGCTGAACGATTAAAATTCGAGCTCAATTTTTAGCAACAATAAAACTTCAATATTTATGATTGGTTCATTAGGACCGTTAAAAAATGGTACTTAAGTATTGACCTCATAATCGAGATAAACAAATTTCTCTCATCTAATTAGGGTTTTCGCTCCCTGAATTCATTGAATTCCGCTGAAAATAAGAGCTGGGAGGGAATTAACTGTTTGAAAGAAGAACGTATTCAGTTTTCTATATATTCTCCTTTACTCCCATTCATGACTATTAATAAATTTTTTATGAGGTCAAGAGGGTAATTTAGTATTTTCATTCAGGGACACGTGATAGTAATTAATTAGTGAACTTTAACAGAATCTATTATATTTTCATGTTGTATTTACTATGTCACTTGTTTTTCATTTATTGGTTGTGAGGTCATATTCAACAAGTTTAACATTTTCATCACGTGTGATTCAATAACAACTTTTGCTGATGTGGAATAGCGTGTGAAAAAAAATAAGAGTTTTTTCTTGTTCAGTAATTTAGTACTCGCACGTCTCTTGTGCTTGTCATTCATGCTCAATATTGAACTTATTGCTTCATATCATAAATGTCCGTTGACAGTGACCTAGGTTCGCACATGATCTGATAATTTTTTAACTTAGAAAAATTGACAAACGGCAGCATAGGTTCGTACAAAGCTGGTTGAAGATAATACTATAAGTAATAGTCAAAATATCTTCACTGACTCTTAACATTAATTAATTTAAGTTAGTAAGAATAAATAGAGGGGCAAAATAGTTATTTTTCGCATACTTAATTATCGTATCTCAAATTGAGATAAAATGCAAATACGACAAGTCAGGAAAGTATTACAAATATATTGTCTTTTGTGATTTTATATATTACAAGTACAACCTTTTTATTTTAGTGAAAAAAAATAAAGACTAATAATTAGATTGGGTGGTCACGATCTAATTATTTGAGGTTGGATAATATATGTTCGATCAGGTCATTGAGGTAGCATTATAAAGTATTGAGACTTATTTTTCAATTACATTTAAAGTATTAGGCTTAACTGCAATTACTATTAAAGTTTTGGACTTAAAATTATATCGTTATGTAAGTTTTAAACTTAATTGTAATTGCATTTGAAGTTCAAGGACTATACTTTTAATTAAATGAATTATGTAGTAATTGGACTTGTATTTCAATTGAAAATCTTATTTGAATTTTAATTAAGACTCATATTTGAATTGAATTAATTTAGATGTACATTTCTAAATGATATTGTTATTGACATTGTATGAGTTGTCAAGATTTGTGTCATTGATTGTTTAAAGTATTGTTAAAATTAATATATAAAAAATTGCCAATGCACAAGAATATCATCCATGATGTTAAAGTTAATGTACATGTAGCAAGATTGATTTGAATTTTATTTGAAATTCTTATCATACATGGATTGAAATTCTTTTTATCTCTATAATAAAGATTAGATGAAAATAAGAATTCACACAGCAAACAATAATTCTTGCATAGTGTTGTAATTTGGAAGATAAAAAAATTGTTAATTTCTTCATTTGTTTAGTCTGAAATTAGTTTCTTGGTTTTGTTAAAAGAATCCAAAATGTTGACGGTTGATGATTTAGATCCAGTTCAAGAATTAATAATCGAATTGGGGGTAAAGATTCAAATTAATCCTTCTTAATAAACGTAGACATGAACATCAACGCCATCTTATATTCTTAAATTAAATAAATTTTTATCTTTTTATGCCCTTTTTTTTTTTTTTTACCTTAAATCTAATATCGGGAAACTGAATTTGCTCAAAATCCAGTTGTTTATGACTTTAAACTTTCATTTTATAATTGTAATCTAGGTTTAGTTGTTTGTGCATTTAATTAAACCCCTTGTAGAATTTAAAAGGGGAAAAAAAAAAAAAAAAACCTGTTGAATTATTTTGTTATATTTGACTGACTTTGATGCAAAACTAGAATGAGCTGCCCAATGCTTGTTTCTATAATCATGTAGACCTTTTTACTGAAATTGAGATGTTAGAATCCGGATTTATTATTCCTTTTGGGACTCAGATTTCTTGCAAATCCATCTTTGGAAAGCACAGTATTATAAAAAAATTTGTGATTGGAACTTGAAAGAATATCTCTTCCTTGTTATTGACACTTCCAATAATAAATTTTGGTGCAATTTATCAATTTGCACCCAAGTGGTAAAAGAATATCATACGTACCATTAATTAGCAAAGGAGTTACCCATTCTTCTTTTCTTAAAAAATAAAAAGGTTGGGCCCCGCCCCTCCCCTAGAACATTGTGGAAGAGGTAAATCGCGGAATGTGTCTCACCAAGTCAGGGTATAAAAGCTGTCATATTGGTGTCCACGAAGAGTCTAATTTCATACCTTGTAAGAGACAGGAATCGAACCCTCACACTGTGACTGTCAGCTCAACTGAGACTATTTCACTCCTATTCTTTGCACCACTAAGCTATACTCCGAGGGGCTACCCATTCTTCTTTTCTTTCATCTATGTTTTATAGGAAAAACCATTTATACTACAAGCAAGTACTTCATCTGCCACAAAGCTCGTCCAGAGTTTAAATGACGTAATCATGGGCGGACCCAAGGGAGGGTCCTGGGGGCATGTCCCCCCTCCCCCGAACTTTTTTTTTTTTATATAAAATCATGTTTGGTATCGATTGAAATATAAATTTTAATTTAAATCAAAGTTAACAATTAATTTTAATAAAATATTTCATAAAATCCATAATTATTTAACTTTTATCAAAATTTAATAAAAAATTGATTTTAATCTCCATCAAACAAGGGCACAATCACAACAAATTTTAATTTTTCTCTTTTTTCCCTATCTTTTAACAGAATCTTAGGCCATGTTCTCTTTGCCGTTTTCGAGTCGTTTTCTGTTTTCAATTTTCCAAAATAGTGAAAACGCATTCTCTTCCCTATTTTCGAAAACGCGTTTTCGAAAACAAAAAGAAAAAAATTGTACTAAAAATCCAAAACGAGAAAAATCTCGTTTCGGACATTTTCTGTGTTATCTACAATAAAAATTCCAAAACACGCGAAACAACCTTTTGTCCCTGGCTTCTCGCTCCTGAACTCAGACACCCATCTCTTCTTCTCTCCATCCCCCCGCCGGTTTCTCTCTTCTCGACGCCGGCGAAAGGGCTGGACCTGAGGCGAGGGGGAACTTCTCTCTCCAATTCCGCCGCCGCCCACGGGAGTAAGCACCATTTCTTAATGTTCCCATTTCCAAACGCCACAATCCCAATCCCAATCCCAATCCCTAACCCTAACCCCCAAATCCATTTCATTTCTCATATGTGAAATCAGTCTTCTGTAGAAATAATTTAGTTTAGCAATCAAGAACCTAAAATCGGATTGTGATCTTTATTTTCATTCGATTTTCCCCAAATCTGAAATCGGCATGCACTTCTGCAAACAGCGGGTATGAATGATGTCTCTGGGTTACTTTGATTTTGTGGTTGTTCGTATTAATGCTTTTGCGATGCTGGACCTCTGGTGAAGCTGAAGTAGTAGGATTTTCTAATTTCTTGGCTGTGAAAAGGGTGGCTTTTAGGCAGTTTTGGTTGGTGATTCGGTGAATGCATCTTGTTGTCTGTGTTAATTGTTAGTTTGTTATGGTTTCTGCTTTTGCTCAATGATCATGTCTTTATATCTCAAATGTTGAAATTTGATTATCATAGTTTGATTTGAACTTTGGATATTGTTGAAAATTGAAATTGCCACTGCTTCAAGTTTATGTGAACTGATTTCTGCTACTAATTTGACATGAAGGAATAACATTACTGAATGGAAACAGAATGATGCTTGGATTCGTTATAATTCGACTTCCAAAAATCTTAGTGGGATCTTCACTGGTTATATGAGTAATCAGAAGCAAAAATCTCGGCTTGTTTATAAGGTAGATTTGAGAGATTACTTACCTGAGTTGGTGAATTTTGGTTTGTTGGCAGCTACAGGGGAGTGCTTTGAGAAAAATAATGTTAAGTCCTGGGTGAAAACACAAAAATCTCGTGCCTTAATCTCGTACCTTCAAAAATAAGATCTGGAAACCTTAAAATAACAGGACATTGAATACATATGATAGTCTTCTAGTCAGCTGAACGGCCTACATGGCAAGCAGAAGTGCATGAAAGATGAATAGGTTGTTCTTGTAGCAAAATTGAAAAGAAGAAAGAACTAGAAGAAGTGGAAGCTAAGGAAGAACAAGCATGAAAAGGGATGATGACCTTAGCTCTGTGTGTTAAAATCTGAGAAGGATGTGAATCAGTGATTTTAAGTTTGAGTAGGTTATAAATTTATAAGGAGGGCAAGAATCATTTTGGCAGAACTGGGGAAAGGGGAGAAGTCATGGAATGGAGTAGAGAAGATCAAGACATGGAAACGACCTGATGGTGGGATGCTGAACAAGATTGATGAGCAAATCCTTTGGGAGAGACAATAACAACATTCACATGTATCATGTACTGAAATTGTAACACGGACAGTGATTTGGGTTTAGTTCTTGTGTTGTATTTCTGTGATACGATACTTTAAGGTTAGCAATTTTATTGAAAGTTGTGTAAGAATCTAGTTCCACTTGTTTGATTGATTGGTAAATTGAACTTGTTGAATGTCTGTAATCATCTTGTTGGAAAAGAAACAGGATTCTGTAATGTAATTTATTATCATTAACGACGATGGTAAATAGTCCTTTTTAGACCAATACATATTGATTGAACTATTTATTTTATATTTTGTTCAGTGTAAGATTATTTTATCATCACACGTAAATTTCTAATCGTATCGATTAAACTATTTTGTCAAATGTAATTTAGGTTGTGTTTGTAATGTCTGGGAAAAAAACATTTGAAGTTTCACCAATTTCAAAATTTATATGTTATTTAATACTATATTAACATTAAATCATTAAAATTTATTGAATAATTAGATTTTTTTAATAAAATATTATTTAAAAAAATTTCAAAATTTCAAAGTAAACGCGTTTTCCATTTTCATGTTTCCAAAAACAGTTTTTCAGAATGGCAAACAGAACGCATTTTCAAAAATTTCAAAACATACACTCAAAACACAAAACGAATTCAAAACTCAAAACACAAAGAGAATAGCCCCTTAATTTTCCATCAAACAAGAGCGAACTTTTTCATTCTTAATACCATTTCGAAGTATTCACGGTCTAGTTTTCTACGTCGTTAATGGCTTACGAAACGATCAATCGTAGCAAATGTTACGACTTGTCAAAGTAAACCGTTCAAAATTAGTATTTCGATAATATGTTAACTTCAAAAATTCTTCGACGATCGTACGCTAATAGAATATACAAATTGTTTATGTCATCTCAAAACTTATTTCGAGAACTACATTATATGCATATCAAATAATCCAAATAAATATAAAAAATAGTTAAAAATGCATTAAACGTGAGTTTTAAAAAAAGACGTTGAACTCGCATTTTCTTTAAAAAAATTCAATTATTTCATTAACATTTATTATTTTTGCAATACAATTTTCTCAATGTAATTTTCATCATTTTATTAGGAAATTTTAAATGGAATATGACATAAATTTTTTTCGAAATTTTACATTTGAAAAAGTCATATTCCATATAAATTTTCGGATGCAAAATTACATGGGGTATGATTTTTTTGGACATAAATTTTTTATTGTAAAATTTCTCACAATTTCTTTGTAAGTTCGATTGTGCCCCTCTAACATTTAAATTCTACGTCCGCTCTTGGACGTAATGGCTTCAATTATTGTGCAGGGGATTGATTCTAAATTCTACAATGGTAAATCTCAAACATCCCCGCCATCCTATCGTATCTTATATACCCATACAACCATCTGATTTAGAGGTTCTCGAGAAAATCCATGCTGATCTGATTCCCATAAGGTAGATGATATCCCATTCTTCATTTATTGAATTAAGATCCTCTGCTAATCATCTTATTATTTTGTTAGGTATGAATCTGAGTTCTTTCCAAGATTACATTCAGAGTGATGAACCTATTGGATTTGTTACTGCAGAGGTTGTTTTTTCAAAAGAAAGTGAGGGGAGCCTCACTCTTAGTTATTCTATTGTATATTTTTATTGAAATCACATCAACGCCTTTCCGTAACAAGAATGGTCCTATTCTAAGTCTGAACTCACTTCCATTAGAAGTAAATTCATACCATTGTTCGTAAGATAAAATCTTTCTTCGATCCAGAAGCGGCTCTAAGGGCGCGTGAGTTGAGCAACTGCACAGGATCTCAGCATTGTAAGGGCACTAATTTTATTTTATTTTATTTTAATTATAGGTGTATATATATATATTTAAAAGTTTTACTAATTTTAATTTTTTGTTATTATGTTAAGTTAAAGAACACAATATTTATGAAAAAAGAGTAAAAAAAATTATATTACATTAATATTTTTTTTTAGTCTAGCATATTGTTGAAAAAACAAATTGTTTTTTCATTTAAAAAATAATAATAATTAAAATTAAAATTAAACTATTTATTTTACCATCCTAATCCCAAATGCCATATTTACTTCATTAACCAATCACCAAACCAGCAAGACAATAAATAACCCAAAATCCAAGTGATTAAAGGGGAGAGTAAAAAGCTAACCCTATATCTCTTTTCACTATTTTTCTCTCACCACCATTTAACATACGAAAAACAACAGAACAGATAAGAAACTCTATCATAAGTCTTGCTTGTTCTATAATAGTACAATCTGCATAGTAATATTACCATTTTAATGATTGGGCAAATCTTAGTGCCAGGATTAAGTAACAAGAAATGAGTAGTGTGCATATCAACAACATGACTACTTGGATTGATTTACGTGTTAGTGAAAATTTTGCGAAATCTTTTACCAAAATAAATAAATGAGGCTTTCGATATCCTAACTTATTTGAAAAGGTTGGGTTGATTTCTAAAAACTTATATTGCTTATAAAATACTATTGACAATTCATATTATTGCTACATCTATCGAAATAAGTTTTTCAAAATTGTAGTTATTAAAATTTTATTTGCGATCAACATGTTATAAGAAAGATTGAATGGGTTAACTTTGATATCTGTTGAACAAGATTTGCTAGAACATATTGATTACGAAAGTTTAATTAGTAAGGTTACTTTTAGAAATGCAAAAAAATATTTTTACTTGATTTGTTGCATTATAAGGTTTACATGTGGTATTTAATGTTTCTGATTTAAGAAATTGCTCATATGGAATTGCATGAAAAGTTTAGGGGTAATTAGTACGTAACGTCCCATCCTTGGTCAAACCTGGCAGATAGAAGATTTGCTTAGCTTGGACTCTTGCTCAAAATCAGATCAAACACCGGTATACATCTTAACACTTGGTGTTGTAGAATCCTATAGAAATTTCAGAATAGGTAAGTTCTTATTGTAGTCCCATCCTTTTCTTTTGTTTTAAAACAGTTAATTGAATGTTCTCTAATTTTTGTTTCAGCTACTTCACTAATTAGCAATGTTACGAAATATGTATCAAATCATACGTCTTGTCTCATACAACGTTTCAACGGACAGCATTATGACGCTCTTGCTGTTTTTCCACCAATGTTTCAACACAATACCATCAAGCCCTCTTTCTTATACAATTATCACAGGCCCTTGCTGTTTTTCCACCAACAACATTAGCTGATTTTCTATCAGAAACCATGGATTTTTTCGTGTGTATATCTCTATTTTTATATCGATCTGGGATCGAACCAAAGAGAATTGGACACCAAAAGGCAGTAGGATATGTTGGGTCTTTTGCTCTTAATGTATAGAACTCAAAAAACTTGGTGCAATTATTTGTATAGGGGAGTGACCAACACAATGTGCACTTTTACAGTGCGATAAAGAGTTTAAGAGTTCCAGGTCTCTCTTGGACACTTTTTACCCACTTTCGGGATTTTCCCACAGGGAATGGGTCTAACTCTTTCGGGACCCATCAATGGCCCTTAGCTGTTTTCCTATTGGCTAGACAAAAAAAAATCCTAATCCATGCTTATTTATTGGCTAGATTTTTAATCATGGGATTTCTCGTGGGGCCCTCATAAAAAACTTAGCTGTTTTCCTATTGGCTAGACTAAAAAAAATCCTAGGGCCCTCATAAAAAACTTAGCTGTTTTCCTATTGGCTAGACTAAAAAAAATCCTAATCCATGCTTATTTATTGGCTAGATTTTTAATCATGGGATTTCTCGTGGGGCCCTCATAAAAAACTTAGCTGTTTTCCTATTGGCTAGACTAAAAAAAATCCTAATCCATGCTTATTTATTGGCTAGATTTTTAATCATGGGATTTCTCGTGGGGCCCTCTTTATGAGGATGAAAATTTTATCCGAGCTCTCTTTCTAATATATGTCCCAGTGTCAATTTCAATTCTAAAAACTTGAAGACGACCTTTTTGTAGGATTGTCCTGTTTAAAGTTCAAAATAATGGATTGAGGTCACCTTTTCCACTCTCATTCTTCCAGAAAAAGAAATAGCATATATTGACTACTGTCCATATTACTGTCTTCGTAACTGTTATATTCTCATGGAGGCAATGACAATGGAGCAATTGACTGGAAATTCCATTGTGATAATGATATATAGGGCCCGTTTGATTATCATTTTTAATCCATAAAAATGAAAAATATGATTGTTATCCATCACATAAAACCATCAATTTTGAATTTCTATCTCTTGTGTACGGCCCAATAACGACATATTTTTCATTTTTATTCTAGAGTAATGAGAATCAAACAGGGTGATAATGTTAAAGATGATCAATTTTGTAATTCGGTAATATTTTTCATCAGATACCTTTTCTGGGGTGGCTTGTAATACTTGTCACTTCATGCCCCGCTTGAGGAATGAGGCTGCCATAAACTCGCTTTTTTTGGTACGGATGGTCTAGTTGATATCGAGTAGATTCATTGTATTTTGTTTTCCATTTTCCTTGCAATTTGCTGCAATCAGTTTGAATATAAGTTTTTGTGTGGTTTTTAGAAGGAAGTATTACTCCTTCATCCGTCTCATAAAGATAGATCTACTTTCTTTTTTCGAATGTTCCAAATTATTGGTCATATTTTTGGTCATTGTATAATTGAACATAAAATCAGATCAAACACCGGTATACATCTTAACACTTGGAGTTGTAGAATCCTATAGAAATTTCGGAATAGGTAAGTTCTTATTGTAGTCCCATCCTTTTCTTTTGTTTTAAAACAGTTAATTGAATGTTCTCTTATTTTTGTTTCAGCTACTTCACTAATTAGCAATGTTACAAAATATGCATCAAATCTTACGTATTGTCTCATACAATGTTTCAACGGACAGCATTATGACGCATACCCGTTCATCTGCTACGTGAATGGCCATCGATTTCCTTTCTCATTCCTTTTGATAAAAACTACCCTATATGACCTGCTAACACGTAAAAATTTGCTTAAAGATCCAACATCCCATAATCATCTATACAAATATCTATTTGATTTTTGAGAAAAACATGAAAGAAAATTGGCAATTTGCTGGTTTGTTTTTCTGGAATGGGGGAAGATGCAATTTCAAAGTAATGCATGTTACTCCTCGCCTCCGAGGCTCAAAAAGACGATGCCACGTAGCAAGTCTCGTAGGCAGACAGTCAACAAGAAAGTCAAATAAAGGCTCATGAGGCCAAAACACGAAGAAGACAAACAAGGACGAAGTCCTTACACTGCAAGTCGAAGTCCTTACACTGCGACGACGAAGTCTAGGCTGAGACATTACCTCAAAGATGAAGCTGCCTAAGGAAGTAAAGAAAGGAGCTAAAGCTCTCCACTTAGAGAATCACTTCGAAGATTCCTCCGAGGCTCTCAACAAGTCTGAAGCTCGCAAGGCTGATGCTTTTCCTTGTAACAGATTCGAAGATATCTTAAAAGTGATTGATGTAACACTTGTAATAAAGTTTGTCAGTAAGTCAGCCTATTATATAGAGCGGCTGACCCTTTATTAATGTATTATTTGCATGAATAGACAGTAATGTGACCTTCCAATTAGGGAGATGGAGATGTGGACACTTGGTTCTGATCCAACGGTCACCATGTCGGTCAATGTAGTATAAATAAGTTCTCTTTATAACTTAAAAGGGGTTGGATTATCAATTAGAATAGAAACAATCAAATATATTCAAAATACACACTTGAACTCTGGAGAAAAATATCAAACATTTGGTCTTGTTTTCTATCTTTCTTGTACGATCAAGAGTTGTAGATCTTGATATACAATGTAATGATTTCAATGAACATCATATATATCATTCTACATATTCCCGTTTATTATTACACAAATTAGTTTGATTTTAACCCGGCAATCGTTGTTAGCGCGATTGCTTTTGTTCTATCCGTTGATTTGGACTTTTTTTTGTCTCTTGCTACAAACTATCCCCCGCGTCCATCTCCTCTTTGCTACCATCGTCATTCCGGTTGGAATGCACAGGAATCGTGATTTGGCATGAGTGGGCCCGACATCTGTTGGCTCATTTTCAGGGATCAACAGATTGACGTTGTCTATGGGAATTGTTTACATTTAACCACGAAAGTACTTGTGGGAAAATGCCAATTAAAAGTATTTTGGCAAGAAAGTTTCAACCCTTGAAAAATGGGAGTTCTAGAAGAAAGAGCCATTGGAGGACAAAAAAAAATCCGATACTTATTTGATCCTTGAAGAAAGGAAAATCTGTTGAGAAAAATGTTTGTGAAAAATGAGCTCAAATGGTGACGAAAGTGCACCTCGAAGGACAAAGGAACACCTTGAAAAAGGAGAACCCTCATGAGCTGCCCCGCTGCTCGCCAACGACCCCCGCAGCATAGGCGAAGTAGGTCCAGAGGCGGAGGTAAGGTTGTCGCTAGGCTTACCAGAGAAATGGCTGCCAACATGAGAAATATTACCTAGCAAAACATGACATGCATGAAATGTTGATAAGCACGCAGGGCCAAGAAGGATCCACCATTCCTCCATATGCAGCCCTTGAAAATGCATTTCGTGACCCTCAAGGGCACTATCACGAAGAAGAGGAAGTCCAAAGCCAAATAGCTGGATACCACCATGCTAGGATGGAAGCTCCCTAGGAAATGGAGGTTGATGTTGATACATCAACCAATTATGCCTCGAAACGACCCCATGAGGCTCCATACAACTTCTCTCCGAACTTTGAGCCAGAAAACCGATCACAGAGGTCAACCAGTGTCTTCGACAGGATAAGCTCGGGGTTACCTAGAAATAGGTAGGCTCATGCACCCCCATATGCCTAGAGTTAGGCAGGCTCATCTTCCTCTTCTTATGCCTAGAAATTGGCAGCACAAACCTCTTTAATATGGAAGACAACCACCTGGCTACTAGGAAGAGCCTCAGATCCATCTCTCTAGAAATTGCCGTAAGAGAAGGGACTGGACTAAGAGTGAAGCAGGACCCTCCCAACCATCTTTCCAAACCTACCAAGGGGAGGATGAGGACTCTGATGAACCCAGAGTTCCTACGAACTTGACGACGACGATGACCATTTGCCTTTTGTAGAAGCCATTAGAAACGCTCCGATGTTGAACCACTTCACACTCTCTAAAATTCATAAGTATGATGGGAGAGATGACCCCTCGAAAAAAATCAACAACTTCAAAACTCATATGAATTTGAAAGAAGCCACCCCCAGCTATGAAGTGCAGAGCATTTCACTTAACCTTAAGTGGAGGAGCTAAAATTTGGTGCACAAGGTTGCCAGAAGGTAACATTCGGAGCTGGCTGGACCTCAAAAGAATGTTTTTAAAGCGCTTTGCTACTAGCAAAGAATGTGAAAGGCATATTCAATGGTTACAAGACATGCGACAATAACAAGGCGAGACGCTGAAAAGCTTCTTGTCCCGCTTTACTGATGAAATGACCTACTGTGTACAAGTCACAGATAATGAAGCATTAACTGCCTTAAGAAGAGGCTTAGACATGAACTCTCTCTTTTGGAGAGACGTGAAAAACAAGGATCATGCTACTTGTGACGCCCTATTAGAAATGGTAAGAAGAGAAATCCTCAATGAGGAATTGAGAGATCATAGGAATAGGACCAGCCAAGGACTCCCCCTCCTCAAATGCAAAGGGAAAAATGTCCTACTTCCCATTTGATAAACCCCCAGGCACCTCTGAATCATGGACAAAAACTAGATGCAGCAAGACTTAATGCAGTACCTACTTTGGCCTTTGAGAAAGTAAATCCTAATGCTGAAATACATCAGCATCAGCCCTACCGAAGGCATCCGCAAAGGAGAAGAGGTAAGGGATGAGGCATTGAACTTTGAAATAAGAAAGAAGCACCCGATTATTTTACCACCATCAATCCCATGGCCATCACACGAAAAATTATTGGGACGTAGCAAGACGCTCCTAGAACATGAATCAAGGAAGAACAATGCGTTTCCGAAGAGATGCTCTTCCCAGGCAGACCCAACAGTCTGAGAACGTTGAGTCGAGATGCCCCAACCGAAATGACCCCCCAAGGAGGAGAGATAATGACACAAAAAGACCTAGAAAATGTCAAAGATAATGACGAAACCCCCGAAAAATGATGGCTAGGAGCCAATCAAGAAAATTGACAAAATCATTGGAGGCCTATATATGGGGAGAGAATCCAAAACACACAAAAGAATTATGCTAGAGAAGCAACAATCTTCCTATGACAAGTTTCATAGTTAACCAATCTACTACTGAAAGAGAAATCCCACCGATCATATTTACTTAAGAAGATGAAGCAGGTGTGCATTATTCACATTGTGATGCCCTAGTAGTAAGGGCTTTCATGGCCCACAACGGCCTGAAAAGAATATTAGTGGATAATGGAAGCTCGATCAACATCATCTTTGGAACTATCTTTGACAAAATGAAAGTTGACCATGAACTGACCCCAATGAATTTCCCTTTGTATGGCTTTACAGGAGAGAGCATCATTCTAAGGGGTAAAATTACTCTAGCAATAGAGATGGGGATGCCACTCTCGACTGCTCATCATTTCATGGAATTTCTGGTGATTGATAATCGCTATGTTTACCATGTAGTGCTTGGGAGGCCAGCCTTGAAAGAATTATGGGCTGTCACCTCCATTCATCACCTATGCATGAAGTTTCCAATCGAAAAAGGCATAGCTACGGTCTGAGGTGATCAGCGAAGTGCTAGGGAATGTTACTCAAATTCCCTAAGGAAAGTTGAACTAAGGACTGTCAACGTTATTATAATCGACCTTGACATGAACGACGTCCCTGAACAAGGGAAAGACATTTAGATGAATGGTGCCCCTAAAGAAGGGGACACTCTCGGATTCATATGAAATTTTGAAGAAGAGTTTGTTTGTGAAAGATAGATCACCCATGAAGAAGGAAGGGCTACAGAAGAAGAGGTTAACTTGGAGAAGCTGGACCCTCGCATTATTAATATGGTAGGCATTGAACCAACAATCAGTTGCCACCATTTGAACATCGACCCAAAGGTGGTAGAACATATACAAAAAAGAAGAAATCTCAACCCTGAAAGGTATGAAGTTCTGAAGGATGAAGTTAAAAAGCTAATTGACAATGAATTTATCTGGGAATCCATATGTCCTAAGTGGGTCTCAGACCCAGTGTTGTTCAAAAAGCAAAATGAAAAGTCGAGGGTTTGCGTAGACTTTTCAAATTTAAATCAAGCATGTGCTAAGGATGGTTTCCCACTTCCTAGAATAGACCAACTTGTGGATTCAACTGCCGAACATGAACTTCTTAGCTTCATGGATGCATATCAGGGATACAATCAGATCCCTATGTTCTCGGTAGATGAGGAAAATACCTCCTTCATCATAGACAAAGGTCTTTCTTACTACAAGTTCATGCCTTTCGGGTTGAAAAATGCTGGAGCTACCTCCAAAAACTTGTCAATAAAATGTTCGCCGACCTCATTGAAAAAACCATGGAGGTCTACGTTGACGATATGCTGGTAAAAAGTCTAAAAGCAGGGAATCATGTTAGAAACCTTAATAAGACATTCCAAATCCTGAGAAGATATCGGATGAAACTCAATACTAAAGTGTGCCTTTAGAGTTTCTTCAGGAAAGTTCTTGGACTACATCGTCAACCAAAGAGGTATTGAAGCGAACCCTGAAAAGGTCAGAACTTTAATTGAAATGAGGCTACCTAAAAACCCAAAAGAGGTACAAAGCCTCACTGGATGAGTAGCAGCCTTGAACCACTTAATCTCCAAGGCAACGATCAAGTGCCTACATTTCTTTGAGATAAGTACCCCTCCTCTCCAAACCTAGGGACCACGAGCCACTACAGTTGTACCTAGAAGTGACTTCCGAGGCCATTAGCTCAGTTTTGATAAGATAAGAGAATAGCCACTAGTTGCCTGTATACTATGTCAGCATAGCACTTTTGGCAGTAGAGACTCGCTATCTAGACATAGAAAAATTTGCCCTCTCCTTAGTAACAACTTCAAGAAAATTGAGATCATATTTCCAAGTCCATAGTATATATGTGTTGACAAACTTCCCCCTTAAGCAGGGGCTGTAGAAGCCTGATGCTTTAGGAAGGTTGCCGAAGTGGGTTGTGGAATTTAGTGAGTTTGACCTTCTTTTTAAACCAATGGCTACATTAAGGGCCAGACCCTTATAGATTTCATGGCAGAATTAAACCCCATCCCAAAAATGGAAGAAGTGATGGAACTCACCGAACCTCCAATTTGGAACCATCAGTTGATGGATCCTCAGAAGAGATAGGGTTAGGAACTAGGGTTGTTTTAGTCAGTGTAGAGGGACATAAGCTTACTTGTGTTGTGAGATTTGATTTCAAAGCCAACAACAATGTAGCAGAATACGAGGCCCTCCTCGCTGACCTAAGGTTAGCCAAATAAATGCAAGTAAAGAGGCTCGTCATCAACAATGACTCCCAGCTAGTAGTAAGTCAGGTTCATGGTAATTTTTTTCAGCTAGGGATAAGTCTATGTCAACATATCTAAAGTTGGTTATGAACTTTATCCATTCCTTTGAAAGTTTTAAACTAGTGCAAATCCCACGCGCTAAGAACATCCATGCCGATGCACTGTCTAAATTAGCAAATAATAAAGATTTTGAACTAATCACATTCGTGCCTATATAATATCTTTTTGGATCTTCCATGTAACGCCCCAAAATTGTCATACATCTTGAGGTGTTACCAAAAATTAATTTCATTTACTTTTATTTACTTAAAATACAGAACGATAAAATTCTTTAATAAACAAAGTATCAGAACATCCATAAGTTTAAATTTGAATCATAAAATCGTGTCTTTAAAAAAAAATAATTTAAACATTCTCAACTAATAAATTCAATATTAATGTTATTGAACAAAAAAACTACTAAATTTAAAGACAGTAAAACTTAATATTTTCGTATGTCAAAACACATTGGCAGTCCGCTGCACCATCCCGCCACAGCTCCAATTGACCCGATCCAGCTTGTAAAAATTTGTAGGAGTGAGTATTTTAAAAACACCTAATAAGATACGTACAATTTCTATACGTAATTATATAACAATAACATAGACAATTCATATATCGGTGACCAAGTGAGATATCCATCCTTTCTCATTTTGAATTCCCGAAAGATTTCACATTTCATTATAAAGAATCCAAAAGAGTTCACATTCTGTTATGTCGAACCCGAAGGTCCATTGGAAATTCATACATAAATTATTGAACATAAAAGTATACAGAAATATACCATTTGCACAAAACGTAACTTATCTTGATTGATCAAATGAGCTTTTGATAAAAAAAAAATACTAGAAATTTACAGCTGCTTCATATGAAATCTGCCGTGTAAAATTTCTTTGGTGGTAAATTGTGGGACAATTGCACACTATTTATAGTTAAAAATAGTAGTTGATTCATAGTACAATTGTGATGGGATAAAAACGTGTATCAAACTTGGATAAGAATTGAATAATGATAAAACAAATCATTTTATGACACATGTACTTGAATTTGTATAAAATACATATTTAATACCTATCACAATCAAAGTAATAGAGTTGTATTGTATTTAAATAGAAAGATTTCTATCAAAAGTAGAGTTATCATGACAATGTACATGTTGGGATAAAAATACAAGCCGCATAAGAATTTGTTTGTGTTCAAATTAAAGCACACGTGCAAGCCAATCTTAAAAGTTGGTGATATTTAATTTAAATCAAATACTAATAATAACAACTTGTATAAATTTCAATATCTTGGGTCTAACTAATCTAAAATAACTTTTTCTCGGGGCTAATTTACATGATTAAAAACAAGCTTTCAACCCATATTGATATACTTTTCGTCGCTTTAACAATATTTTAAAATTTTAGCCAAAAATTGAAGTTAATGCATATATCACTTTAATCCCTCAGCTTCAAAATAATAAAAATATAATATATAGAACAAATAAATTTTTATTCTAAAATCTTCGGGATGTTACATTCCATCATCGCTAGCGAAATGGTTATGTGGGTTGAGGACTCTCCAACTTGGATAAAGCCAATAATATCTTTCATCAAAGAACAGACACTCATAAGCTCAAAAGGAGAGTTGCCCACTTCATCTTGCAAGATGATGTACTGTACAAACGTGGGTTCTTACTACCTTTGCTCAGATACATTGGAGGAGAGCAGACAAATTATGTACTCTGGGAGATCCATGGAGGGTATGTGGGAACAACAATGGAGGGTGGCCCTTTGCACACAAAGTACTAAGACAGGGATATTACTGGCCGACCTTGAAAAATGATGCGCAACAATTTGTTTGAAAACGCTTTGCTATTATTCAAAAGTAGTCTTCTCAAGAGTTGAGTGTTGTATCTAGCCTTTAGCCATTTGCAAAATGGAAAATCGATCTAATAGGAACTCTTCCCAAAGGGAGAGGAAACTCTAGTTTCGCAATTGTCTCCATTGATTATTTCACCAAGTGGGTAGAAGTTGAGCCACTGGCCAAAATCACTGAGGCCAACACTTCCAAGTTCTTATGGAAAAACATCATTTGCAGGTTCAAAATTCCCCATTCTATTGTATAAGATAATGGCAGACAGTTTGATAATAAGAAGGTTAGAAACATGTTTGAGGAGTTGGGCATTAATAGACATTTTTCATCCCCACACCACCTCAGGCAAATGGGCAAGTTGAAGCTGTTAACAAAACGATCAAGTACACACTGAAAAGAAAACTGGATGCCTCTAAAAGGGC
The DNA here is from genome assembly GCA_035079005.1 of Fraxinus americana. Lineage (NCBI taxonomy): Eukaryota > Viridiplantae > Streptophyta > Magnoliopsida > Lamiales > Oleaceae > Fraxinus > Fraxinus americana. The sequence goes on along the minus strand of CM068711.1, from coordinate 22,289,031 downwards.
ATGGGTCGATGAATTACCTCAAGTAATTTGGGCTATCAAAACAACCATAACTGCTACAGGAGAGACCCCATTCTCTATGGCCTACGAGGTGGAGGCTATGAGCCCTGTTGAAGTAAGTTTTCCATCTCCTCGACGAATACATTTCAATGAAATTATTAATGATGAGGTGAGGAGATGCGAACTTGACCTCCTTGAAGAAAAGAGAGATGACTATCAAACAAGATTGACTGTTTATCAAAGAAAAATGACCAAGTACTACAATTCCAAAGTAAAAAAGAAGTCATTTTGTTTAAATAAATTGGTGCTTTGAAGGGTATTCCCATCCTTTAAATAGCATAGCTCAGGAACTCTGGGTCCCAACTAGGAAGGTCTTAATTGCGTCTATGAAGAGGTTCGATCGGGAACATACAAAATCAAGGATATGGATGGAAAGTCATAGCTACATCCATGGAATGTAGAACATCTACACAAATATTATCAATGATTTAAAACATCCTGTGTGTACGATATGAGGTTCAATAAAAATGACTTTTAAATACATTGTTTATACGTTAAAAATACCCCCTAAGGAGGTCTAAGACCCTGGGGGTGCCTCCTCATAGACAATTCATCTCTATAACGAGATGTGTGGGCAGTTTGATGGAAAGATGGATCCAAAAAAGGACCACCTCTGAACTAGCAAAACGTGGCACAAACCCCTAACAACTAGAGTTGCTAAGAAAGCATCAGCATGAGCAAATTGTTCAACACATACTGTGGAAAGCAAAAGACAAGACAAACTGCATGTACAGAAATACAAGACTAAAATCTAAAGTGCTAAAAGTGCTAAAGAGCCTCAATTCATACGTATCAATCTACACCAGCTCGAAAATTGATAAAGGTACACGACCTTCTAACACTTGGATAAATTTTAGTGTTTGATTTATTATCAAAGTACTATGAACAAGGGTCTGATGTGACTTAGGTCTTACATTCGTCTGATCCCATATGTTTGATTATATAGTTACACAAATTTTGAAGTAATTAAGAAGACTTCAATTGATCTATTAAATAATGTTTGATGTGCCTAAGTTTTGAACTTTGTTGTTAGATCAGACATCTTAACACTTGTAAAATATTTGCAAGTTTGATTATGTTACTGAAGTTCAAAATAACATGAGTCTGGCCTTATGACATGTTATTAAACCTGAATGCTCGTAAATTTGATATAGTTAAAGCTTTCGAAGTTGCTGTACATTTGATGTTATTATCAAGTTGATGTTACTTTAAGTTTGATTTAATGTTATTATTAAAGTACAGGTGGTTCGAATTTATATTGGCAAGCATATCAGAATTGAGTAGATGAGGTAGAGAGGCAGAAAGTAAAGGAACACAAGTATTGAATAAAAGAAATTCATTCATTCATAAAAGGGTATTTACATTTGGTAGACCAAAGCTATTACACTTAATAAAAATGAAAAAAGGTACAAGTGAAGAACAACGCCTTAAAGAGATGGGGGTTGAGGAGCCACGAAGGGCACAATTGCATCAGGGGCCACTTCTTCAGCAATCTCTTCAGCTGCATCTCCATCAAGCTCAATAACTTTTTCTCCTCAATCGGAGTTTGAGGCTCTCCTATCCCAAAAAGATGGACCTCAACTGGGTAGTGTCGATGCCCTAAATATTGACCTCCAGCCACTCTGTCATATCAACATATGCATAATTTCGCCAGTATTTAGCAAAACTCTGATACGCCTCAGACAAGTGAAAGTCGGCTAGAAAGGTCTTCTCAGTATCTTTGCTGGCCAATTCAATATCACTCTTGACATTCTCCACTTCCTCAGTTAGGTCAACCACTTGGGAGGTCAACTCTCCTACCTACCCTTTTAGAGCAACATTCTCTTTATTGACCTTCTCCAAGGTCTTAGCTGCCATTTTGGTGGGGATCAGATGTCTCTACTCACTTCATTAAGGAGGCTACCTCACTTTGGGATAGAGGTACCTCTTTCTTCAAAGTTTCAATTTCTGCTAAAGCAGAAGCGAGCTTCACTGACTCTTCCTCGTTTTTCTTCTTCAATGCCTCTACATCTGCCTTGGCCTTACTGGCAGCCTTCTCAGAAGCTTTATTAACAAGCCCTCAGTTCTTATTTTGAAGGTTTTTAGAGAGGGCTTCAGCCTCTATAGCCATGCCAAAGGCCCTCCCCGTCTAGGCCACCATCGTGGAAAAGACGTCGACGGAATCACTCTTTTTGAAGAAGGATTTCCACTTCTTCGTCCAGTACTTATGAAATGTTGTTGTAGCTGTTTGGACTTCAGGATGAAGAAAGATAAGAACCTCATATTTGAGCTTATCTTTCCTTATGGCCAAGGTAAATTTGGACTTGGGAGCTTCAGAAGTGGTGGAGTCACTAGAAGTCCTAGCCTTCTTAGCAGAATCTTGCCTCTGGGGCTCCACAACAGTTGGCCTCTTATGTCCCCCACAGGCTGCAGCCGTTGAGCTGCCTAACAATTTTTTCCCCGCTGGGACCTTAGAGAGGGAGGAGGGATGTTCCTTGAACTACCCGTCTCACTGGGGGGTCGGGATCTTGAACCTCTTATTAGGTTCTTCCTCTACAACTTTTTTTACCCCTATCCGGTATAGGGGGTAGTCCCTCCTCCAAAGAGGTAACCTCCTTACCGACTCTCTCAAGTTTGTCACTCGCCTACTTTCCTCTAGCAGATGAGAGCTTCAGCCTTTTCCCCGAGGTGGATGTGGCGGCGAGAATGGTGGCCATATCAGGGGTGAGGTGCCTCCTCTTATTAAAATTCTCTAGAAGTCAAGAAACGAACAAGGTCAATAGAGTCCATTAAAAATAAGCCAAGAAATGAACAAGTATAACGACGTCTTACCCCTCTTTGCCATCAAGCCAAAGTCTTCAAAGAAGTGGCTCGATTGGATCAAACGGCTGAAGTTACTAAGTCCAAGGATTTATTACAGACCTTAGTGAGAGTGTCCCAGTCACACTCAGTAAACTCAAACTGTTCAACGATACTATAAAATGGACACAAAAAAATTAAGTATTAGACCTCGTCTGTTCATAAATTAGAAAAGTAGAAAATGCACTCACGGGCATTGGAGTATGAGGTTGGGACTTTGACATGTGGGAAGAGGTCACCCTCATACTCCTGTCACTTCTTCCTAACCTAGAACCAGGTCTCCTTCCATCCTTTGATAGAGAAAGGCAGACCTACGACAAATGGGGAGTGCGAACCCCATGGACAAGTGAATACCACCCCTTGGAGTCCCCTTTCTCTAAGGATCGAGGTTGGTATACTATTTGGAAGACGTACAATGTGATGTCCTAGCCTAAGGAGGCCTCTTTCCAAAAGAAGTAAGAACCTACCAGGCATTAGGGATGACTTGGGTAAGAGCCAACTTGTATAACCTAAGGACATCCCTAAAGAATGGGTGGATTGACTAGCGAAGCCCAGCCTTTAACAAGAACTCTCTAACGACAATGCAGCCTTGCCTGGGGTAGCAGGCTCGCTTGTTAGGAGATGGGAAAAGAAGTTTGATGTCATAGGAGATCCTATACTTCTCCCTAAGATTTGCTAAGTATGTAGGATCTACGGAAGATAGGTTTTTGGCTATCCCCAGGCTATGTCATCATCCCCATCACCACTACCAGAGATTGAAGCACTTCACGCTGCCTTAATGGCCTTGGCGAGGTTAGCTGTGTTTGTAATTTGTAACCCCATCTTACTAGCTAACTTACTAAGATCTATTTTCGAATTCGAAGATACCATTGATTTACAAGTTCGTGCAAAATTTCACAAAGCTGAAAAAGGAAAGATACAATACTTACGATTTTTTCAAAGATAATGAAGGAGGAAGATCACTAAAATTAGCATAAATAACAAGAAGAAAGGAAACGAACTCGACAAAGAAGGACACTTTGAAGAGATAGAGATGCAAAAATTCGTACAAGAGTAAAGAGATTCTTCCCAAAATGAGTGTGCCTTTTATAGGCAGACCTTCTTCAACCCTAGTTGTTGGATCTTGATCGAGTCATCCAACCAATCTTTCAAAAGTTCTAATCTAAGCCACTCAGCACGTCTGATGCTTCGTCTTCTACGGTCCAGATTAGGACGTCGATGCTACGTACCTTCATGCTTCTGAAATTCGTAATACACGTGGGAGATAGCCATCATTGTGCATTTAATATGGCGATGGTTGCGTGTATTGGGAGATGAACCGCTTCAGCTGTCTTATCTTGGAAACGTGCTATAACATCAAATCATTCAGGCACCATAATTGAGGATGCCTCATGTTTCTCAAAGTCATTAAGTTAAAATACCTCGTAATTATCATATTTGAAGCTCTATGAGGCTCTGACCCTCTTCACCTCAACCACTTCATTTAAAGTCTCAGTTATGAAAGGGCTCTTCTGAATAATCAACTTCAGATTCGCTCTACTTCGGCAAACCTTTTCAGAATTGTTCAAAACGATGAAATATTATCAAGTAAACCACTTCAGATAACACCTACATAAGGTCTGTACAGGTCAGGTACATTTTAAATTCTAACCATAACATGAATTATTATACTTGGGCTTAGGGGACTATTGTGGTGTGGCAAAAAATTACCCCCTACAAATTTTTTTCTTATTTTTTGCACTACATAAATAATCATGCCTATACTTAGGGGACTATTATTACTCTTCGCCTCCAAGGTTCAAAAAGACGATGCCACGTAGCAAGCCACGTAGGCAGAAAGTCAACAAAAAATCAAGTAAAGACCCATGAGGCCAAAACACGAAGAAGGCAAACAAGGACGAAGTCCTTACACCGCAGGCCGAAGTCCTTACACTGTGAGAACGAAGTCCAAGTTGAAGCATTACCTCAAAGATGAAGCTACCTGAGGAAGCAAAGAAAAGAGCCGAAGTTCTCCACTTAGAAAACCACTTCGAAAATTCCTCCGAGGCTCTCAACCCGTCTGAAGCTCGCAAGGCCGATGCTTTTCCTTATAACAGATTTGAAGATCTCTTAGAAGTGATTGATATAACACTTGTAATAAAGTTTGTCAGTAAGTCAGTTTATTGTATAGAGTGGTTGACCCCTTATCAATGTATTAATTGTATGAATAGACATTATTGTGACCTCCCAATTAGGGAGATGGGATCACGTGGTTCTTATCCAACGGTCACCATGTTGGTCAAGATAGTATAAATAAGTTTTCTTTGTAACTTAAAAGGGGTTGGATTTTTAATTAGAATAGAGGCAATCAAATATATTCAAAATACACACTTGAAATCTGGAGAAGAATATGCAAACACTTGGTCTTGTTTTCTATCTTCTTTGTATGATTAAGAGTTGTAGATCTCAATATACAACGTAATGATTTCAATGTACGTCATATCTATCCTTCCACATATTCTTGTTTATTATTATACAAATTAGTTTGATTTTAACCCGGCAATCGTTGTTAGCGCGATTGCTTTTGTTCTATCAGCTGGAGTTTGAACATTTTTCTGTCTCTCGCTGCAAAGTACCCCCCGCGTCCCTCTCCTCTTTACTATCGTCGTCATTCCAGTAGGAACGTGCCGAAATCGTACTTGATTTGGCGTGAGTGGGTCCGACATTTATTAGCTCATTTTCAGGGGTCAACAATGCATACTATTTCATAGAAACGAATAGTTAATCTTATCCATCAGGATTATAGCCATCTATTCTTTTTAATAGGATTATTCAGTGAAAGCAAACGTTCCTTAATCTTATCATCTTCACTAACTAAAAGCATAATCTTTTAAACGCATCGATGTTTTCAACGATTTAGTTTTATTTGATGTTTTCTCTTTCCTTAGCCTTATCTTCTGTACCCTTGACCTTTTATGGAAACTGTACTCATAAATCATGTTACTCGCTTGATATTAGTTAGCGTTTAACGAGTGAGGCTTCCAATTTGCAGAGAGCTTGTGGTGCTTTTAGTAAATTTGTTAAGAGAATCAAAGTGGGTATTGGGTAATACTCGTTTGTCTATTGTCTCTGGTCTGGTCTGGCCTTCTTTACTTGTAAGCTGAGTAACAGTCTCATCTCATTAGCAATTCGTGTATTGATGATTACCTTATTCCTTCTTTTTGGAAACGGGGAAGCAATGACTCAAATTCGTGTTTCTTTACTATCATTTGGTTGTGTTCAGAATTCAAGTTTTTTGCTTGGCTTATGAATTGAATGTGCTATTTTCTACTGGCATTTGATATTGCAACTTTCATTAAGCTCAATGATTGTTACTTTAGACCACCCTTTTATCGGAAAGATTCAAAATAAATTGGTCCCTTGTTGAATCTCATCATTCCAAGTTGGGACAGAACGATGACTTTCTTAAGACTATTGTTTCTAAAAGCTGGATGACACAGAGAGTCAAGGCCAAGCCCAAAATATATATATATATATATATATATATATATATATATATATATAATTGTAAAAACAAAGTAATAAATCGAAAACGAAATTTATTTTCCTTTTATTCAATAGGCGGGGACAAAAATTAAAATGCTAAAATATGATTAATCCTTGTTTAGCTACCAACCAAACAATTTGCAGCAACTTCCATAATTTTGGCTAGTGGTTGGATGGAAACAAACGAAGCATTGGCAGCAAACTCTTCCTTCACCTCATACTCGATTGTGGCTTTGGTGATGCACGATGATGAATTCCCTTCCTTTTCTATAACTTGAAACCTAACGCGATACAAGCTAAATCCAATATCAAGATATCCACCTTCAACTACCTCGGTTTCCTTCACTCGTTTCTCATCATCCACCACAGTGAACTTCTCTTTGTAATCGCCCAACCCAGCGCCTATGAGAAAAAAAACTGACATATAAAATTGAATGAAGAAATCCTTGCATTTGATTTATAAAAATTACCTGGTGGAAAACATAGTTTGACTACTGTTCCAGCTCCGCCATCTCCTTCTACGACCTCAATTTTCTCGATCAAATTAGGAAGCGCTTCTCCAACAATTTTGGCAAGTCGAAGAGTGCCGTAGAGCTTCCATGCCTCACTTGCCGGCACGCTCACTTCCCTCTCCTCGGAAACTGTTCCAAACATTTTTTTTTTCTTTTCTGGCAAGGCAAAAGGGAATAGGTTTGGTGCAGCTTATATAATAGTAATACTAGTTAGGTGAAGACAAAGGCATAGTGCTTTGGAATACGATTTGAAAGATTCCAATAACAAACAGTAAACGGCTGCCGAATAAATCCTCCATTTACTTTCATATATATATATATATATATATATATATATATAATTAAGAACAAAAGAACGAGTACATGATCAGTTAGAATTATGAGGCAATGGATAAAAAGGATTTCGAATATATTCATTGCTTCAACTGCTAGCTGATTTATAGGTTACAAGAAGCTTCTAGAAATTACAGGTGGTGATTGATCCATATAATTAGGATGATGTAGGGAATCTATTTACAACAAGGAGTGGTGATGAAAAATCTGGTGCAACAGAAAATACAGCAAGGACAGAACCGTTAGTGCAAATAGTGAGCTGGAGGTTGAGGTGGAATGTTGAAGTGTAAATTAATTCTTTACACCCTCCCTCGAGCTGGATGGTACTAAGGTAACTCCAAGCTTGTCTTTAAGGAAGTTGAACCTTGAATGAGTAAGACCTTTGGTTAAAAGATCAGCAATTTGATCGGATGATGGCACATATCTAACTTCCAATTTCTTTGAAAGAACTTTGTCTCTAATAAAGTGAATATCCAACTCAATGTGTTTTGTTCTAGCATGGTAGACTGGATTGGCTACTAGAGCTCCTGCACTTATGTTATCACACCATAGGATTGGAATTGATATTTGAGGCAGATCAAGTTCTTTAAAGAGGGATTGAATCCATGCGATTTCTGAGGCTGTTGAAGCTAATGATCTGTACTCTGATTCTGTACTGGATCTTGCAACCACGTGTTGTTTCTTTGATGACCAAGCTATTAAGCTATCTCCTAGATAAATACAGTAGCCTCCAGTAAATCTCCTGTCATCAGGACAGGAGGCCCAATCTGTGTCTGAAAATCCATATAAGTTTAGTGTATCACTTCTCCGTATCCAGAGTCCTTGATTCATTGTGCCTTTAAGATACCTTAGCACTCTTTTTAAGGCCTGCCAATGTATAGACGTTGGTCCTTGTAAGAATTGGCTGAGTTTGTTAACAGCAAAAGTAATGTCAGGTCGTGTGTATGTGAGATGTTGTAGGCTTCCTACTGCACTCCTATAAGTTGAAGGATTGCTCAGTGCTTCTCCATCTGATTTTGAAATAGTTTTGCCAGCAAGAATAGGGGTAGGACGTGGCTTTAGGTTCTGCAATTTGAATTTCGTCAGCATTTCAGCAATATACCTGGTTTGAGTGGGATGAATCCCTGAATCATGCCACATTACTTCAATTCCTAGAAAGTGGTGAAGTTGTCCCATATCCTTTAAGGCAAATTTTTTGTTCATTCATCAATGAAGGCTTGCAGTAGCTTTGTATCATTTCCTGTTACAACAATATCGTCAACATATATAAGTGCAAAGATGATCTGATTTTCACTCTTGAAGTAAAATAATGAGGTGTCTGCAATTGATTCTGAACTTCTAGTTAAGTAGCGTTGTTTTCAGTTTCTCATGCCAAGCTCTTGGTACCTGCTTCAGTCCATAGAGAGCCTTTTCTAGCTTACACACATGATGAGGTTTTGTTTTGTCAACGAAGCCTTCAGGTTGATTCATGAAAACCACTTCTTCCAGTTCTCCATTTAAAAAGGCGTTGTTAATGTCAACTTGCCTGATTGACCACCCTTTTGAGACTGCCAGAGTAAGTATAATTCGCAAGGTTGATGTTTTCACAATTGGACTGAAGGTTTCAGAAAAATCAATTCCAGGTGTTTGATGAAATCCCTTTGCAACAAGTCTTGCTTTGAGCCTCTGAAATGTTCCATCAGCATTCCTTTTTACCCTGAAGACCCATTTGTTTCCTAAAATGTTGTGGTCTCGTGAAGGTGGTAGAAGTTTCCATGTATTATTTTTTTATCAAAGCATAGAATTCTTCCTCCATAGCCTTCTTCCAATTTTCATTCATCATGGTTTCAATGACACTTCCAGGTTCTGAGGGCTCAGGTTTTATTTCAACTGATTTACCCAAGTAAACCTTAGGCTTAAATACTCCAGCCTTCCCCCTGGTGATCATTGGATGTTCGTTGTTAACTGGTTGCTGATGTATGTGTTCTGATGCAGGTCTTTCAATGTTTTGAACTGGCTGAACTTCATATTCAAATCTTGATCATTTTCAACCCTTATAGGACTATCATTTATGTCCTCACCTTCAGTATTATGCAGGCTTTCAGGCTGATTGTCAGTTGAACTGAGAGGTGAGTTTTGCAGAGCATTGGCAGCTTCTGAATGGATTATATCATTGAATCTTGGTGCAGGATCAGATGTATTTATTTGAGATGGGAAATGAAAATATGACACAATAGTTTCAGGTATAACAGATTTAGGTTTACTGGGAGCAGAAAATAAAGATTGAAAAGGAAATTCAAGTTCATTGAATACGACATGCCTTGAGATGTAAATTCTTCTTGTTATGCTTAGGCATTTATAACCTTTGTGAGATTGGCTGCAATCGAGGAAGATACACTTGGTTGAATGGAAGTTAAACTTGTGTTTTTGATAAGGGCGTAGGCAAGGATAGCAAGCACACCCAAAAATTTTTGAAGCCTTGTAATCTGCCTCCTGTTTGTGTAGGATTGAGAAGTGGGATTTCATTTTAAGGGTAGGAGTAGGCATTCTATTTATGAGGTAAATGGCAGTTTGAAAAGCTTCCCACCAGTATTTTAAAGGTAGTTTAGCTTGAGCTAAAAGAGTCGGGCCTGTTTCTACAACATGCCTGTGTTTTCTCTCTATCCTTCCGTTTTGAGCAGATGTGTAAAGGCAAGGATGCCTAAATTCAATCCCTTCTTGTGTTAAAAATTTGGTGAATGATTTGTACTCGCCCCCCCAATCAGCTTGTAGGATTTTGATTTTACTTGTAAACTTATTTTCAACAAGTTTTTTGAAGTTGATAAATACACCGAGTGCCTCAGATTTCTGTTTTAGAGGGTATATCCATGTAAATCTACTAAAGTCGTCTAGAAAGGTTATATAATATATGAAGCCTGAACTAGTTTGAACGGGTGCTGGTCCCCATACGTCGGTATGTATGAGTTCCAGGGGAGTTTTTACATGTGAAGTGGATAATGAGAAGGGCAACATGTGAGATTTTCCAAATTGGCAGGCATCACAAAATGATTTGGCTTCATTTCCTTTTACTTTTTGATTACAAATCTTAAGCACTTGAGACATCACTTGACTAGATGGATGTCCAAGTCTCTTATGCCATACATCTAATGGGGAGTTTAAAGACTCTTGACATGACTTTTTACTGATATTTGACTCTTGACTGGGACTGAGAGAGGTGATATTGCAGTAGTGTTTATTCAGAGATGTAGGCTTTAGAGACTGACACTTTGAGGTTTGGTGAGGTAGATCCAGTTGATACAAGCCATCCTTAAGTTTCCATTACAGCAAGACTTCCCTCGTCAGCATGTCCTTCACAAAACAGCAAGACTGTTTGGTGAGGTAGATCCAGTTGATACAAGCCATCCTTAAGCTTCCCTTGCAGAAGACTTCCCTCTTCAGCATGTCCTTCACAGGGAACTCCATATATACTTGATTATCAGAAGTTAGTTGGGAGACACTTATGAGATTTTTTCTTATCCCAGGAACAAGAAGCAATTTATTTAACACTAGTGTTTTGTCATTCAATGCTGGGATATGAGTGATGCCAAAATGTGAAATATGTAACTTCTTACCATTTCCAACCATAAACTTCTCCTTACCAGTGTATTCGGTTGAGGTAGTGATGTTTCCTTTATCTGCTGTAATGTGATTACTGGCTTCAGTGTCAGCGAACCACGCTGAATCACTTACAGTGCTTGGAGAGGCAATGAAGGCGTTTGGAGAGGGACTATAGTTGGTTCTCTGATTTGGAGATGTGCTTGAGTATCTTTCACCATATCTGAAATTACAGATATTGGCTTTGTGCCCAATTTTGCCACACACTTGGCATAGAGGCCTGTCACCACCATATGGATTTCGACCTGTGTTTATGCCTCTTTGTCCTACTCTAAAATTATTATAGTTGGTGAATCTTCCACCAAAGTTTGGTCTAAAGGATCTGAAGTGAGGTTGGTTGAAACCAGATCTTTGTGTGAAGTTGACTGAAGTTTGCTCGAGTTTGATACCTGCTAATTCGTTTCTGACTGAATTAAGGTGTTCAAGCCTACTTTCAAATGTCATGAGGGTTGATTGCAGTTCACCCCAAGTGATATGGTCACGACCATTGAGTAATCAGGTCAGGAAAAGAAATAGCTTTTCTAGCTATTTCAAGGTTGTCTGAAAGCGATTTTACTTAGTTCAAGTATTGGTCAATACTCATGGTCCCTTTCCTTGATTTTTGGAGTTCACCAATTAAGAAGGTGATTCTTGATCTATTTTGCACACCATAACTTTCCTTTATGGCTGCCCACAGTTCACTGGAACTATTAGCTCCCATGACTCTTATTACAATGTCAGGAGTCATCGAAGAGTAGAGCCAACCCATCAGCAATTGATCAGTTGACATCCATTGATCAAATTCAGGATTTCTTGCCATTTCAACACTGGTGCCGTTTTCACCAATGAGTTGAGTAGTTATGAATTCAGGGGGACACGTCTTTGTTCCCAGAATATAGCTCTCCAGGTTGTGATCACGGATTATTGGCAGAATCATATTCTGCCATAGCAAGAAATTGTTCTTCTCAAGTTTCACTAAGACTACTTGAGTCAGATCTCCACCAAAGGATGTGAAGGTGTTGCTTCCCTACATTGGAGGAACTGAGTTACTTGACATGGATATAGGATCAGAGTTAGGAGCAGCATTTAGTGGGTTGTTTTTGGCATTTGCCATGGCAGTAGCTCTGATACCAAGTTAGAATTATAAGGCAATGGATAAAATGGATTTCGAATATATTCATTGCTTCAGCTGCTAGCTGATTTATAGGTTACAAGAAGCTTCTAGAAATTACAGGTGGTGATTGATCCATATAATTAGGATGATGTAGGAAATCTATTTACAACAAGAAGTGGTGATGAGAAATCTGGTGCAACAGAAAATATAGCAAGGACAGAACCGTTAGTGCAAGGAGTGAGCTGGAGGTTGAGGTGGAATGTTGAAGTGTAAATTAATTCTTTACATGATCCAATTCAAGAAACGCTATATCAAAGTGGGTATCTAAATATTCGTCCAAATTTGTTGGGTCTAATGCTTACGCTACAGATATTGAATTTAGTCGTGAACTTTCAGATCCAGAATGAAACTCTTCATATCAGGAAATATCGAAAAAATTAATGGAAAACAAAAGATAAAAAGGTGAATTTACCGAAAGTTTTCTTCGAGATCAGAATTGGTTAAATTTTATAGCCCAATTTTCCTCAACCAGTGTTGGATGTGCGCGGTGTGAGTGGTGCTAGTGTTTGGGCATCCGGGATATTTGAACCTGGCCTCCCATTTTATTAATCTGCTCTATCCTTCCGACATTAAGTCGCATTTGCTTGTTCCTCTGTAAAGTGTGATTTACATTTTTCATGGGAAAATTTCATTTCTAAGATGTTAAGTATGTGCAATTTCAAAAATAAGAAAACAAGTTTCAAATTTCAAAAATCAGATTTTTTTAAATTTTTATTTATGAATTAATAAATTATTAAATAAATTTATTAAATATTTAATTCTAATATAATATAATTAATCCACTCCACCTACATCACCTCTATTGCTTTGGGGACTATTTCGGCGATCGTTCCGACCACCACTCCTCCGATGACTTTTCTGGCAATCGTTCCGGCGACTGCTCCGGTTCCGACAATTATTCTGGTAACTGTCACAGATTTATATAATATGGTCACAGTTTCACAATTTAGTTAGTCACATATTATTTTTCGATCACAAATCATAAATTTTTACGTTACAAATTATTTTTCGGTCACAGCTCAAAAAATTTATAGGTCACAATTTGTTTATCGGTCACTATCAAAAATTTTATAGGCCACGAATTATTTCGAGATCACAAATCAATAGTTTTATAAGTCACATATTATTTTATTGGATACGGATCCAAAAATTACAGGTCACAGTTATCTATCAGTCATATATTTTCAAATTTATTAGTTACAGATTAATTTTTAGTCACGATTTTAAAGTCACAATTACCACCGACTTCCGTGACCACCCCTGTGATTACCACCGACTTCTTTGACAACCCCCGTGACCACCACCTCACCACTGCCACCTGCCGCATCATCGCCGCTACCAACACCACCATCGCCAACAACCACACAAATCATCTGGAAAACCACCTCACCGTCGCCAATATCCACCACCAACATCACTAAATCCACTTGCACCACCACCAACAAAAAAAACCCCAAAAACTACCTCCACCACCAACCACAAAACCACAGATCCACAATCACCAACACCGCACAATCACCAACCACAAAATCACAGATCAACAATCAGTGTGAAACCCCAAACCAAAACCACCACCACCTCCACCATCATTAACCAAAAATCACCAGGGACGAAGAGAGACGGGATAGCAGTGAGGGAGAGGCATCGCCGTAAACGCTGCTTCATTTTCAGATCTACCGTCCATCGTCCCCAAAAACCCGACGCTAGTCGCTTCTGTGATGACGCTGTCGGTGGGGGAGAGAGTGAGGCTTTACGATGGGGTATCGCGATGGGGTAGAGAGAGAGAGAGTGGTAAGGCTTTGTAGAGAGAGATGCCGATTGTGCGGTGCCGATGACGGGGTGGTGTAGGGAGAGAGAGTGAAGGCGGTGGTCGGTTTGCATAGAGAGACGGTAGCTATGAAGAGAGAGAGAGATAATAGATTGAATAAATTAGGGTTTGTTAATTGTAATGCGTGTATATTGTAATTAAATATAATAATATTAATTAAAATAAAATATCTGATTTTGGAAATGTGAATACATAAACTATAGTTTTGTGTAATTTCTACTTTTTTTCATTTACTGTCAACCCAACATCGACCAATCCACTGTACCTTATGTATGATAAAAGTTGTGTGGCGTTTGACCAACAAATAAGTAATTATATACTTTGCCAAACATTCAAGTATGTCATGGGTTTCTACGTGCATGGTTGAAAAAATCAAAGTCATTTGATATTAATATATACACTATAGCCGAACATCAAATGCACTAATCACCTCTCTACATCTACAACAAAAATATTTTCCGTGTGGTTACCAATGGTACAATATTACAAGAATACAGAGAAATGAGATTATCAGTTAAAAGTTATTTAACCACCATCCAAACTCAATCAATAAACATGTTCGCAAAATTATCCCGCAAGCGTACGGGTTCGTTGTACAAGTAATAGTTGTGCTGAGTGAGTTATTGTCCCACAGGAAATAAGGTTCAATTCTAGTGTATTCGATATACCTAAATTCACAACAATAATGAGATATGATTGATTTGCATTAATTACGTTCTATAACTACGAAAGCAATAAAAGACAGAAAGTGATTTTTAAATCAAGTGTGGATGAATGTATTGGATTTTCGAATCCACTACTTGACTATAGAATTCAATTCTCAACTTGTGATAATTAATTCAATTCTTGCATTCATGACGATCGATAATTCCACTTTTATTTATTATGCTTTTCCAAGATATAATAAACCTATGTTGACCACGACACGATCCTATTCCTAGTCCGCATTCATATGATAAACATACATTAAAACATAGGATTATCACATACGACCGCACACTTCACAAATATTATTCCTAATATTTAATTTTCATGTGTTTCATATACAGTGTTCTACCTATCGTGAGTTTTCCAACACTACGAATAAGCAACGTATTGTCCTAATGGTGCACAAACATTACAATAATATGAAAAAGCAAGAATTAACTAAAACTCACAAGTCTAGAGTTAAAAACTAGAAATTAAGTAATTTTATCATCCACCCAATACAAATAAACTTAGCCTAGCATATTAATATGAAAATTACATAGAAAATAAAAGAAAGCCATCACCCGAATCATGTAAAGAGGAAGAAAATCTAGAAATCTTCGCTTCAAGCCTTCGAAATCGGATCCAAAGTGGTGAATTCCTCCTCCTCAATGTAATTCTCTCTCTTTTATTCTCAAAAATACGGGTACTCCTCAATGTCCCCGAACAATCCCCCTATTCTACTTCAAAAGTGCCTTATAATATTTCCAAAACGAAATAATAAAATTACATTTTTGTCCCCGTTTACCCCGAGGTGCGTGCCTAGTGTAACCTAAGGTGCGCGCCTTAGGTGTAGGTGTGAGGCGCGCGCCTCACCTCCTGGGGAGGGCACACGCCTTAGGGCAAATTTTGCTAATAATGGGGCCAATTGCAATTTGGCCCCTAACTTTCCACTAGCTCCCATTTTGGCACCTCTGCTTCCAATTCATCATGTCCACCCTCTTCTCTTCATGTCCACATGACTCTTCGCACTCTTGAGTTTCGTTTCTCGCTCCGAGCTATCTTTTGATTATTTGCATTTTAGTCTTCATCCCCTTTTTGCCTTTATTAACTCCCTTTTTTGAATCATTTTCTCTGCATTCGTTGTATTCGTCGATGTGACCTTAGATATAAAGTAAACTACATTTTTAGCCACAATTCCATCCAAATTATCACAAATATCCATATTTTGACAACCTAAATAAGTGAAAGAAATGCACTTATCAAATCCCCAAACTTGAACATTTGTTTGTACTCAAACAAAAGTTGTACTTTACTCCGACATAGGTGAGATAACTTGCTATGTCTCAGGATTGAAATTTGTATCAATGCAGAAATTAGTTTCAATATCATATAATTTAAATCAATCTCCACATGTTTTATGAAAAAACTTGATGTGTGTGTGTGTGTGTGTGTGTGATTACTCATGCCACAATTCAAGCTCATGATTAATTCAAGTTCCAATCTCCCAATGGTTAAATATTTCCTTACTCCACTTGAGAGATGTACCCACCCCCCAAACATAATATTTTTACTCTCTTTCCCCAGGTGCTTCAAAATTGAGGCTTTAGTTGATTCCTACTCCTTACTCTCTCTAGCTCAGATATGTATAAACAGTACAAGTTAATATTTCAATGAATAAAGGTTCTATGATTTTTATATTCATCCTCCAAGAATGAGTTAAACTAACAATCTTTTGTCAACAGTCTAATTTGCTAAAATAAGTGATGGGGCTTAATCCTCGTTTCTGAATTTTTTTTCCTTCTCTCCATTAAGTGACTAAGTGACCCCTATAGCGAGCTTTCAGTCGATGACTCCCAAGTCAGGTGACCATAGGGCATCAAGTTTTAAGGACCCTTGCAGGCTTAATTACCTGAGTCAAAAAGGTTTCGAAGAGAAGTTTTTCCATCAATCCATTTTCTTTATCAAGATTAGTGCAATGCCCCTTATATCACTTATTCTCGAAAATCGACAACAACTTAAGATTATCATTTCATCTCATCTTGATGGTTATTCCATAATAATTTCACCTCATTCAAGTCAATATCTTCCTATATCGGTTCAACCATCTCCAACCTATTCTATCAATGGTGTGAGAACATATATAGTCATCTATGTTCAACTGTGTCATAGTATGAATCAATTTATCAGCTCAAAGTGTGAAACATGAGATTAGTGCACAATAGATATCAAATTTTGCAAAAACATGTATCCATTAATTCAACATATAATATCTCCACAATTTAAGCCCAACACAACTCTCAAATATACTCATCACTGCTAACAAGATTATTCACCCTACACAAACACGGATCAAGACTTGGATCACAATAATTTTTTTTCACACGACAATCATGTAGATAAGTTAAACAAACACGCGAATAAAAAATCATGCAGATAAGGTAAACAAACGTGCGAATAATCATGCTTAACAGTACGATCATAAACAGAACCTATAAACAACCATCGCCAAACCTGTTATGTGCATTGCCCTCAATGTACAAAGAAATATGTAAAGAGAAAAAACAAAGAATGAAAAAGTAGGGCAGAAAGGGAAAGTGGTCACTCCCCTGGCCAGTCCGAGGGTGGTTGTGGATAGGGTATGTAGTCATTGAATCCCGATGGGCCTAGAGAAGATGGAGGGGGTTATTGGGGCAAGAGTGATAGAATGTCTCGCAAAAAAGCAGAGTGCTGGGCCATCTCACCCTGAATGTCTAATACTATAGTATAACTCTCATTGAGTCGTCCCTACATACCTCACATCATGAAATAAAAACGATCAACCATGATACTTAGATCGTTAATCCGGCCAGCATAGTGATCCATCCTGTCAGAAAATAAATCAACCCTCCGCCGCACACTGGACGCATCCTCCCGTTCCAGTGTCATATGGTCATTAATAGTGTTGGTACAGGTCTCTAAGTGACCGATTCTCATGTCCAAAGATCCCAGCATTTGTTCTATTCGTTGTACGCCTTAGATGGATTTAGTAGTTCCCACAAGTATCTACGGTAAGAGTGGTGTGTCGGCAATAGGGTCGGGCTGCAGTGGCTGTATGCCCCCAGATAGTTGTTGCTGCTGACGTTCCCTGCTGCAAGGATATGTTGCCATGAATTTCTCGCGAATGTACGATTAATAGGAACACTAGGTGGAGATGGCTGCTCCACGGGAAGGAGTTGTACCCCCGATGATACACATATCGCACTGATAAGTCTAGGGAAAATCATCTTCGTCATGCCTGCGGTATCGAGCCAAATTCAACAATCTGATTATAGATGAATGTTCCCAAATCAATCTCGAACCCTCGTGCCAAGTGGAAAAGAAGTCTCGCTCTGATGAAGTTGAAAGTAGACATATGTAAGGTAGACTCAATATTGTGGCATTTAAATTTCATTAGCACCATCAAAGAGTGAGTCAATCTGTTGTACTCAAATTCTTTGCCTACTATACCCTTTTATCCGTATAGCATCTACACCACCAGTACCATATCCTCTTCTGACAGTAATGGGGTGATATTGTCCCGTGTCAATCCATCATACTCATCTATCACCTCAGGTGTGAACATCACCCACTTACCCTAAATCCAAGTGTAGTGCTCGTGATCAGATTCCGAGTCGTCGATTTCCCTGTTAAAGTTGGTATAAAACTCCTGAACCAAAGTTGGATATACCCGATGGGGCTTGTCAATTACCCTCACTCACCGTGCTCTGTCGATAAGGGTGGAGATTTCATAGCCCTCGAAGTCATCTAGTACCACTTGTCTTTCCGGCCACATTTTCCTTTTTTGGAGTATCATTTCAAAAAGTCTCTTGTGAGCAGCACTCAGAAAATGCCTCATTCCTTCATCATCAACACATGTACGTACGGTGGTTCTCGATGTGCCTGTCGATTCCTTTCCCTTAGAGGTTGTGGTCGTACGTTGTCGTTTCGACAGCAACCTAGGACAAGACGAAGGAAACTATCAGTCCAAACGTAAATTAAGTGTAAAGAAAGAATACATAAGTGCATGTCAGACCTAATGGTGTCAAAATGTAGTGCAAATAAGAAAGCAAACATATGAGGATGTGCACAAAAATTAACTACAAGTGTGAGGGGTGAAAATTGTGCACAAAAGGAACTTCACATGGGTATTTTATCAAACACTTGGTACGCTTATGTAAATTTCCACAAGCAAGAGCATATATGTTGAGATGGAAAGCCCAAATGCCACAACAGTACAAGAAGAAGCCATGGATATCTAAACCCACCACCATAACCACACGTGGCAAAGCAAAAATCATATGAATGGGAAAAACAATCAACATAAAATTGAGTTGGAAGAATGACCAAATTACCTTGCAACTTGAAAATTTATGGTATGGAATGATGAACAAATATGGTGAAGTGAAGATCCAAGCAAAATCAATAGAGGAGTGGCAAATCTCGTCTCGGGAAAGGAAGAAGAGAAATAGAGAGAAAGGAAGAGAAAAGGTTAGAGAGAGGAGGGGAAAGGTGAGGGCTTTATAACACCCCTCACAACCGTGGCTGAGGAGCGCGCCTCGTCTGTAGGCGAGGGAACGCGCCTTGGTTCACTGGACTTGACCCAAATTTTTTTTTTTTAAAGCACATGCAAAAATCACCAATTCCCCCTATGAACCCCACACTAAAAACAAAAAGAAAAAATTTAATTCTACGAACGACACAAATAATATGGATGAAGATGCCTAATTAATGTAAACACACAAAAAATTTAAAAAATCCTAAGCTAATGCATAAAAACTGAATAAATAAAAGGGAAGAATATTGGGGTGTCTCCCAACTAGCGCTTGTTTATAGTCTTCAACTTGACTGTGTTGCTTAGGCTATTTTGGATCCTCGAGTGGCAGAATTGTCTTCTCATTGGAGTAATCACCTCCCCAATAAGCTTTCAACCTTTGCCCATTGATTTTGAACCTCCGTTGATTATCTTGAGATACCACTTCAACTGTGCCATATGGGTGAACCGCTACAACAGTGAACGGACCCGACCATCGTGATTTTAGCTTGCCTGGGAAGAGTTTGAGGCGAGAATTGAACATGAGTAACTGTTGACCAACCTCAAATTTTTTTTCTCTTATATGCTTGTCATGCCATCTCTTGGTCTTTTCCTTGTAAATTTTTGCATTCTCATATGAATCCAACTGAAACTCATCGAGCTCATGAAGTTGTAGAACTCTCTTTTCTCCCGCTGCCCTCATATTGAAATTGAGTAGGTGTGTTGCCCAATATGCCTTATGTTCTAGCTCAACTAGTAGATGACAAGCATTTCCAAATACAAGCCTATATGGAGACATGCCTATTGGAGTTTTGAATGCTGTTCTATACGTCCAAAGTGTATCGTCCAATTTCTTAGCCTAATCTTTACGTAATGCATTCACTGTAGCTTCGAGAATTTTCTTTAACTCCATGTTGGAGATCTCCACTTGCCCGCTGGTTGAGGATGATATGGAGTTGGGACACGCTCCATATTTAGCCAACAATGACGCAAATAGGCGGTTGCAAAATGTTTTCCACCATCACTAATAATCGCCCTTAGGGTGCCATACCTCGTGAAAATATTCTTCTTCTGAAATTAAATTACCACTCAGCCGTCTTTAGTTGGCAAAGCCACAGTATCAACCCATTTAGACACGTAATCTATTGTCACCAATATGTATTGTTGACCGTAGGAAGAGGGGAAAAGTCCCATGAAGTCAATACCCCACACGTCAAATATCTCATCCTCCAAAATGATGTTTAAGAGCATCTCGTTTTACCGTGAAATGTTTCCAGTCCTTTTGTACTTATCGCAATTTTTCACCATATAATGTGCATCTTTGAACAACGTAGGCCAAAAAAAACCTGATTGTAGTACATTTACTACTGTCTTGACTGCTGCGAAGTGACCTCTATACGGTGCAGAGTGACATGATTCCAATATTTGATGCTATTCTACTTCAGGCACACAATGGCATATAATTCGATCTGGACCCCTTCTATAAAGAAACGAATCATCCCAAAAGTAGTGTTTCAGGTCACTGAAAAATTTCTTCTTCTGATGACTTGAGTAATCCAATGGAAGGATGGAGCGAGCCAAATTGTTGACATAATTAGCATACCATAGCGTAGTGATGATCTAAGAAAGCATCTCATCCGGGAAAACTTCATTTATCTCCTTTGTGGGGTGTGGTTTATGTAATTCAATGAGAGATAGATGATCTGTAACAACATTTTCCCTCCCTTTTTTATCTCGGATTTCCAAATAAAACTCTTGTAATAGGAATATCCATCAAATAAGTCTTGACTTTGCATCCTTCTTGCTCATTAGATACTTCAAGATTGAGTGATCCGTGTAGACAATCACTTTCGACCCAATCAAATATGACATGAATTTGTCAA
The DNA here is from genome assembly GCA_035079005.1 of Fraxinus americana. Taxonomy (NCBI): domain Eukaryota; kingdom Viridiplantae; phylum Streptophyta; class Magnoliopsida; order Lamiales; family Oleaceae; genus Fraxinus; species Fraxinus americana. The sequence continues at coordinate 22,268,030 of CM068711.1, read as the reverse complement.
CGGCGAACACCACTACTAAAAGCTTTTTCTCTATAGTCGCATAATTCAATTGAGCCTCATCCAAAGTCTTACTGGCATAGTGAATGACATAAGACCTCTTTTCCTTACGTTGACCTAAAATTGCCCCCACCGCATGATCACTGGCATCACACATAAGCTAAAACGAATAATCCTAATCTAGAGAAGTCAAAACTAGAGTAGAGACTAATTTTTCCTTTAAAGTGTTGAAAGCCGTCAAGCATTCCTCAGTAAAATGGAATGGAGCCCCTTTTTTCAGTAGATTTCATAGAGGCTTCAAGATTTTGGAGAAGTCTTTGATGAAATGACGGTAGAAACCGGCATGACCCAAGAAACTTCTAACTCCCTTCACTGTTATCGGAGGTGGTAGCTTCTCGATGACCTGTATCTTAGCTTTATCTACTTCAATACCCCATGCAGATATCAAATGCCCCAACACGGTCCCTTCCTAAACCATGAAATGACATTTTTCCCAATTTAATACAAGATTGGTGTCCTTACATCGTTGTAACACTTTTCCTAAATGTTCAAGACATTCCTTGAATGACTTTCCAAAGATAGAAAAATCATCCACAAATACCTCAATAATATTTCCCACCATAACTGAGAAAATAGACATCATACAGCGCTGAAAAGTGGCTGGAGCGTTGCAAAGGCCAAAAGGCATCCTCCTATAAGCAAAAGTACCGTAAGGACATGTGAAGGTAGTCTTTTTCTGATCATCTAGGGCTATAGGAATCTGGTTGTACCCTGAACAACTATCAAGAAAGCAATAATAAGCATGTCCTACAAGTCTTTATAGTATCTAATCAATGAAAGGAAGGGAAAAGTGATCCTTCCTTGTGGCGTTGTTGAGTTTGTGATAATCAATGCAAACTCTCCAACTTGTGAGTGTACGCGTGGGAATGAGCTCGTTGTTCTCATTTGGAACTACTGTGATTTCTCCTTTTTTCGACACGACCTGTACTGGACTGACCCAATGGCTATCTGATGTGGGATAAATGATCCCTGCATCCAAAAGCTTTAAGACCTCTTTTCTTACCACTTCCTACATAGTAGGATTCAATCTGCGTTGATGCTCAATTGATGCTCTATTATCATCCTTCATCAATATCTTCTACATGCAAAGTGAAGGGTTGATATCTTTTATATCATAGATGGTCCACCCTATCGCTATTTTGTGATCTCGAAGCACCCTCAACAACTAATCTTCTTCTGATTCTGATAGTATATTTGAGATAATTACCGGAAGTGAGTTCTTTTCTCCCAGGTATGCATATCGAAGGTGTGTTGGTAGTTGTTTGAGTTCAAGGGTTGGAGCTTGCTGAACAGATGGTAAAGGTTTTGTGGGACCTTTACCCAGCTCCAGCCGTGGTTGCTTGAGGAGTGATAGTCTAGCTGCCAAGTAACATGCACATTCTTCTGCTTCCTCTATCTCCAATGGTAAATCCCGAGAATGTACCAAACAGGCCTTGAGAGGATCTTGAGGATAATCAAATCTGAATATCTCTATTACTGCTTCCTTGATGACATCAATTTGCATACATATGTCTGATTCGTTCTGAAATTTGAAGGCCTTAACACATTGATTTTTAGTTCATCATCATCAAACCTCAATATCTACTGACCCTTCTGTACATCAATCAGAGCCCTTTCCATGGCCAAAAATGGACGATCTAAAATGAGCGGAACGTCTTTACCCTCTTCCATATCCAGGATAATAAAGTCTGCTGGAAAAATAAATTTATCGACCTTCACCAAGATGTCTTCACAAATGCCTCTAGGATGCTTGATTGATCTATCAGCCAACTGTAACGAAACTGTAGTGGCCTTTGCTTCCCCTAAACCTAATTTCCTAATTTCCTGAAAAGAGAAAAAGGCATTAAATTAATACTAGCTCCTGAATCACACAATGCCAGAATATTAAAACTCCCTGATTCTTTTAACTTTGGTGGCAACTTATGTTGGAGAATTGTGCTGGATTTCTCGATAAGCATGACCGTTTCATTGTCTTCCAGCCTCTTCTTGTTTGATAGAATATCCTTCATTCGCATAACTGGGCATTTGAGCTAAGGCTTCAGTGAACGGTATGTTGATGTGCAACTTCTTGAATACACCCAAAAATTTCTGAAATTGCTTATCAAGCTTATGTTTCTACAGTCTCTGTGGAAATGGAATCGGATGAACATATACTTTGACATGGGTGGTTGCCTTTATCTATAAGCTTTCCAGTGCATCATTTTGATTTTCCTCTATAGCTCTGTCGAATTCATCTTACATGCTCATCAATTGATGCAGGTACCTTTTCTGTTCCAATTCTCTTCACATGTATTTTCGATAGCTAGACTCCACTTCGTGTAGTGATTTCTTTGATATGCTCCCTGGAATTAGTCTCGGTGTTGGGCAATGTCCCCTGAGTTTTGCCTGATAATGTGGCTGCTATCTAACCAACTTGTTGTTCCAAGTTCTTAATTGAAGCCTGTTGATTCTAAAAATTGGTATCAGTCTTTGTGATGTACTCAGATAGTAGATCTTCCAATGATAACTTCTTCTCTTGTTGTTGATGGTTTTAGAACCCTGGTGGCCTATTTTGGTTATTTCCTCCTTATCCCTGATTATTTGACCACTAGAAATTAGGATGATTTCTCCAACCCGGATTGTAAGTGTAGGAGTAGGGATTGTTTTGTTGCCTTGGGAAGTTCTGTGCATAGATAACCTCTTCAGGCTGCAAAACTTGTGTAGATGCCAATGGGCAGCGTGTGGTCAGGTGGTTTGCTCCACAACCTTCGCATACAGGCAGTGATTGGTGTACCATGTTGACTGATTGAGATAGATTATCCATTTTCACTGTGAGGGCCTCTATTTGTGCTGCCAATGCTGTCATTGCATCCATGTTGTGCACCCCAGCTATTTTCCTTAGAGCTTCCCTTTCAATTGGCCACATTGATTAATTCTTAGCTATCTTCTCATATGGTTCATATACATCATCTACGTCAAGTTTCATCACTGATCCTACAGAGTGTCCAAGCTAGGGCATTTTCTAAACAGATTCTTGAACCTCTCTCAAGCTTCAGAATAGCTTCAGAATAGCTCTCATTCCTGATTTGATGAACTCTAGAGGGTGGAAAGAACTTCATGGTAAATTTTTGAACCATATCATTCCACAGGATTGTATACTACTTGGAGGTAGACTGAGGAACCATGCCCTAGCAGTATCCTTCAAAGTATGAGGGAATAATCGCGTTCGAAATGCATCTACCAATATTCCTTCGTGACTAATAACTTCACATAACATGAGAAATACTGAGATGTGTTCATGAGGGTTCTCTGTGAATTCGCCGAAAAACCTGATGTCATGATGATTTTGGAATAGATTTATAACATTCGATCTGAGGCGGAAGTTGGGTTGTCCGAATGGAGGATAAATCACAGCGGGTTGCACTGGAGCAGGAATTGGATTGACACAGTCCCCAACTAAAATGGGAGCTTCATTTTCGATGACTTCTGTTGATTTTGCTGCGGTAGTTGATTATAAACTGGAGCATGAGCCCAGTTCTGTGGTTGATTCTGATTATCAGCCATTCTGTTTGCTTGACGTTGTCCTCTTCTGCGGTTTCTGAATGTCTGCTCAATCTCATGATCTATTGGGGCTAGATTGACCTCTTCAGGAGCTTGCATAAACCAACTTTGCACAGAGAATGAGACAATGCAAAACCAAACTATAGCAACAAGACTAACAATAGAAACGAATCTAGAATATCAATAACTAGAATAAACACCATAATTCCCAGAAACCGGTGCCCGAACCTTGTTCACAAAATTATCCCGCAAGCATACGGGTTCATTGTACAATTAATAATTGTGATGAGTGAGTTATCATCCCACAGGGAATAAGGTTCAATTCTAGTGTATCCAATATACCTAAATTCGTAACAATAATGAGATATGATTGATTTGTATTTAATTACGTTCTATAACTACGAAAGCAATAAAAGACAAAAATTGATTTTTAAATCAAGTGTGGATGAATGTATTGGATTTCCGAATCCACTACTTGACTCTAGAATTCAATTCTCAACTTGAAATAATTAATTCAATCCTTATATTCGTGACGATCGATAATTCCACTTTTATTTATTATTCTTTTCCAAAATATAATAAACCTATATTGACCACGACACGATTCTATTCCTAGTCCCCATTCATATGATAAACATGCATTAAAACATAGGATTTCACACATGATCATACACTTTACAAATATTATTCCTAATATTTATTTTTCATCTTTCCATATACAGTGTTATACCTATCGTGAGTTTTTCAACACTACGAATAAGCAACTTATTGTCCTACTGGTGCGCAAACATTAAAATAATATGAAAAAGCGTGTATATAAAATCACAACGCAAGAATTAACTAAAAATCACAAGTCTTGAATTGAAAACTAGAAGCAAGTAGTTTCATCATCCATCCAATACAAATAAACTTAGCCTAGCATATTAATATAAAATTACATAGAAAATAAAGAAAGACATCTCCCGAATCATGTAAATAGGAAGAAAATCTAGAAATCTTTGCTTCAAGCCTTCGAAATCGGATCTAAAGTGGTGAATTCCTCCTCCTCAATGTAATTCTCTCTGTTTTGTTCTCAAAAATACGGGTTTTCCTCAATGTCCCGAACAATCCCCCTATTCTACTTCAAAAGTGCCCTAAAATAATACCAAAATGAAATAATAAAATTACATTTTTGTCCACGTTTGCCTAGGGCGCGCGCCTTAGGTGTTTTGGCAGTCTCAGTTGAGGCTGTCTAGGTGTGAGGCACGCGCCTCGCCACACCTTAGGGCAAATTTTGGTGATAATGGGGCCAAATTGCAATTTGGCCTCTAACTTTCCACTAGCTCCCGTTTTGGCACCTCTACTTCCAATTCATCATGTCTTCGCTCTTCTTTTCATGTCCACATAACTCTTCGCACTCTCGACTTTTGTTTCTCTCTCCGATCTATCTTTTGATTATTTACATTTTAGTCCTCACCCCCTTTTTGCCTCGATTAACTCCATTTTTTGAATAATTTCCTCCACATTCGTTGTATTCGTCGATGTGACCCTAAATATAAAGTAAACCACATTTTAACCGCAATTCCATCCAAATTATCACAAATGTCCACATTTTGACAACCTAAATAAGTGAAAGAAACGCACTTATCAAATCTCCCAAACTTGAACATTTGTTTGTCCTAAAACAAAAATTGTACTTTACTTCACACATGGGTGAGATAACGTGCTATGTCTCATGATTGGTATTTGTATCAATACAGAAATTAGTTTCAATATCATATAGTTTAAATCAATCTCCACATGTTTTATGCAAAAACTCGATGCATGTTTTGTGTGTGATTACTCATGCCACAATTCAAGCTCATGATTGATTCAAGTTCCAATCTCCCAATGGTCAAATATTTCTTTACTCCACTTGAGGGATGTACACACCCCCCAAACTTAATATTTTTATTCTCTTTTCCCAGGTGCTTCTAAGTTGAGGCTTTAGTTGATTCCTATTCCTTACTCTCTCTAGCTTAGATACGTATAAACAGTACAAGTTAACATTTCAATGAATAAAATTTCTCTGATTTTTATATTCATCCTCCAAGAATGAGTTAAGCTAACAATCTTTTGTCAAATGTCTAATTTTCTAAAATAAGTGATGGGGCTTAATCCTCGTTTCTGAAATTTTTTTCTTCTCTGCATTAAGCGACTAAGTGACCCCTGTAGCGAGCTTTCAACCGATGACTCCCAAGTCAGTGAACATAGGGCATCAGGTTTTAAGGACCCTTGCAGGCTTAATTACCCAAGTAAAAAGGCCTCGAAGAGAAGTTTTCCATCAAACCATTTTCTTTATCAAGATTAGTGCAATGCCCCTTATATCACTTATTCTCGAAAACCGACCACCAACTTAAGATTATCATTTCATCTCATCTTGATGGTTATTCCATAATAATTTAACACATGGAACCCTCATTCAAATCAATATCTCCCTATATCGATTCAACCATATCTAAACTATTCTACCAATGGTGTGGGGACGTATATAGTCATGAATTTCTTTCAAGATTGAATCAGGAAGATGCCCGCGTCACTCATACAAATGAGTCAGGGACCCAACGAGACACTTTGAAATTTCATGGTGAAGTTTAATAAGAAGAGACTTATGATCCTCGATCTACACATCACAGTTGCAGTCTCTGCCCTAAGATATACCGTAAGATGTCAACTTCAAAAACCCCTCCAAAGTCGATAGTCGATAACCGACCTACTGACCCTAGCTGAGAAGTACATCAATATGGAGGAGACCATGTTTCCAAGGAAGGACTCCCTACCATTAAAGAATCCCGACCTAAAGAGGCCACATGAGTCCCGTCAGCGCTCAGACCCCTTCCAAAACAAACCAAAGCAAGATCCTCATTTAACACCTTTCACTCGCCTGAACACAATGACGTCTAACATGTTGATGGAAATCAAAGATCTTGATAAGTGTGTTTTTACATACTTATTTTACTGTCAAAACATGAGCAATCGTTCATTAAAATATTGGAATATAGCTTAACTCTATGCAATTTATGTTTTGCAGAACAAAGTGATGAATGTAGCGAAATTGAGGTGAACCAAGCGAAAAAGGATCAAACTGGAAGAAAGTGAAAGTTCAGGGACTAAAGTGCAAATACTCTAAACCTATTTCTAAACTTGTGATGAAGATTCAAGAGTCTTAGAGGTCAATTGGATGAAGCAAAGAGTCAAAGGGGTGAAATAATAGCCAAAACATTATCAAATATCAACTTTCAAGGTGAAAAGTTTCGCACCGGTTTTCAGCCTCCTATTAAGACCAGTGTTTGATATGGAAAACAATCGAATTCGAAGATCGAATCTGAAGCAAAGTTGTAGCCCTTTGAGTTAGCTTTCCAAAGCATCTTGAATCACCTTGATCGGATATCGATAGAGAAAGTTATGACCCAAATACTAAAATCTATCCGGCAGGAAAACATAATAACCATGCGGCCGCATGGTTATAAAACCCATGCAGCCGCATGGGCACTTACCGAGACTTCAAGGGCGTCAATTTTTTGTTCCATGCAGCCGCATAGGGTTAAATTTGGACGAAATTCCTGGTTTCCTTATACGACTCAAACTCCTTTGGCAACATATCTTGCACGACTTTTCAACCCTAAATACATCTCAAAACACCCCAGAACGCCTCATTCTTCATTCTACACCATTCTTTCATTGATTTTGGCTCAAGAAACCTATGACGAACTAAACTAAAGGTGAAGCAAGGGAGGAACTCAATTGGATTCGGAGATTTCAACATCATTTATTCATGCTCTTTGGTATTTATTTTGCTAAACATTTCTAGATCTAGATTTTCATATTTATGAATTAATTTTGAAATTGATTTAACATGTATTAAGTTTTTCATAGAATCAATCTTGTTTTTTCTATCGAACAATTGAACTATGTGTTGAATCTTTATTTCATTAAATCTATTGGTGTGATTATTTACTTTCTTATGCTACATGTATATGAACGATTTATAATCTGATTTCAATAGATGATTGTGATATTAGGATGTGTTTTTCATTGTTTAAATAATTCTAGGGTTTATGTTTTCCCGTATTTTGAATTAGATTTGAGTTAGATTTAACATTTATTCAGATTTTCATGGATTTAATCATGTTTCTTCCATTGAATAATTAAAATACTTGTTCAAGTTTGATTTTCAAATCATTTATTGGTGTGATTTAATTACTGCTATATGTTAGAGATATATAGTCGCTCTTTAAGTCTGATTTCAATAAATTGATGTATGATTATGTTTTGGGAAACATAAATTCTAGGATTACATGTGCAATTAAATTGGTTTGTATCGTTTAAATCATCCGATTAGAAAGTTATGACAAAAACTTCTAATTGAGTAGAGAATGCATGAATTGTTGATGTTGATTGATCCAATCTAATTGAGGGAACCCCGAAACTTCACTATTTTACATATTATATTAAATTTCATCATTATTTCCGGTGACATTTACATTTGAATGCAATAAACAAATTCCCTTCATCAAATTCACGAGAACCCAAAGTTATTGAACCCCTTGAATCACTTTTCCATCTCCCTGTGGATACGACACCCCAAAGCTATACTACAACACCGCGTAACACTTTGGACGTAATCAGACCTTAAGGAGTTAAAGTGGCCTCCGAGACTGCGGGCTCCAACTGAAGCCTGTGAAAAAAGCAAGTACTGTGACTTTCATAGAGATCATGGACACACAATAGAAGGATGCTTTGCTCTGAAGCGTGAAATCAAAGCTCTCATTAAGAGGGGCTTCCTGAGCACATACGTCAGTTAAGACAAGTGCTAGCAGAACAACCAGAATAGGAGTAAGGTCCCTGAAGATGGGGGAGATAAACAACCAACCGCAGGGACTATCAATATCATTATTGGAGGAACGGCCTCGGAAGGGGACTCCAACAGCAAGCATAAGCAATACGCCAGGCAATACCACTCGATCTCAAGCTTAGATCTCGGTAATGAGGGAAACATCACCTTCGGGTCAAAGGACCTAGTGGGAGTGTCTTTTCCTCATAATGATGCCTTAATCATAACGATGATTATTACTAATTTTGAAGTAAGGAGAATTCTGGTGAATAATGGAAGCGCATCTAACGTACTATCACATGAAGCTTTTGTTCTGATAGGTATATCAGTTGAGGAGCTCAAGCCAGTCAGAACATCCCTTCAGGGTTTCGGAGGTGGTGTCGTCATTCCTGTAGGTATCGTTGGGTTATCTCTCACCTTGGGATCAGAAGGGAATCAGGTCATGCATATCACGACATTTCAAGTAGTTCGTACTCCTATGACCTACAATGCCATACTTGAAGGACCCTGCTGAACAAAATCAAGGCGATTGTCTCAACTTTTCATCTGGTGGTGAAGTTTCCTACTAGTAATGGGGTCAAAGTAGTCCGAGGAAGTCAAACAAGAGCCGCACAAAGGTCTTTGTGTTACCAGTGTTCGTGAGATCAAGGCTGACATCATATAACTCTATGAGGTTGAGCCAGACCCCGAGCATCTTGGAAGGCTTATCTTGATGGAAGAGATGGACGAGGTGGAGCTCAAGCCTGGAAGAAAAGTCACCATTGGTCGAGATCTTGATGCTACAACCAATGCCCAACTTGTTAGCTGCCTAACCCGCAACATTGATGTATTTTCTTGGAATGTTGAAGATATGCCTGGAATAGACCTCGAGGTCACAATATGCAGGCTTAACATAACCCCAAGTAAAAGACCAGTAAAGTAGAGAAGGAGACAGTTTGCGTATGAACGGTGGGAAGCCATAAGAGAAGAAGTTTCCAAGCTCGTCAATGCGAAGTTCATTCGGGAAGTCCAATATCTCGATTGGCTTGCCAATGCCATTCTTGTTAAGAAAGCCAATGGAAAGTAGAGAGTATGTATTGACTTTACAGATCTGAACAAAGCATGCCCTAAGGATAACTATCCCCTACCTCGAATTGATAGTCTTGTGGACAGCACCCTAGGCCATAAATTATACAGTTTTTTGGATGCATTCTCTGGGTACCATCAAATTTTTATGTCGGAAGAAGAATAGGAGAAGACCTCATTTATGGCAGATTCAGCCATTTACTGCTACAAGGTCATGTCCTTCGGGTTGAAGAATGTTGGAGCTACTTATCAAAGTGTTATCAACAAGGTCTTTTCTCACTTAATAGGGACGAACATCGAGGCATATGTGGACGACATGATCATCAAGAGTAAGCAAGTAGATGGTCATATCTCGGACCTTGAAGAGGTCTTCGCTACGCTACGGAAGTACAGGATGAAGCTGAACCCTACGAAGTGTACATGTGGAGTGGCCTCTGGCAAGTTTTTGGGGTTTATGATCACACATAGAGGAATAGAGGCCAACTCAGATAAGATCCAAGCCTTGATATCCATGGAAGCCCCGACATGCAAGAAGGACATTCAGAAATTGGCAGGCCGAGTAGCGACCCTGAATAGGTTCGTTTCTCAAGCAGCTGATAGGTGTCTCCCCTTTTTCAAAATCTTGAGGGGTAATCGAAAATTTGGTTGAAATGAAGAATGTAATATTCCCTTTCAAGAGCTGAAGCAAAAACTATCAACACCCCCAGTCCTCACCAAGCTAGAGCCAGGTGTTACATTGCTATTATACTTGGCCGTTTCGGAGAACGTAGTAAGTGGAGTGTTGGTAAAGGAGGTGGGAAAGGTCCAGCCACCTATTTACTATGTTAGTAAAGTGCTTTTCGACGCAAAGACTCGGTACACATTGGCTGAACAACTTACACTTGCATTAGTTATAGCTGGCAGGAAACTGCTTCAATATTTCCAGTCTCATCCAATTATTGTGCTCACCAATCAACCTCTTCGGCACATACTTCTGAAGCCGGATATCTTGGAAGACTACCGAAATGGCCAGTTGAACTGTATGAGTTTGATATAGAGTTTAAGCCACGTCCCGCCATTAAGGCGTAAGCCTTAGCAGACTTTATCGCAGAACTTACCCCTAGGTCTCGGGGGTCGCTGGATACTGACCTGACCAAGACCTTGGAAACTTAGGAAATCTTCATAGATGGAGAATCAAATAGTTTGGGATCGGGTGTCAGGGTCATCTCACTAACCCTAACAAGGCTATTGAGATCCAATGCGCGTTCAGGTTTGAATTTAAAGCCACCAACAATGAAGCAGAGTATGAGGCTGTCATACTAGCTCTAGAACTAGCGTACAACCTTGAACTCGAGCACATCAAAGTTTTTAGTGACTCATAGCTTGTGGTTAGCCAAATTGAGGGCACTTTCGAGAGAAACGATGAGCATGTATTGTTTAAAGGAGCATGACATTCGGAGACGGCTCAAGAGCTGTAAGATCATCAAGATACTAGAACTAATAATGAGAAAGCCGACGTGCTATCTAGACTAATGTTCATACGGATAGATGGACTAGACCGAGCAGTGCACATCAAGATGGTGATAGAGCCTAGCATAGAGCCGAAGCCAAGCGTCATGAACATAGATCATTAGCCATCTTGGATGGATCCGATATTGGAATACTAAACTGTCGAGAGCCTACCATCTGACCCTTAGAAAGCAAGAAGCATCAAGACCAGGGCTTCAACGTATTGTATTATTGGAAGTATCTTATTCCGCAAGAGCTTTACTCTATCCTACCTTAGATGTCTCAAGCCCTTTGAGTCCCTTTAAGCCTTAGCAGAAGTTCACAAAGGTATTTGTGGAAATCATCAAGGAGCTCGTGCACTCACTTACAAGCTCATCAGATATGGATATTATTGGCCAAGAATGTAGAAGGATAAGTCAGACTATGTAAAGAAGTGTGACAAGTGCCAGAGGTTCGGCAATACGATACACACTCCCCCTGAAGAACTAACTTCCATCCCTTATGTTGCCCCATTTGAGCAATGGGGAGTGGAGATCCTTGGACCCTTTCCTTTGGCAAAGGGTCAAGTGAAATTCATTGCCGTAGCCGTGGAGTACTTCACTAAGTGGGTAGAAGCTGAGCCCTTGGCAACAATCTCATATCAAAGCTTAGATCATTCGTATAGAAGTCCATTGCGTATAGGTTCGGGAGGCAATTTGATAATTCAAAATTTAGGAACTTTTGTTCGAACCTCGAGATTAACCATCGCCTAACATCGGTCTCACACCCTCAGAGTAACGGTCTCACAGAAGTGACTAACCGGATTATACTATGAGACCTTCGAACAACGATTAGTGATGCTAAGGGGAGTTGGCCCGAAGAGTTGCTCGCCATACTTTGGATATACAGGACCTCTCATAAGACAGCAACTGGCGAGACTCCTTTCATGTTAACTTTTAGCACGGAAGCCATTATACCGGTCGAGGTCAGTCTTCCAACACACAAGATGATCGAGACAAACGTTGAGGTATGAACTACTGAGCACCTTGAAGGCCGCGAGTTATCAAAGCAAAACAGCAAGGTATTTCAACACCAAGGTCGAGACAAGAAGGTTTAGAGTTGGTGATTTGTTCCTAAAGAGGACGACGACTGCTGGACATCCTCTGGGAAAGCTAGGACCTGTGTGGGAAGGGATGATATGATCCAAGATGCCATCGAGACGACGACAAGTTCGAGGAATGATCCATTGCTAGTAGAAGAAGGACCGATAACTCGATCGAGGACAAAGCAAGTGAAAGAAGCGATGACATTGCTTGTTCAAGCTACGGTTGATGATATGGCGATCGTGACGAAGATTAGAGAAAGTTCCATGTTGGGATCGAGGCTGAAATCGGGATAAATGAGTTTGATTCAAGCAACCGAACTTGGAAAATAGGGGGTAATGGTACCCCAACAAGGGGGTAGTAGCTCCCCTGTACCCAACTGAAGCCGCATATTACAGGGGGGTATTGGTGTCCCCGCGCCTAACATCTGGGGAAAAATTTTAGTTTTTCGAGAATTTCCTTATTTTAGTAGAATTCTATGTTTAGTCAATCTCTTACCTTATTTACGAGATTATGCACATTTTTACCTAGTTTCTAGGGTTTGGTATAAATACCAAACACTTTCATTGTATTTGAAACTTTTGACAATTTATTATTTTGGAGAGGCTATTGATTTTCCTTGTTCTTCAATTGAACAACAAATCGAAAGTATCAAGATCTAAATCTTGTGGCGTTCAAAACATCGTATCATGGGATCTTCATCATATAGTCAAGGGGTTCAACGCATCATTGTTATCGTTGGCTTTTTGGTTCACTTCGTTGGGTTCGAGTCCAAAATCGGATCTTTGGCATTCTTGGGTTCTGTATCAATCTAGCTATGGGTTTTGTAGTCAGCGTTGCTACGAGGTTTGTATCAGTTGGTATCAGAGCTTTGACTCCAAGTCTATCAGGTTATATCCTTTATTTTCTTGTTGAGTCAGTAAATTTCATCTTTTTCGTAGTTTCTTCTTGTTCTTGAGGCGTTCTTCGTTTCCAATTCCTAGATCCATAAATTTCTTGTTGGTAGTATAATCATGTGTTAAAAAAAAGGTTACTGTTCATCCGTACAGAGAAAAAAATTGAGGTTTGTTTAATTGATTTACTACCAACATTCTACAACTTCGAATCATTAATTTGTTCTTGTCATCCACTTTGAGTCAAAATTATAGTTGAATTCTCTTGTGTTCTTTCCATTGTCATTCCAAAATTTCTATACTCCTCTTGAATCACAATCATCCATATATTCGGATTTTGAAGTCACATTTTGATATGGTGAGTTAATTGTTGTCTTTGGAAGCACTTGGTGAAAGCAGTGAGAGGTAAAAGATAGAGGGTGAAATTATTAGAGGGTACAAGCCAATTGAGTGATTCTGAATGAACTTGGTAATGCAGAAATTGAGAGAATGTCGGACATGGAAGGCTCAAATTCCAGCAGGAACGGTAATCAGACCAATTTTCAAGATGATAGGATAGATAGGTTTGAACGGTTGTTGATGTATATGGGAGCAAGGATGGAGCAATTGAATGCTTTGATAGTAAATCTTAGTAGGGAACAACCAGCGGATGTACCTCACGATAGGAGGGTGGGTAGGCCAGTTCCTAGGATGGATGAACATGAGGTCGATAGTGAATAGGGTGAAGATGAGTATGAAAGGGATGAGATGGAGCGAAGGAGGCATAGAGGCGATATGTTTGAGCGATGTGGAAGACATAATCATGGAGGTAAAGCTGATGGTAATTTGGGTAATGTAAAAATGACGATTCCACAATTTTAGGGTATGAGTGATCCCGAGACATATTTAAAATGGAAGAAGAATGTGGAGTTGGTTTTTGATTGCCATAGCTATTTGGAGGAGAAGAAGGTGAAGATTACGGTGTTGGAATTAACTGATTATGCCATCACTTGGTGGGATCAAGTGGTTACTTCACGGCGTTGAAATTGGGAGAGGCCCATAAATACTTGGGATGAATTAAAGGCGGTGATGAGGAAATGGTTTGTGCCTAGTCATTACTATAGAGAGCACCATCAAAAACTGTAGAGTTTGTATCAGGGATCGAAGAGTGTAGAAGATTATCATAAGAAGATGGAGATCTTGATGATTAGGGCAAATGTGGAGGAAGATCGAGAAACTACCATGGCTAGGTTCTTGAATCGGTTGAATAAGGATATTGCTAATGTGGTGGAATTATAGCATTATGTAGAGTTGGAAGATATGTTGCATGTAGCCATGAAGGTGGAAAGACAGTTGAAGAGGAAGGAAACTGAGAGGCAACCGGTGAACACTTCGTCTCCTAACCCAAATTGGCAGTCGATGTGGGAAGGTAATAAGGTGAATGAAGCAGTAGCTAAAGGAGGGACTGAAATACAGAGGGAAAAGGAAGAAAGTGCTAGCAAACCCATACCCAAGATGGAGTCACTGCAACCAAGAAATATGGATATAAAATGTTTTCGGTGTTTAGGAACGGGGCACATCTTTTCTCAATGTCCTAAGAAAAGGGTAATGATTCTACGGGATAACGGAGAGGTGGTGAGTGAGAGTGAAGGAGAATATGACGACATGCCGAGTTGGAGGAAGTTGATGAAGAGGGGAAAGTAGAATTTGCCGTTGCGGAACTACTGGTCACAATGAGAGCTCTTGGCATTGAAGTCAAGAGAGTTGATACGGAGCAGCAGCTTGAAAACCTATTCCACACCTGGTACTGCGTCCACGATAATGTATGTAGTTTAATCATTGATGGTGGAAGTTGTACAAATGTAGCTAGCACGACCTTGGTTGAGAAATTGGGATTAGTATTATTTAAACACCCTAGGCCTTATAAACTCCAATGGTTGAATGAAAGTGGTGAAGTTAGGGTGAATAAATAGGTGATGATTGATTTCTCGATTGGGAGTTATAGTGACAAGGTTGTATGTGATGTTGTGCCTATGCATGCAGGCCATATTCTGTTGGGCAGGCCATGGCATTATGATAGAAAAGTTACACATGATGGGTATAAGGGGGGACGGACTATTGTTCTTGCGCCATCAACACTGGCACAAGTTTATGAAGACCAAGTTAAATTGAGAAATGAGGAAGAGAGGAGCAAGAGAGTCTGGAAAAGGAGAGAAAATAGCGAGCTACTTGGTAAGAGAGAAAATGGCGAGGCGACTAAGAATGGGGACAAGAGAGAGAGGCCACATGAGAGGAGAGAAAACAGTGAGCTAGTGAGTAAGAGAAAATGGTGAAGTGGCTGATAGTGGGATAAAGAGAGAGAGGCCACATGAGAGGAGAGAAAAGCCGAAAGCGAGTTTCTTTGTAAGGGAGAGTGAATGTAAAAAGGTTATAGTTGGTACAAGACAGATTTTGTTGTTGGTAAGTAAGGAATCATCCCTTAACTTCGAGGAAACTCACATATCCCTCCCTAGTTTGGCTATTTCTGTCTTGCAGGGTTTTAAAGATCTAGTCCATATGAGCATTCCTATTGGGACTCTACCCAATCTGGACAATGGATATCAAATTGTGGTTGAAACTAACCATCCACACCCTAGTCTTGTTAATTCTTCATTACAGCAGGTTGAATATGAGTTCTCTAAGGAGGCAAAGGAGTTTCAAGAGAAATGGGGGGAGTTTATATGCCGGGAATTGAATGTCAAATGGGGTATGAAGGAAAATCTGAGTCCATGTATTGTGCTATTGTTACTATTACCTAGGAAGGATGAGACACGGAGGAGGCGCGATGAATCACCAATGGTAAAGTATTCCCATCTCATACATAGGTTAGATAATTTTAACCTCACAACTACACCTCAGCTAGATGCTATACTTGATGATTTGCATGTGTCATATATTTGTGGTACACTTAAATATAAGGTCAACTATGAATTTTTTAAGTGGTTAGTTAGGTTGTTTGAGCTCACTGGTCCATCTGATACTTTCATGGGATTAAATAGTCGTCTTTTGTGTGCAATCATAGGAAAAATTTTAATAATTTGTGACCATATTTTATATGGCAATGGACTATGCATGTATGTCGAATTGCAAGGTCACATGTTCTGTGACGATACCATAGTAGGTGGTAGAGATTTAGATGAGTGTGTTACATATTTGAAATATATTAATCTAGGTCTACATAACTGGTGTACTGTCGTAAGCACCCAAAAATAGTCCTTAAACCTCTAAAATTAATGTAGTAATGGCAGTAAGGGTCTATACTACGAAGAGTGTAGAATTCAACAATATATGCTTCGTATAATGATTGGAGGGGTTTTGTTTATAACGAAATCAATCTTATAACAAATAATAATGTAAATTAACGAGTTGTATTATACCAATGAAACGAGTCTTGATCAAAGTCAACTTCCACCATTGGAGATTTATAACCATTCATCAATCCACAAAGAATAATCAATCCACATTCACAATATACACCGTTGGAATAAATTCTTATTTCTCCTTAATTTTAGTTAATCAGAAACCAGCGTTATAGTTAACCCTAATTATCAAATAATCTCAAGCCAGCGCTAAAGATTCAATTTAATAACAACTTTAAACAATAGAGAAATTGATGAACTAGATAATACAAACACCAGTGGTTGCATTCAACCTATTTAAACATTCTTCTTAAGATTCAATAACATCTATCGCAGAAAATTATCAAATCCTACTACTTTACAAGTTAAATGATTCAAACAATTATGGATTTGAGATTTAACTTAGCTATAAATTGCAATATATGAAAAACTAATAGATCTCTTAGCAATCAAACATGGCAATCATAAAATTACGCATAGAAGAATATTTAATAATGAAAATATAAATTAAACAATGAAAATAGGTAGACATCAAAGTTATAATCCAAGGTTTCGGTATCCTTCAATCAAGCACCAAGAGTTAGTTACACATGATATATCTAAGAAAAAATAGAGAGAAAAAAGGTTGGAGAGGTTCTGATGTGTTTTGGGGTTTTTTCTAGGCTTCTTGAGGCCCATACATACAAAAAAACCCCTAATTTGCACTGTGTGGTGCCTAGGTGCTATGGGAACAGTGCCTAGGTGCTGAAAATATGTTCTTTCTGGGCGCTGTGTTGTGGCGCTTGGGCGTTGTGTTGCTATTTCAAATTCTGCGTTCTCTTTAGTATTTTAATAATAACTTTATCTCCCGATGTCTGATTGAATCAATTCAAGATCCTAGGAAAGATAACTCAATGTTCTATAACTTTTCTTCAGATACCATCATTGAATTCGATCTTATACTATGTCAAAAACCGGTCTCAAGATGAGGTTGAAAACTGGTGCAAAACATTTTAGTTTGAAAGTTGATATGTGATAATGTTTTGGTTACGTTTCTTCCCTTTGACTCCTTCCTTCATCCAATTGACCTCTAACATTCTCGAATCTTCATCACTAGGTTAGAAGCAAGTTTAGAGTATTTGCATTTTAGACCCTGAACTTTTACTTTCTTCCATTTTGGTCCATTTTCACTTATTTCTTCCAAATTATGTCACGAACTATGGGTTGGATAAAGATAGCTGCTACTCGAACGACCACACATGGCTGAGTGGTGAAAACCTCGAGATTCAATCTCTCAAATGCTGTCTATAGTGGTTCTCGTGTTGCCAACATGGCTAATTGACTTGTCGTTTTCAAACTCAAGGCATCAGTTACCACATTCGCCGCCCGTGTGATAATGAATTTTACAATCGTAATCATTTACTAACTTAAACGAAATTCTCTGTCTCATGTTCAACTCCTTCTAGGTGAAGATGTACTTGAGGCTTTCGTGGCCTGTATAAATGTCACATTTACCTTCGTAAAGATAATGCCTGCACATCTGTAATGCATAGACGATCGCAACAAGTTATAGGTTGTGCAGGGTAGTTTTGTTCATGTAGCTTTAATTGTCTCGATGCATAGGCAACCACTTTGTCGTGCTGCATTAAGACACATCCCAAACCCTACTTCGAAGCATCACTATAGATCACAAAACCACATGACCCATTGGGTATGGTTAACACTCGGGTATTCACCAACTTCTGTTTTAATTCCTCAAAACTCTGTTCACGCCTCTCTGTCATGTCAAACTTTATACCCTTGCGTGTTAATTGTGTCATGATATTTTGAAAAATCCTTCAATGTACCTCTGATAGTATCCTGGTAAGCCTAAGAAACTATGAATTTATCCTATATTGGTTGGCCTTGACCAATTCAAAACTGCCTCTACTTTACTAGGATCCACCTCTATCCCTCGGGTCGTAACAATATGTCCAAGAAATGGTACTTACTTTAGCCAAAACTCAATTTTTTTTAGCTTGGCATAGACCTTCTCCTTCTTCAAAACCTCCAACACAGTCCTTAAATAATCCTCATTACTTCTTAAGTAGATCGGGATATCATCAATGAACACGATAATAAACTGATCCAGATACTTATAGAAAATGCGGTTCATCAAATCCATAGAGTCTCCAAGAGCATTAGTTAGCCCAAATGGCATAACTAAGAACTCATAGTGTTCGTACCAAGTTCTAAAAGAAGTCTTAGAGACATCACTGGCTTTTCTTCCCAATTGATGATAACCAGACCTTAAATTGATCATGGAAAACACCACTGCACCTCTGAGTTGATCAAACAAATCATCAATCCTGGGAAGATGATGCTTATTCTTGATAGTGATTTATTCAATTCTTTGTAATCGATGCACATCCTCATCAATCCATCCTTTTTCTTAACAAATAGCACCGATGCTCGCCATGGCGATACATTGGGCCGGATGAAACTTCTTTTCAATAGCTCCTCCAGTTGTGCCTTTAGTTCTTGTAATTTTACGTGCCATTCTATACGTGGCTTTGGAGATGGGTGCCGAGCTGGGAGTTAGATCGATTGTGAATTCTACCTCTCGTTCTGATGACATGCCGGCAACTCATCGTGGAAGACTTCTAGATATTCACATACCACCCTAACCTCATCAAGTGTCAATCTATTGTTCTCTTCCTTACTTATTACTGATATCAGGAATTTCGTAGTGCTTTCTAATGGTATGACCTATCGAGCTTCTAATGCAGACAAGATGTGGGGTAAGGGTCCACCTCCAGCTATAAATAATCGAAATTCCTCATCCTCGGTTTTTGAAAAATAATTTCTTTTCCAAACAACGAATTATTGCTTGATTCTTGGATAGCCAGTCCATTCCAAGAATCACATCGAATTTGTCCATATCTAATACATACAATTTAGTTTCCAATGATCTACCATCAATTTCTACTCTTGTCATTCTACTTATGTGATTAGTATTAATTGTATCCCCAGTGGGTATTGTCACTGCTAAAGGGAATTGGTCATATTCAACCATAACATCCAGTTTACATACAAACTTAAGGGCTATAAAGGAGTGAGTTGCTTCCCTGTGGTCTTTCCTGATTATTCCCTTATGACCTTTATTGGTTGTTCCCATACTTAATGCAATACTGAGCCTTGTTAACTTGTTATCCACACCAGAAACATGAATTAGTCCCCAAAAAGCAAGCTCCACAATGCTGCTTCTGGCATTTTCCACAGCGTGGGCAACTCTTGTTTCCATTTTGTGTTGAATTTCCTCTACTTTTCTTGGTATAATCTTATTTTCCTTTGCACATGATATCCATCCAATTTTGTTTCTCTGACTGTCCATTATGCTTCATTTCCTCCCCACTTGTGCGATTCTTGAAATCTGCCAATTATGCCCTTGCCAATACATCATGATAGTTTTCAAGCTGAAACACTATGATAGTCCATTTCAAATCATCTCTTAAACCCTGCTCAAAATGTCTTGCCTTCTTCTCCTCTGTGTCCACAAACTCAGGAGCATAATGAGCCCACTCTTCAAACTTCTACTCGTACTCAGTCAACGTCTTATAATAGCACATTTGTTACATTTTTTACTCATTAATATTTGAGTTTCTATGATTATTTGATACCTAAATGCACTAAGTACTTCTATATCTTGATTTAGGTTGCAAATGGGTGAAAACGGTGGAAAATTAAAGAAAATAGAGAAAAATGACCAAAATGGAAGAAAGTCAAAGCTCATGGACTAGAGCAAATACTCTAAAACTTGTTTCTAACCTTGTGATGAAGATTCAAAAGTGTTAGAGGTCAACTGGATGAAGGAAGGAGTTAAAGGGATGAAATATAGCCAAGATATTATCACATATCAACTATCAAGCTGAAAAGTTTTGCACCAGTATTCAGTCTCTTATTGAAACTAATTTTTGACATGTAAATCGATCTAATTCGAAGAAAGTATCTGAAGAAACGTTATAGCACTTTGAGTTAGCTTTCTAATGTATCTTGAATCACCACAATCGAACATTGGGAGAGGAAGATACGATCAAAATACTAAAAGCTATTCGGCGGGTAAACATTATAACCATGCGGCTGTATGGTGTTATAAAACCATGCAGCCGCATGGTCATCTACCGAGAATCCAAGGGTAGCAATTCTTTGTTCCATGCGGACACATGAGTTTATACCTTGCAGTTGCATAGGTCATTTCTGTGACGAAATTTCTGGTTCCCTTCTACGACTCAACCACTTATGGTAACTTATTTTGGCATGATTTCTCAACCCTAAAACACCCTATAACGGCCCAGAATGCCTCATTCTTCATTCTACACCATTCTTTCATTAATTTTGGCTCAAGAAATACATGAAGAACTAAACCATTGGTGAAGCTAGGGAGGAACTCCTTCGGAATTGGTGATTTCACATCTATTATTCACGTATTTTGGTATTTTCTTGTTGAAAAAGTCTAGAATTTATAGTTTCTTTTCCTGAATTTGTAATGAGATTTATTTAACTTTTATTAAATTAATTATAGATTCAGTCAGGCTTTTTCTATCGATGAATTGAAATATTCGTTGAATTATCTCATGAATGTTATTGGTTGATTGTTTACTCTTTATGCTTAATGTATAAAGCCGCTTTTTTGATCTTATTCCAATACATGAATGCTTAATTGTGTTATAGGGAAACTAGATTCTAGAGTTACAATTGAAATTAAGTTGATTTGATGGTTTATTTTCCTCATCGTGAATTGATTTTGAGATTTGCTTAGTTTTTATTAAATTGGTCATAGAATTAATCATGCTCTCTCTACGGATTGATTAAAATAATTACTTAGCTTTAATCTCAATTATTTAAGTTTATTGGTGTGATTCTCTACTACTTTATGCTTTAGTATATAGTCGATTTTGAATCTGATTTCGATAAACCAAGTACGAACATTGCAATAAGAATATTAACCATTATGATCACGTTAGAATTAAATTGGGTTTAAACGACATATCTTTCGAGTAGAGTGCCAAGATGAAAGCCTCTAATTGTGTTATAAAATTGGAATAATTGATGTAATTGATTCGATCCGATTGAGAGAATCCTAAAGCTTTACCATCTCATTCATTGACTTTAATTTCCATATTCTCAAAATTGATCTCGATTCCGTAACAAACAAATATATTTCTTATCATCCGTGAGAACACACATCATTTTTTATCTTTTAAATATTTTTCCATCTCCCTGTGGATACGACACCCAAAGCTGCACTACAACTACCACGTTATTCTTTGGGCGTAATCAAATTTTGGTGCCGTTGCCGGGAAGACGATACAATTAGTTGAAGGATCCTCTAGCAAAAGGGTGACTTCGTTCCCTTTTTCAATTTCATTTTTAGTTAGTTTATTATCTTTCTTTGTTATTTGTTTTTCTCACATCATTTCCTTTTAATTGTGTTTTATGAGCAAATATCGAGACGAGCGAGGAAGATTTGTGGAAACACCTCTCATAGAGTTTGAACATATTTTTAACCCTATTTTTTATTCTACATCTGTTAACACAAATACCACATCATATAACACAATGTCTGATAGTGAGCATGATGCACCGTATAGAACTTTGAATGATTACCTGCACCCCACGTGCACATCTACACCTCCATGTATTATGTTTCCACCCAATATGCCACGCGTAGATTTTAAATCTGGAATGATTCAACTTATTCCCAATTTCCATGGACTTGAAAATGAGAATGCACACATGCATATTAGGGAATTCGAGGAGGTAATAGCAACCTTCCACAATCAACATGGTACAATGGAAGCAATTAGGCTTAAATTCTTCTCATTTTCTCTTAAGGAAATGGCAAAAAGTTGGTTGTATTCATTGAGACCACGTTCGATTGGAACTTGGGCTGAAATGACCCAAGCATTCTTTGGCAAATACTTTCCCCACCACAAAACAACTGCGTTGAAAAAGCAAATCTCTTTTTTTTATCCAAAAGGAGAGTGGAACTTTATATCAAGTGTGGGAAAGGTATAAAGAACTCCAAGTTATTTGTCCCCACCATAGTTATGAGAGTTGGCGTATCGTGAGCTATTACTATGAAGGGTTAACACCTAGTGAGCGTCAGTTTGTTGAAATGATGTGTAATGGCGATTTCCTACAAAAAGATCCAGATGAGGCTATAGGATACTTAGATGACTTAGCTGAAAAGACCCATACTTGGATTAGACCTAGTGCCACTGAGAGTATTAATAGGTCACGACCCACAAGGAACCCCATTAGCATAGGTATCGATCATCGTAGGGAGGAGGATAGCCTTAGAGTAAAAGTAGAAGCCCTAACTAAAGAACTTGAAACCCTACATACTAAAGGCTCGAAATCTATACAAAATGTATCCTATGTTGAGTCTAGTGGAAATTGTTTTATTTGTGGTAGAATTGATCATCCAGCGCAAGAGTGTATCACTTACGCTGAGATGAGGGGAGTGTATGAAAAACACTGTAATGCCTTAGGCATGTACCAAAAACTATATGCCCCTTTCTCTAAAACCTACAATAAGGGATGGCGAAATCATCCAAATTTTAGCTGGAAATCTGATAATCAACAACAGGCCCAACCAAATAGAACCTACACTACACCCTCAAGTCAACCTACATCTTTTACGAACTCCTTAGAGGATACAGTACATGCTTTTATAGCGTTCCTCCACCTCCATTTTTTTATTACCAGTTTCTAATGAGAGGCCTCTATTTTCTGTTTTGCAGACTTCCATTTCAAATTTGAAGCCCCACCTCAGTTACTACAAGTATACATTCCATGGAGGTGGAGGAACGCTGTCAATTATCATTCCCAATAGACTTGATGCACCGCAAGGAAGATCGAAGCCAACAATAATAGACCTGGACTAAACAAGGAAACATTGAGTCAAGCCAAAGACAATAAACAAAGGAACTGCTTGGGAGGCAACCCAAGGGGAGTTCATTCCTTTATCTTTTTATTTTTGTTGTTCGTATTCATATTTTAGTTATCCTTGTCATTTTCTTTGTATTTCACCTTACATTGGGGACAAAGTAAGCTTTAAATGTGGGGGAGGGGATTTAGATTGAGTTTAACTTTCAAAAAATTTCAAAATTTTTGCATGATTTTTCAAGAAGATGAGTTGAGGTTAAATGATTTTTTGGTTGTGTAAGCTAGTTGCAAGAATTAATTAGGCTTTTGAAGAACTCATAACATGATTGAATGAATAATCCTCTAACTTAGAGTTAATTAGTTGAGTTATTTCTTTGAGGATGGTAGTAACTAAATTTTGTAGACAAAAAGTCAGTGAGATTTTGAGCCTTTAGACTGACACATCCATAACTGTCTCATTATTTTTTTTCATGTGTGATATTCTTCCATGATTTTGTTTCTCTAGAACTTGCCTTAATTCTCTTCAAAATCACATTGACAAATGCATGCACGGACATGATTAAGGCTATCTTTGTTACATAAATTAGCTACATTAGACAAATAGCCTACCCTGTAATTGAATTCTCCTTTGATGAACCCCTTTGAGCCTTATTGTCTTTTCTTTTTGTAAACTCACGTTACAAGCTTTAAACAAAAAAAAAACAACTTCTTTACCCAAGCCTTGGAGATAGTGGAGTATTGTTCAATATTATGATATGTATGGGTGTGCAAGAAAATAAGTGTGGGGGGTATCAAGATTTATGGCAGTGCTATTACTGGTGAATTGGAACACATTTTCTATGTCAATTCATAGAGTTCCATTATTGGTGTATCATTTGGAGTTTATATTGTGCAAGAAAAACAAAAGAAGAAAAAGAAAATAAAATGAAGGATTAAAAGAAAATAAAAGAAAGAAAAAGAAAAAGAAGGAGAGTGATTTTAATGTTGAAAATGATCTATATTCATAACTCTTCCTACATCTCAAGAAAGAGTTCGATTTGTTTAGGCCGGATGCAAAATGAAGAAGCTATTATGTGGAGTTGTTGGTTTTACATCTCTTATGTATATGTTTGAGCTAAGTCTATTCATCTTTACTCCACTAGTTTCGATAGCTCTTAAGTTACATACCCAAATATTTCTCACCTTGACCATAAGTCACGTTACAACCATTAAAAAGTCCTTATCATTCTTGTAAAACATGTGATCTAAATGGTGGCGAATGAGAAGATATGCAAGCATACAGTAGGTCATCTCCATTAGAATGAACTTGAGCGAAACGCTTACATTTTAAACACATGAGTCGAGTGCTTATATCAGTGAGGATCTACATGTTTGGTTTATTCCATGTTCATATGAAAATGCTAGCTAATTGATTATGAGTTACGTGAGAATGTTTATTTGTGAAGTGTTGTGTGTTTTAAAGAGTTTGATTGTTCTATGTTCATGACATTACGACGTTGATGTTTTTGAGGAATTAAATTTAAGTTTTGCCCGAGGACGAGCAAAAGCTAAGTGTGGAGGAATTTGATAGGAATGTAAAATGTATATTTTTCCCTCCTTATTTTATGTGCTCGTATGATTAATCAATGTCAAAATGTACTCATTACATACATATTTTGATTTAGGTGGCAATTCAATGGAGATGACATAATTTGGAAGAAATACGTGAAAAATGACCAAAGTGAAATGAAATGAAAGTTTAAGGACTAGCGTGCAAAAACACAAAAGTTGTGTCGAACAAATGATGAAGATTTGAGAGTGTTAGAAGTCAGTTGAATGAAGAAAAAAGTCAAAAGGGTGAAATATCGTCAAAATAGGATCACACATCAACTTCCAATCGAAAATTTATGCATTGAATTTTCAGTCTCAATTGCAAACCCATTTTTGACATGGAAAACAATCAAATTGAAAGATGGTATTTCAAGAAAAGTTGTAGCCCTCTAAGTTATCTTTCTAACTCATTTTGAATCAGCTCAATCGGATACCTATGGAGAACGTTAAAACCAAAATACCAAACGCTATACAGAGACACCTGCGCGCGCACGAGCATGAATTTTACTTGCCCAACCTAAAACCAATGAATGGCGCGCGGGCAAGGAAATATATGGCATGTACGAATAGGCATTTTTCATAGACGAATCTCTATTTTTCGAATTTAAGTCAACTACCTATGGAAACAACTATAAATACGTATATTAAATCCCTAGAGCGGGGGAAGAACGTACAGAACGCCTTCAAACTCCATCTTCATTATTTTTCTCTTAGATTCATGAATTGTAACTAAACTTTTACACTTGGTTGAAGGAAATTGAAGCTTTGGAACCATATATTGTGAGATCTAAATAGTTTTTCTTATTTTTTAATTCTTATTTTGCATATTGAATATTCTTCTACACTTATTTTCATGATTGTTATGTTTAATTACTAGGAGGCCTACTAGTTTTTTATTCATTACAATCTACCGCTAAGTTAAATATCAAATCTGTAATTGTTTGATTCCTTTAACTTGTGAAGCATTATAATTTGATGATTTTCTACGATAGAGGTTATTGAATTTTTAGAAGAATGTTTAAATAGATTGAATGCAACCGCTAGTGTTTGTGTTATCTAGTATATCGATTTCTCTATTTTGTAAATCTATTATTAAATTGAATCTTGAGCACTGGTCTGAGGTTATTTAAAAATTAGGGTTAATTAGAACGTTGGTTTCTAACTAACTAAAATTAAGGAGAAATATGAATTAATTCCAACTATAAATATTCAAAATATGAATTGAATTATTATTACATCTATGATCAATAGTAGATTTTTTACGGTGGATGTAGACTTAGATCAAGGTTAGTCTTTTGATTGTTTTCGTTAATTTAATTTTCATTGTTATTGATTAAGTTATTTACAATTGTTTGCATACAAAAATACCCCAATATTGTACGAAGCATAAAATATTGAATTACACACTCTTCATGAGATCGACCCTTACTTCTACTACTATTAGTTTTAGGGGTTAAGGTGCCTGCGACAACACACACACACCGGGCATGTGAATGTGAATGAAGGGCTTAAATAGGACAAGAATAGGCATGCATCATTAAGGAAAAATCCATGATAGTGGAAATGCTATTAATTCTAACATTGATAATTGTTCCTCAAAATTTGTGTAATTAACAAGAATCTCTCTCTCATTCCTCACATGAATACTACATTCTAAATACACATGCATTCACACTACACATTACTCTATATTTGGTCAATCATGAATATGACAAAAAACATATATCAAGGACTTTTATATAAGGATTTGACTAAGTATTCAACCCTTCCTCAAAGAGCAAAACTTATGAGAATTAGCATTTATACCATGTTTGCTTCATGGTCCTATAAGATAGATTAACCCTCAAATAAGCCCTGAAATTTTCAATTCTCATAATTAGTCCCAGAAATTCGGGTGCGGGGTGTTATAATCAACCTTCCTAAAAATAAAAATCGTCCTCGAAATTTACCTTGAAATTCATTGAAAAGTTGTGGGTACTTGGCCCGCATCTCCACTTCTCGCTCCTACATGACCTCTTCAATCTAGTGATTACACCACTGTACTTTCACTAGCAGGATCACTTTGTTTCGGAGGGCTTGAAATTTCTGATTAGCAATTCTTATTGGTACTTCTTCATAGCTCAAACCTTCCTGTAATTCAATAGATTGATGGTTGACCACATGACTCGAATCAGGGACGTACTTCCTAAGCATTGACACATGGAAGAAAACATGTACAACTAAAAGTTTTGGAGGTAATGGTAACTGATATGCAACGTTCCCGATACGTTGCAAGATCTCCAGCGGCCAATAAACCTTGGTCGCAACTTACCCTTCTTGCCAAAACGTAGCATTGCTTTCATTGGTGCCACTTTGAGAAATACTTTATTACCAATTGAAAATTCAAAACCCTTTCTCTTTCTATATGTATAACTCTTTTGTCTATCCTGGGCAATTTTCATGCTGGTACGAATTTTTTCTATTTCATATACCATCTACTCAATAATCTTTGGCCCCAAAGTCTTTCGCTCACCGACTTCATCCAAATTGAACTGGTGATCTACACTTTCTCCCATACAATACCTCGTATGGTGCCACGTCAATTGAAGTATGGTAACTATTGTTGTATGAGAACTTAACTAATCGTAGATGCTATTACCTAGTTTAGTTCACATAGCTCGGTATAGTCTTTTCCAAAAGTTCGATGTGAACCTAGGATCCCTATCCGATACAACGATCCACTATAACCCAAATAGCATCATGATCGCTTGCTGACCTTGGAAAACTATTCACGAATTCCATAGTTACATGCTTTCAATTCCACTCTAGGACTTCCAATGGATCAAGTAACCCTGAGTCGGTGTTCGGCCTTCACTTGCTGACATACCAAACATTTCTTAACATATCAGATATATCCCTCTTCATGCATTTCCACCAAAATACTGCCTTCAAATCCTTGTACATCTTTGTGCCTCCAATGTGTACTGAATAAGGAGAGGAGTGAGCTTCATCTAGAATATATCTCTTCAATTCCTCGAAATCCCATACACACATCCGTCCTTGATAATATAATGCTTTATCTTTAACTATGGTGAAATCCATCGACTTTCTTGAGTTAATCTCGGACTTGATATACTCAAAAGATTGATCACCCTTTTGATGTCTTTTAATTCTGTCACGGAGTATGGGTTGGATAAAGATAGCTGCTACTCGAACCACCACACATGGCTGAGTGGTGAAAGCCTCGAGATTCAATCTTTCAAATGCTGTCTATAGTGGTTCTCGTGTAGCCAACATGGCTAATTGGCTTGTCCTTTTCCAACTCAAGGCATCAGTTACCACATTCGCCGCCCGTGTGATAATGAATTTTACAATCGTAATCATTTACTAACTTAAACGAAATTCTCTGTCTCATATTCAACTCCTTCTAGGTGAAGATGTACTTGAGGCTTTCGTGGTCCGTATAAATGTCACATTTAGCTTCGTAAAGATAATGCCTGCACATCTGTAATGCATAGACGATCGCAACAAGTCATAGGTTGTGCAGGGTAGTTTTGTTCATGTAGCTTTAATTGTCTCGATGCATAGGCAACCACTTTGTCGTGCTGCATTAAGACACATCCCAAACCCTACTTCGAAGCATAACTATAGATCACAAAACCACATGACCCATTGGGTATGGTTAACACTCGGGTATTCACCAACTTCTATTTTATTCCTCAAAACTCTGTTCACGCCTCTCTGTCATGTCAAACTTTATACCCTTGCGTGTTAATTGTGTCATGATATTTTGAAAAATCCTTCAATGAACCTCTGATAGTATCCTGGTAAGCCTAAGAAACTATGAATTTATCCTATATTGGTTGGCCTTGATCAATTCAAAACTGCCTCTACTTTACTAGGATCCACCTCTATCCCTCAGGTCGTGACAATATGTCCAAGAAATGGTACTTGCTTTAGCCAAAACTCAATTTTTTTTAGCTTGGCATAGACCTTCTCCTTCTTCAAAACCTCCAACACAGTCCTTAAATAATCCTCATTACTTCTTAAGTAGATCGGGATATCATCAATGAACACGATAATAAACTGATCCAGATACTTATAGAAAATGCGGTTCACCAAATCCATAAAGACTCCAAGAGCATTAGTTAGCCCAAATGGCATAACTAAGAACTCAGAGTGTTCGTACCGAGTTCTAAAAGAAGTCTTAGAGATATCATTGGCTTTTCTTCTCAATTGATGATAACCAGACCTTAAATTGATCTTGGAAAACACAACTGTACCTCTGAGTTGATCAAAAAAATCATCAATCCTGGGAAGATGATACTTATTCTTGATGGTGATCTATTCAATTCTTTGTAATCGATGTACATCCTTATCAATCCATCCTTTTTCTTAACAAATAGCACCGATGCTCGCCATGGCGATACATTGGGCCGGATGAAACTTCTTTCAATAGCTCCTCCAGTTGTGCCTTCAGTTCTTGTAATTTTGGGTGCCATTCTATACGGGGCTTTGGAGATGGGTGCCGAGCCGAGAGTAAGATCGATTGTGAATTCTACCTCTCGTTCTGACAACATGCCGGCAACTCATCGTGGAAGACTTCTAGATATTCACATACCACCCTAACCTCATCAAGTGTCAATCTATTGTTCTCTTCCTTACTTATTACTGATATCAGGAATTTCATAGTGCTTTCTAATGGTATGACCTATCGAGCTTCTAATGCAGACAAGATGTGGGGTAAGGGTCCACCTCCAGCTATAAATAATCGAAATTCCTCATCCCCGGGTTTTTGAAAAATCATTTCTTTTCCAAACAAAGAATTATCGCGTGATTCTTGGATAGCCAGTCCATTCCAAGAATCACATCAAATTCTTCCATATCTAATACATACAATTTAGTCTCCAATGATCTACCATCAATTTCTACTCTTGTCATTCTACTTATGTGATTAGTATTCACTAAATCCCTAGTGGGCATTGTCACTACTAAAGGGAATTGTGCATATTCAACCATAACATCCAGTTTACATACAAGCTTAAAGGCTATAAAGGAGTGAGTTACACCAGAATCTACCAATACATAGGCTAGTAAGTTGGATATGAGGACTTTGCCTTCCAAGAAATTTCAATTATGATCCTCATCCTACCCTGCCAATGTATAAACCCTAACCTGTCCACCTGGTGCATGGCCTTGTCTATGCTGGTTGTTCCCTTGTGGTTTCTGTTGATTGCTTCCCTGTGGTCTTTGCTGATTATTCCCTTGTGACCACTACTGGTTGTTCCCGTACTTAATGCAACATTGAGCCATGTGAACTTGTTATCCACACCGGAAACATGAATTAGTCCCCAAAAGGCAAGCTCCCCGATGCTGCTTCTAGCATTTTCCATAGCATGGGCAACTCTTGTTTCCATTTTGTGTTGAATTTCCTCAACTTTTCTTGGCATAATCTTGTTTTCCTTTGCACTTGATATCCACCCAAATCATGTTTGTTGGGCTCAAGAAAATGTATGTTTGAATAATTTAAGCCCAAGTTATTTCAATCCAAAGAAATGTATTTAATATTTTTTTTTACAATGGTTTATTTGCTAATCACATTTATCTTATATTTTAAAAAGATTTAATCATATCTTCTTCCAATTACACGTGCATTTTGTGTGTGTGTGTGTGTGTTAAGTTAATCACGTTTTATCTCCTTCCAACTAATTCACGTGTATTATTGGATATACTCATAGTTTAGTTCATTGAAATCCTACTTGATTAAGACTACTTTTCCTTATACCAATAGTAATGCTCAATTTCAACGAAACTGTCAGCCTTTGTCCACGTATGTGTGCCCATTGAAGCCTATAACTCTATTAGATAAGTGTGAGAGTTATCTACTTTTTGAAGCTTTCTCTGTCAACTTTTAAATGGAACACGACAACTTTATTTCAATTGTTTCCGAAATCCAATTGTTTTCAACTATAAATACCATGCAAAAGGTCACTTCAATCACCACAAAAAATTATTGAACCCACAAGTTGAACGCGGGACAGAGAAATTTAGGAAGAATTTAGAACGAGAATTCTAGATTTTGTCTTTCAACATTCATAAGGTAGGATACTACGTACAAGTGGATATGTCATTGCAATATTATAATTTCTTTTACATGATTTATTTCACGAAATGCTAATTGACCTGCGGGTCCCAATGAAATGAAATGTGAGATCTCCTTTGGGTTTTCTCAAATGCTAGAGTTTTCGATTGATCTCCGATTGCTCTTGATGAAATGATGGTATGAAATGTTATAGATTTATGTTTAAAGAATTATTATATTGTTTTAGACGCACGTATCCTACTGGGTTTAAAATATTCACTCCTTCAAAATTTTAACTTCTCAGATTAGATCGGTTCAACGTGGATGGTGACTGAATGGTGTACGGATTGCCAAGCAAAATATTTTCAAGGGAACCAACAGTAATTTTTCCTTGTGTTTAGAGATCAATATTTCTTAGATTTCTATTTAACACTTAAGGTTTCTGCTTTAATGTTTTGGGTTGAATTAATTTGGATATTATGAATGCTTAAATTTATTCAAGTTTTCTTGGGGAATGTGCGGTAAGGATAAAGTATGCTGAAAAGACTCATATTGGTACAATGGGGACAATACATTGTCGATCTAACTGCCAAGACAGCCCGTTAAGTAGGACTCGGGTCGTTACAGTCGCTACTACTGGATCACTACCACTGCGACACTGCCAGCAATGAGGCACCGCTGTGCACAACGGTGTTGCTGTGCCGCGCTCGGTCGCAATGAGTAGAAAATGGAGCATATCAGCGATGCTATTATGCTGGTTGCGATAAGTAGAAAGAGAGAAGGTGAAGAGAAATGAATTAGGGCAGGGTGTAAAATTGGGACGGAAAATAGATGGCGTGGGGTGGGATTTGGGGGTTGGTTTGTAGATAAATATAATTTTATAATATAATTATTAATATTTAAAAGATAATTATTATCTCGTTTTTTAATAAAAACTTAAAAACTTCGTGTGTATGTACTAATTTCCATAAATCATAATACCATATCAAACTCTTAGCTCTGATACCAACTGTGACGATCCAAATCCTTGACTATTCGAGTATCACTAAATAAAATTCGATTTCTTTTTTTTTTTCGTAGGAACTTAAAAAGTAACAAGAAACGGTTTTACTCATTAAGTAAACAAAAAAATGGTTGTAACTTCAATAATTAATTGCAAAATTTTAATATTAAAGAATAATACACAACAAAAAACATAACCTAAATAATGTCTTTAAAAAATGAAACTTAAAAGTTGTGTTTCAAACACAATATAATTTATTAATCCTAACACGTTGCCATCTCCATGTTGACTGTCTCGAACCATCAATTGCTGGAAAGGGAAAATATCATAGAGTAAGATTTATAAAATCCCCATAAGTACACAATGAATTATTATCGTGCCTAATTTAAAGAAGCATAATAATCACAATCAACATAATGGAGACACAAGAATTTTATCGAACATAGGTGGTAAGAATTCTTATGTGTAGCGCTACTAAACTCCGGCCCTGTAATGACCCAACCTTGTGCCGCGACAGTTATCATATAGTACGTACTGTCCGCTTTGGGAGGACTTGAGCCCATCTTACCCCTCACGCGTCCCCTAGGATTCGAATCCAAGACCTTCATCATATGGGAGATTTAAGTTGAATCTGGTACCAATTTTGTAACGACCCGACCTTACGCCACAGCCGTTATCATAACGTACGTACTGTCCGCTTTGGGAGGGCCTGAGTCCATCTTACCCCTCACAGCTTTCTAACACGTCCCCTACGATTCGAACTCAACACCTCCATCATATGAGAGACTTAAGTTGAATCCTGGTACTAATTGGACAAGTACATATGATACGATAACGATTCTGGCACAAGGTCGGATCGTTACAGGCCCCCTTAACATAATCATAATCATATTGTACCATATGGGACCCATAATAATTTTCTTGAAACATAATAATAATCCAAATATAGGTAGCGTACTTACTGTGAAATTTAAAAGAAAGAGTAATAGAAACCGAATAAAATTGTTTAATCCCTCTTACAATTTCCACCTCAGCTATGAGCGTGTATATGTGTATATTCTTTGGACTAAAAAAAATAATAGTGAATGGTATCATGTGAATGTGAATGAGGGGCTTAAAAAGGACAAGACTAGGTATGCATCATTAAGGAAAAATCCATGATGATGGAAATGCTATTAATTCTAGCATTGAAAATTATTCTTAAAAAATTTGTGAAATGAGCAAGAATCTTTCCCTCATTCCTTGTGTTAATACTACATTCTAAATACACATGCATTCACACTACACATTACCCTATGTTCGGTCAATCATGAATATGACAAAAAACATATATCAAGGATTTCTATATAAGGGTTTGACCAAGCATTCAACCCTTCTTCAAAGAGCAAAACTTGTGGGAATTAACATTTATACTAAGTTTGCTACAAGGTCCTAGAAGATGGATTAACCCTCAAATGAGCCCCTAAATTTTTAATTCTCATAATTAGACTCTGAAATTTGGGTGCAGATGTTATATCAAATGTAAAACATAAGGCCTAAATCATGGTATTAAAACCTTGACATTGTCATTGATCATCTGTTGTCCCGAAAATAGAGCTCAACTATAGCAAGCAGTCCAGCCTTTCGGGCTTCATTATATGATTTCGCTGATATTAGCAATTTTCATCAGGACAGACAAAAATACCTGCAAGAGTATAGACAATGTTACCATTCCAACTTTCATATAGAATAATCATATTCTTATATATCTCCCTCCACATTTTTAAGTTTCATTCTTCCTTTTTCTGCTAGCTATCCCAAGCCACCAAACTATTATAGCAGTACTCATAATGTAGACTTATTCAACCAAGAAGAGTAGTTTGTACCCAATATTAACATTACCAGATGCAGTTAATGTTTCCAATTTAAACAAATATTTGAACATCCACCAAATATAAGGTATTGCCTTCCCTCAATACACGTATTTGAAGATGGTATAAATTCTTGTCACCATGGTAAACTCATGTTTAGTACTCCATTTAGAAATTAAGTATCTTCTTCTCAATTTTTCATTGTTTGAGGATAATGTTCACATCCCTATAATAATCAGGGTGATATTTATTCATAGTACACAGTTGGGAATGGAGGGAACAGATCTTTAATGCCTTATAGGAAGCAAAATATGCAAGGTCAGCCCCGACATAATTGGATCAAATGTGCCCGTGCTTCTCTCAAAAAATTATCAGAATTGAAAACAATCTTACTTATAAACATAAAAGAAGAGGAAAATTGAATAAGACAAGTAGACGTGGTAGAATCTATAACTGATTATAGACAATTCGCAGGTGGAACACTCTCACTCCTCTTGCTTGTAAAGTTCCTCATCTTGCATGCACAGTTTCCTTAACGGCATGAATAGAGCTAAGACTGTAGCTTGCAAGATCTTTGAGAACTGGTGTTCCGTATCAACCAGGTTGGTTCTCTATACCATAAGAGGAATTAACCAGCTCATCCTGCTCTCACTAGATAATTTCATGGGCTGGTTTCAGGTTTTAGTATGAGCTTTAAGACATGATTCAGACTCCTAAGGCACATGTTTGTATGCCCCTCAGTCCTCACTCAGTACACCAACTTCTATTATGGCTCCAGTTACAATTGGTTCAATGTTTTTACTTTCTATCATCCGACATCTTCCTCGCAAAAACAACATGGATTTTCTTATTTTTTAAAAAGATCAACATTTACACTTGGAAACACATTTATCCTAGTCTATTATATTATAATACATTAAAAGAGTTTGTGTAACCCATTAAATAATCAAGACATAGACCCAAAACTGCCAACAGGTTATGCAACCACAAGCTGGTATTTTTTCTTTAAATGTTCTGATGGTAACCTAAACTTAACCGCTGAAATCCGTGATAATATTTTGTCAAATGCAATGCATCCTAGGACTCTAGCAAGTACAAAACCAAAAATGACTGTTGGTTAATAGGCAGACCATGATCGTAAGATGTTTCTAGTGCAAAATCCCATTCCACATGAAGCAATTGAATGACCTGCAAAATATCCTACCAACTAATGGAATTGGAAAAGTAAATGATCCAACAATGAAAAGCAATATAAAGGTTAGTTGATCCATACAATGGGTCAATCTGTGGAATAGACAATATGTGAAACCAAACATTAACTTCGAACAGCTCGGGATATCAACTTTATCGAAGCATGAAAATGTACATTTATTCGACTAAATGTTGAAATTTGGAAACAGTTAAACGTACTACTGGACTTCCTAGAAACAGATCGTTCAAGACTCGAAGCAAAAATCATTGAGCATATACTTCAAATTCTTTATGCCGGTCATACACTGAGATGAATCCAAAATCAAATGTTGTTTTTTATCATCACTGCAACAAGTAAAGGGTTCCACTTTTGCTCCAAAACACCTACGCTGATAAATGGTCATCCAAATTTGTCCTCCGTTGCACAATATCAAGAAAAAAATCTGTCAAAATAGTCTCATATGATTGCAGCTTTGCATACCCCGGGAAGTAATTAATATCAATCACAAGATATCGGTTGCCAACCCTACTGTCCCTTATCACATCAAAGTTAAAAAGGTGTAATTTTAAAGCCTGCTTCAACCCATAAGCTATTTCAGTCACAAAACTCAACGGTGGCATCTCAGCCTCTTCAATCAGCCTAGCAACGCTCTCATCACTCTGATCTTGAGCAGTTAGATTCGATATCTGCGAGAATGACAACAAATTCTCCGACGTACCCAGTGTCTCCTCCAAAATATCAGGCAAGGACTTTCGTTTCACAAGTTTTACATGCTCTCCAGCCACATAAACTTTAAAAATTACCCCTCCATGGTTCACAAACTCCTGAAGTATAATTGGGGGATTTAACCCTTTCAAACCCTCCTTACTAAAAACTAGGGCCATCTGATGAGAATTGGCGCTCCCATCCGCAACCAAAGGCTTCGCAATTACTGGAAACTTCAGCCCCTCTGTTTCAATGAAATCATAAAAGGATGCAGGATTTTCAACAAAAATCTGCTTCGGAATCCCAAACGAAATTTCAGTTTGTAGAGATATCTTTAGCTCGTTTACAACTTGGAGCATGGAAATCCGATTGTGAAGCCGGTCGATGGCGTCAAGAGGGTCTACGACGAAAACATCGGGGTTTCGGGAAGATAATTCCTCCAATTGTTTTCTCCATTCAGGGCCGTACAATTTGTGGATGATGCAATGGAATGGACCTTGATCGATTAAGGGCTTGCTGAGATCGATTGGAACCAGATCAATGCCTCGGTTCTTAGCGTGAATAATAAGCGAGGATTGAATGAAACTCTGCACTTTCTTTGGTTCCAATGCGTAGCCTATGCGATACCTTGTCACATTCTGTTCTGCCATTGATAGAAAGAAATTTGAGGAAGCTAGATATGTGTATACAAAAATTCCTGAGCTAGGGTTTAAATCGGGATTTAGGAAGAAGAAAGTACAGAAATGTTTAGGGTGCGACGGCTGGAAATTCACTTCCCAAGAAAACATAGAGATGGTATTTCAACCTATGCGTGGATCAATGTTATTTGCAACAGTTAATTACTGCATTTATATCATGTGACATATACGTGACAATTAATGATTTGATACACATAACAATAAAAAATTATTATATTAATATATCAAATTATTAAATGTTACATGTATGTTATGTAGGATGTAGGGCGATTAGATAATGAGCGATAATAAATAACATTACTCTATCTGTGGAGGCGATTTATCACAGTCGACTTTTGTGTTATGCATTATTTAGCGAGTTAAATTTAATAATTAATTGGTACAAAATATTCTTAATTTTCACCTGCCTGAGATATTTTCTTCTTTCATTTTGGCAGAATACTTCTTAGATGACATTTTTTTAACGAATGCAATTTTTTCTTCTATTTTTTCAATAAAACTTTATAAAATGATTAATATGCCCTTTTAGAGGTGTCAATGGGCCGAGTCGAGCGGCTCGGCCCATACCCACACGAGCTCGGCTTGTCCCAACACATGGATGGAAATGAATTAAAGTCGTGTTATGTGCATGTTGGGGTACATATTGTTGACACATTAAAAGTGCAGCCCAAATTAAATGGCCCAAAGAGCGAAGTCCAGTTGAGAATCCAAGATGAAAGCCCAAGCAAATGGTAAAAAGCCCACAAACAAAGGAACACCGTCGCCCAAGCTTGCAGAACGCCCAAATGTTGAGCGAATAAAATACCCTATGGACGCCCAGAGCGAAGGAGTCGTCGCCCAAATTATTGGATTGCCCAGAATCCTAGCGATGACTAAACCCTATTGTTATCTAAAAATCACGATTTGAGGCGGTTTGAGCACATCACGATTACATCCCACGATTTGAGAAAATGAGTGACAAGCGGTTGTGAAGAAAACGTGGTGGTAGTTATTGGCCAGTCAGCCACTATGAAAGAAATGGGTAGTTACAAGCAAAGTCCAAACGGTTGAAAACTGCCCAAAGAGTATAAAAGGAAGAGGAAAGCAATGAAGAAAAGCCCGACAAAATTCACTCTCAAACAAAGAATATGTAATTTACTTTTTCTCAGATTAACTTTAATTACTTTAATCTCCTTGTACTTGTTAGCCTAAGAATAACGAACCAAGAGGGGGGTGAATTGGTTATTGAAACTTTTTCGTTAATTACTCAAGATTCTAATATAGTGAATACGCAAATATTCTAAACACAAGTAAATGCGTAAATAGAACAATATAAATTAGTGCGAAGTAAATGCGTTAAGTAAAAGAGATAGAGAGTGCAAACGATATGTTATGGAGGTTCGATCCAAAGCAATGATCTACGTCCCCCGTTACCAAGCTCTCCGTCACGAGCAAGGCCAAATGCACTATAATGGTAACTTACAAACAAGGAGTACGATCCTTAAGTGATTTACAACAAGGAGCACTTATCCTTAGGTGACTTACAACAAGGAGCACCTATCCTTAATAACAATTGAGTTTTCACAAGGCTCTCGAAACCACCAAAGTATAAATGATAATTTTATAATTGAAAGAACTCTCTTGACAAATGATATAATCAAGTCAAGTGTTTAGAGAGTTTAGGAAAACACTTCAATAAGTAGCAAATGTTTAAGTTCAAGTGTTTTATGTTGCAAAACTTTGATGAATGATAAGTAATACAATAGTGAGGATCAATGTGCCAAAGTTTTCAACCAATGAATCTCTCTTCACAAATAATATAAAGTTAAGTATAGAGAGAGATTTTGTAACACCCCGAAATTTTAGAATTTAAAATTATTTATTCCATCTACTATATTTCGTACTTTGAAAGTTGGAGGACTAAAGTGACGTATATTAAATTCAATTGGGCCAAATATTTAGATATTGATAAAGTGATGATAAATATATCAATATTGGAGTCGTTAGATAGCTCATAATTAGTTATGTATATTGTGTTCGAGAAAAAGTAATTCGGATAATCAATGCCCAAGTTATCGAGGTCAAAAGACATTATTGTTAAATTGCTAATCAATTAAGTTAATGAGTTAACATAGAGTGACACGTGTAGCCTTGATGGAGCATTATTTAGTCTTTTCTTTTATCAAATTATTGATTGAAGAGAAAAAGGAAATGGGTCAAACACGTGGGTAAGAAATGGAAAGTTGCCAATAATTCTAAATCTATTTTTTTAAACATTATTTTAATGCCTTAAGTTTTGGGAGATTTAATTGAGGGCATGCCACGTGCACTTGCATGGAAGAGGAAAATAATATGTTATTGGCCATGATGAATCCATTTTGATGTGATTGCATTGGAAATGAAAAAGGTGTAAATGGTATACTACTTTACAATTTGGAAGTACACGTAATTTGTAACAGTGCCTTGTCAGTCATTGCCTTAAAGTTGGTAAATTGCTGTGTTTGAGTGGAAATAATGTTATAGAAAATCACGTGATTTGAGACCCTATATGAGAAAACACGGTATTCCATATATATGTCTCTTTCACCCTTATAAATAGCATGTAAAAGAAATGATTTTCGACACAAAAGTGTGAAAGAGAAGAGATACGTTTTACCAGCAGAAAATTGAAGTCTTGGAACGTGAAGTTTCAGCAACTTTTTCAAGAAACCTCATTTTTCATCAATCAAGGTAGGATACATATGTGCAAGTGATTTTATGTCCTTACAATACTTTAATTATTTTTACATGATTTATCTCATGGAATGCTAATTGACCTACGGGTCTTGATGAAATGAAATGTGGGATCTCCTTCGAGTTTTCTCAAATGAAATGAAATGTGGGATCTCCTTCGGGTTTTCTCAAATGAAATGAAATGTGGGATTTCCTTTGGGTTTTCTCAAAATGTTAGAGCTTTCGATTGATCTCCGATTGCTCTTGATGAAATGATGGTATGATTTGTTATAAGTTTATGTTTAAAGAATTAACGTATTGTTTTGGACGCACGTATCCTACTGAGTCAAATTACTCATTCCTTCAAAATTCAATGTTTTCAGGTAGATCGGTCTACGTGAATGGTGGCTGAGCGGTGTGCAGGTTGCCAAGTAATAAACTTTCAAAAAAGACATTTGACAATAAAATATGTAACGGCATTTTGTGCTTTCTTTATTTCCATTAAATGTTTAGATTTTATTGACATTTTGTTTAAATTGATGTTTGAATGCTTTAAATAAATTAAGAATTTCAAAGTTTTACTTAAATGATTCCGCATTAAGAAACGATATCGATAACACTCCAAAGTTTTAGCCGATGAAAATTTGGGGCGTTACAGATTTGTACTTAAATAAGTGTTGGCAAAGAAAAAGATTTAGTCAAGAATGAGAAAATAGATGAGATGTAAGCTTCTTTGCTCAAGTGGAATCTTTGATGAAATAGATGAAGAACAACTTCTTAAAACAATCAAAAGATTCTTTGTAACAAATAAATTGGATAAACACTTAAGTAAACTCAATGATTTTGAATAAATAAGCTCTTTAAAATTCTCTTGTAAGTTGGTAAAAATTGAGTGTAAAAGTGCTATGTATTTATAGAGAAAAATGGCAAGCTGCAGGCACTTTCGGATGAGGAATTCGGTTGACCCAAATAACAATAAATCGGTTGAAAGATAAAGCCGTTAGAATTTTGAATATTCAACATTTTCGGTTGACCAAAATAATTTTTGTTAACCGAAATTTTCACAAAGAGTTTCGGCTGACATGCACCAATTTTCGGTCGACCATTTTTACCAATTTTCGGTTGATCATTAATCAATTTTCGGTTGACCAAATTCACCAAATTTCGGGTGAATACAGGCCAAAATAGCCTTTACTATTTTGATCATATCTTTCTCTCCTGATGTCCGATTAAGGTGATTCAAAATGGGTTGGAAAGCTAACTCAAGGGGCTACAATTTTATTTCAGAAATCATCTTCAAATTAGATCATATTCCATGTTAAAAACCTATCCCAATATGAGATTGAAAATCGGAGTTCAACTTTTTGATTGAAAGTTGAAATGTGATCTTTTAAGGAACGTTTGAAAATGATTTTTCAAGGTTTTGATCTATTACAAATGTTCATTTTTCAAAATCATTTTCATGTTAAAATAATTTATGCAAGTGATGAATTTGTGAGAAATACTTGAGTTTCATGCACTTGCTAAACATTGACGAGTTATACCTTTACGTATACAAATGAGGTTCGATAAATAACTCTATCTTCAACGTTCTTGATCTCTTCGAGTCTCCTTGAATGCTTGTTCCTCAACGGATGACGATTTGAGTCTTTGAATGTTTAAGAAAATATATTCATGAAAAACTCAAGAAACAAAAACTTGTTAGAAACAAAAGTGTATTGTTTGTTATAATCAAAACAAGTGGAGCTATATTAAATCATAGGTCAACAATTTCCCCCTTTTTGATTATGACAAATAATATGTGATTTATAGATATATACAAGATATTCCCCCTATTTTTTACACATTAATGAGAGTCAAATTTGTATCATATGTATCATGATGTTCTAAAGACATTTATTTTCACAATTCAATGATATACTAAATCATATTTAGAAGTCATTACATTGTATTGAACTCACAAATCATAATTCATAGCCAAGTAGAAATAACAAGTTCATAATCAAATCAAGTTACATTATAATCACATGATCATTCCTTTTCCCCCTTTTGTCATCATCAAAAAGCATGGGAACAAATATATATTCCCCCTTACACAAGGCATATGTACAAAACAAGAGAAAGTAATTATAGATCACGACATAAAAACATGAGTTAACTAAAATTAGAACATTAG
Source organism: Fraxinus americana (assembly GCA_035079005.1). Taxonomy (NCBI): domain Eukaryota; kingdom Viridiplantae; phylum Streptophyta; class Magnoliopsida; order Lamiales; family Oleaceae; genus Fraxinus; species Fraxinus americana. The sequence continues at coordinate 22,226,801 of CM068711.1, read as the reverse complement.
AGATAAAGTTTTAATCTTCCGCTGGTGAAGGAGGCCCTCGAGGATAAATGGAATACATATGTGTAAAGAAAGCCTCTTGAGATAACCTCATTTGCTCCATTTGTTGATTAAGTGAGAAATTCATTTGCTCCATTTGAAGATTAATCGAAAAATTCATTTGTTCCATTCGTTGATCGAGCATATTGACGTTAGTGGAAAGAGAGTCAATCCGGCCTTCTAGGTTGTGGAATTGATCTTCGAAAATATATCGGCCGGAGGTTGGTACTATTTGTGGAGTAGGAGTTTCATGTCGTGCTTGAGAGGAATTATCACAACCATCGCTATCATCACCATGACCCCCAATATTATCATCACCAACAATATTACCAACACAGCCCATGTCTTCTGCAGCCTCTTCCGAAGTAAAAGGCCAAGTTGCAGGTCCCGAGTTATTATCGAAACCTTGAGTATTGCACACCCATTGCCCATTGCCTTTAACAAATTTCATTCGTTTAAGAGTGTGGAGGTTAATGATATTGGTGTGTTTGGGCTTGAGATTGGTTGAAAAAGTGGGATGAAACTTATAGATATGGTGAAATTTGGACTAGGATTTGAAGATAAATATGGATAAGAAAATCGTTAAATTGGAATTTGAGGAGAACTCAAGGGAAAAAATAAATCTGGGGAGAAGAAGTGGAGGAGACGAGATCAAAACAGGAAAAGATGGAAAAAAAAATTAAAAGGCTTCAGTTACTTTCGCTGGCCTATCGGTTTCGGTTGGTCAATCTCAGAACATTTCGGCTGATATACTTTCGATTGACTGAAATTTCAATTTGATCGACCGAAATTCTGCATAAAATGATTTAGAGTGCCTCTGTTTGTTTCGGTAGAGTAGTTTCGGTCTACCGAAATTCTGAATAGTCAACCGAAAATATTTTAATTTGTCAATGAAAATGTATCTTAAACAAATTTAACCACATATCTCGGATTCGTCGATAATACCCAAACCTCTACGAATATAAGAAAATCTATCAAGAGCGAGAGGCTTAGTAAGAATGTCGGCCAATTGTTTATCGGTACTAATAAATTCCAAATAAATATCACATTTTTACACATGATCTCTAAGAAAATGATGTCGAATTTCAATATGTTTTGTGCGAGAGTGCAAGATGGGATTTTTTGACAAATTTATAGCACTAGTGTTATCACACATAATAGGAGTATTTTCAAATGTTAAGTGATAATCACTAAAAGTTTGTTTCATCCATAAAACTTGAGCACAACAACTAGCGGCCGAAATGTATTCGGCTTCGACGGTCGATAGTGCAACAGAATTTTGTTTCTTACTAAACCATGACCCAAAGGCAAAGCCTAGAAAGTGACAAGTTCCACTTGTACTTTTTCGATCAATTGTGCAACCTGCCCAATCGGCATCCGAATAACTAATGAGGTCAATGTGTGTGCCTTTTGGATACCAAAGGCCTAAAGTTCTAGTACCACATAAATATCTAAATATTCATTTTACGGCACTTAGATGAGATTCTTTAGGATTGGATTGAAATCTAGTACATAAGCAAACACTGAACATGATATCTGGTCTACTAGCGGTTAAGTAAAGAAGAGATCCGATCATATCTCAATATTTTGTTATGTCAATTGAAGTTCCGTTCTCATCTTTATCTAATTTGATTGATGTACTCATTGGAGTCTTCGTCGGTTTCAAGTCTTCAAAATTGAACTTCTTGAGCATGTCTATGATGTATTTTGTTTGACTAATGAAGATGCCTTCATTGGTTTGTTTGATTTGAAGTCCAAGGAAAAACTTTAGTTCTCCCATCATGCTCATTTCAAATTCATTGCTCATGCATTGAGAAAATTCTTCACAAAGGGAAATATTAGTTGCACCAAAAATGATATCATCAACATAAATTTGTACAACAATCATGTCGTCCCCTTTTGTTTTGATAAAGAGTGTAGTATCCGCATTTCCCATTTGAAAATCATTTGAGATAAGAAATTTACTCAATCTTTCATACCAAGCTCTAGGAGCTTGTTTTAAACCAATAGAGCTTTTTGAAGTTTAAACACTTTTTCTGGAAATTTGTGATTTTTGAAACTGGGAGGTTGTTCAACGTAAACCTCTTCTTGAATGAAGCCATTTAAAAAAGCACTCTTTACATCCATTTGATAGAGAGTAAAGCCTTTGTAACAAGTAAAAGCGAGAAGCATGCGAATAGACTCTAATCTAGCAACCGGTGCAAAGGTTTCTTCGAAATCTACTCCTTCTTCTTGATTGTAACCTTGAACCACTAATCTAGCTTCATTACGTACAACAATACCATTTTCATCTCGTTTATTTCGAAAACCCCATTTTGTACCAATAATGGTTTGATTATTTGGTCTATCAACCAAATCCCAAACATGATTCCTTTCAAATTGGTTTAATTCTTCTTGCATTGCAAGAATCTAAAACTCATCAAATTCGGCTTCTTTGTAATTCTTTGGTTCAATATGAGAAATGAAAGCACAATTATTTAGAAAGCTTTCGGTAGAGTGTCTAGTACTTACACCTTTGGAAGGATCACCGATGATGAGTTCCTTTGGATGTAAAGGAACGAACTTCCACTCAATAGGGAGTGTTTGATCATCTTGATTCTTAAAAGTTTCTTCTTCTCCTTGTTGAGGAATTTGTTCTTCCAAATCTTTGTCTTCAACTTCTTTAGGATCTTCCTTGTTTCGATCTTGAGTGTTCATTTGCTCAAAAGGGGTTTCCAAACCTACATTAATACCTTTCTCTTGATCAAGAGAATTAGTTTCATCAAAAGTAATATGCATGGATTCTTCAACTACTAAAGTTCTTTTGTTGAAAACTCTATAAGCTTTACTAGTAGGTGAATATCTAAGAAAGATTCCAACATCGGATTTTGAATCAAATTTTCCTAAATTTTCTTTTGTATTAAGTATAAAACATTTGCAACCAAAAACTTTAAAATAACTAATATTAGGAACTCTATTTTCCCAAAGCTCATATGGGCTTTTGGTGTTCTTTCGACTTACCAAAACTCTATTCATAATGTAGCAAGCGGTGTTAACGGCTTCGGCCCAAAAATATTTGGGTAAATTGTTTTCATTTAGCATGGTCCTAGCCATTTCTTGCAATGTACGATTCTTTCGTTCTAGTACACCATTTTGTTGAGGAGTTCTAAGAGCCGAAAAATGATTTTCATATCCATTTTCTTTACAAAAATCATCAAAAGCAATATTATCAAATTCTCCATCATGGTCACTTCTAATGGTAGTGACAGAATATTCCTTTTCATTTAGAACCTTTTTACAAAAGTTTTTAAATACTTTTAAAACTTCATTTTTAAATTCAAAAACAAAACCCAAGTGAATCTTGAGAAGTCATCAACAATAACGAATGCATAATGCTTGCCACTTAAACTTGCGGTTTTAGAAGGTCCAAAAAGATCCATGTGAAGAAGTTGTAGCGGTTTTGTAATTGAAGCGAATTTCTTGGTTTTGAAAGAGGTTTAGTTTGTTTTCCAAATTGACAAGTATCACAAATTTTGTCCGTTTCAAATTTTAAATTTGGTAAACCTTTAACAAAATAATTTTTTGAGATTCTTGAAATTAGGTCCATACTAGCATGACCTAATCTTCTATGCCACAACCAAGTGTCATCTTCAAAACTTGACAAACATTTTAATTCTTTTTCAAATTCAATATTGATGATATAAACATCTTTACATCGGCTACCCATGAACAATATCTCTTTCGATGTAGCACCCTTAATAAGGCATTTCGAAGAATCAAATTTGATATGATAACCTTTATCACATAATTGACTAATACTTAGCAAGTTATGTTTGAGATTATCTACTAACAAAACATTTTCTATAGATGGAGATGAAAGATTACCAATATTTCCAATGCCCATGATTTTCCCTTTGGAATTATCTCCAAATGTGACATGACCTCCATCTTTCCTTTTGAAGTTTGATAATAATGTTTTGTCTCCGATCATGTGTTTTGAGCAACCACTATCCAAGAACCAATTACTCTTTATCTTTGAAGGTATCTACAAGAGTTGATTCAAATTTTGATCTTGGTACCCATTTAACTTTGGGTCCTTGATAGTTAGTGCTAGTGGACCCTTGAACCCACCTATTCTTTTGAAAATGTAACTTCTTTTTGATTAAGCAATTGAAAGCTACATGTCCAAATTTGTTACAAAAACTACATGTGGTGTTAGAGGCTTTGACAAATATATTTTCAAGAGATTTTTGTTTTAGAGAGGGTTTGTATCCAATGCCACTTCTATCAAAGACACATTTTTGTTTCCCAAGCATTAACTCAAAGTTTTTCTTTTCTTGTGTGAATTTGTGCACAATGTTGGTTAAATCAAGGACATTTTCTTTTAGGGAAACATTTTCTTTGATTAGAAGTTCATGATCATCATTTTCCTTTCTCAAAGACCTTTTGAGTTTCTAAAAGCTTTTTGGTCTCATTTTGTAACAAAATTGTTGCTTTTTGAGATTAGAGTGTTTGAGAGCAAGTTTTTCAAAGGCACCAATAATTTCATCATATAAAGTGATAATTCATCATATGAAGGAGAGTCATTTGTGTTTACCTCATCCTCTATGGCCATGAAGCACATGTTTGCAACTTCATCTTGACTTTCATCTTCTTCTTGCTCATCATCACTATCATCCCAAGTGGCTTGTAGAGCCTTCTTCTTGAAGAACTTTCTCTTATTTGGACACTCGGTTCTTTTGTGACCGGGTTTGTCACAATCATAGCATACAATCTTCTTGTTCTTTTCCTCACTTTCATTTTCTTTCTTTTGAAATCGACGGTTGTTGCGAAAACCTCTCCACTTCTTGACAAGGAGAACAAGATCATTAAGTTCCTCATCACTCTTGTTTGAGTTTGAGGTCTCTTCATCATTTGATGATTTCAAAGATATTTGCCTTCTAGGAGATTCCTTCTTTTCTTCCTCTTTTGCTTTTCTTGATTTCTCCTTTATTTCGGCATGATTTAGCTCATAGGTCATTAAGGTTCCATAGAGCTCTTCCAAAGGATATGTGTTGACATCTTTGGTATTTTCTATCAACATCCTTAATGAATTCCAATCTTCCGAAAGAGATCTAAGAATTTTGCTAACAAGTTCACCATTAGTAAATTTTCGATCAAAACCTTTAAGACTATTAACAATATCGGTGAATCGAGTAATCATGCTAGCAATGGGTTCATCTTGTTTCATAAAGAAGTTTTCAAAGTTTTTAAACAAGAGATTTATCTCAGGTTCTTTTACTTTATTTGTTCGCATGTGTGTTATTTCTAATGCATGCCAAATTTCATATGCGGAATCACATGTGCTAATACGATTAAATTCATTTATGTTTAAAGCACAATAAAGAAGATTTTTGGCTTTTGCATTTAAAGACAATTTTCTTTTATCATCCTCATCATATTCTTCTCTAGGTTTGGGAATACTTTGGTCCGGATTTCCATCAAACTTAATAACCTTAATAAGCTTTTGAGGACCAAATTCAATAACCTCCCAAATGTTATAATCAATTGATTGGATATAAATCATCATTTTAGTTTTCCAATAATTATAATGTGAACCATCAAACAAAGGAGGACGATTTGTAGAATGTCCCTCAATACTAAGATTAGCCATAGCACAAGATAGTGAAATCTTAAAAATGTGCACCTAGGCTCTGATACCACTAACCAAGAGAGGGGTGAATTGGTTATTGAAACTTTTTCGTTAATTACTCGAGATTCTAATATAGTGAATACGCAAATATTCTAAACACAAGTAAATGCGTAAATAGAACAATATACATTAGTGCGAAGTAAATACGTTAAGTAAAAGAGATAGAGAGTGCAAACGATATGTTATGGAGGTTCGATCCAAAGCAATGATCTACGTCCTCCGTTACCAAGCTCTCCGTCACGAGCAAGGCCAAATGCACTATAATAATAACTTACAAATAAGGAGTACCGATCCTTAAGTGACTTACAACAAAGAGCATTTATCCTTAGGTGACTTACAACAAGGAGCACCTATGCTTAACAACAATCGGATTTTCACAAGGCTCTCGAAACCACCAAAGTATAAATGATAATTTTACAATTAAAAGAACTCTCTTGACAAATGATATAATCAAGTCAAGTGTTTAGAGAATTTAGGAAAACACTTCCATAAGTAGCAAATGTTTAAGCTCAAGTGTTTTATGTTGCAAAACTTTGATGAATGATAACTAATACAATAGTGAGGATCAATGTACCAAAGTTTTCAACCAATGAATCTCTCTTCACGAATAATACAAAGTTAAGTATAGAGAGAGATTTGCACTTAAATAAGTGTTGGCAAAGAAAAAGCTTTAGTCAAGAATGAGAAAATAGATGAGATGTAAACTTCTTTGCTCAAGTGGAATCTTTGATGAAATAGATGAATAACAACTTCTTAAAAGAATCAAAAGATTCTTTGTAATAAATAAATTGGATAAACACTTAAGTAAACTCAATGATTTTGAATGAATAAGCTCTTTAAAATTCTCTTGTAAGTTGGTAAAAATTGAGTGTAAAAGAGCTATGTATTTATAGAGAAAAATGGCAAGCTGCAGGCACTTTCGGATGAGGAATTCGGTTGACCGAAATAACAATAAATCAGTTGAAAGATAAAGACGTTAGAATTTTGAATATTCAACATTTTCGGTTGACCGAAATTTTCACAAAGAATTTCGGCTGACATGCACCAATTTTCAGTTGACCATTTTTACCAATTTTCGGTTGATCATTAATCAATTTTCGGTTGACCAAATTCACCAATTTTCGGGTGAAGATAGGCCAACATAGCTTTCACTATTTTGATCATATCTTTCTCTCCTGATGTCCGATTAAGGTGATTTAAAATGGGTTAGAAAGATAACTCAAGGAGCTACAACTTCACTTCAGAAATCATCTTCAAATTAGATCATCTTCCATGTTAAACATCTATCCTAACATGAGATTGAGAATCGGAGTTTAACTTTTTGATTGAAAGTTGAAATGTGATCTTTTAAGAAACGTTTGAAAATGATTTTTCAAGGTTTTTGATCTATTACAAATGTTCATTTTTCAAAATCATTTTCATGTTAAAATAATTTATGCAAGTGATGAATTTGTGAGAAATACTTGAGCTTCATGCACTTGCTAAATATTGATGAGTTATACCTTTACATATATAAATGAGGTTCGATAAATAACTCTATCTTCAACGTTCTTGATCTCTTCGAGTCTCCTTGAATGCTTGTTCCTCAACGGATGACGATTTGAGTCTTTGAATGCTTAAGAAAATATATTCATGAAAAACTCAAGAAACAAAAACTTGTTAGAAACAAAAGTGTATTGATTGTTATAATCAAAACAAGTGGAGCTATATTAAATCGTAGGTCAACAATTTCCCCCCTTTTGATTATGACAAACAATATGTGATTTATAGATATATACAAGATATTCCCCCTACTTTTTACACATTAATGAGAATTAAATTTGTATGATCTATATCATGATGTTCTAAAGACATTTATTTTCACAATTCAATGATATACTAAATCATATTTAGAAGTCATTACAATGTATTGAACTTACAAATCATAATTCATAGCCAAGTAGAAATAACAAGTTCATAATCAAATCAAGTTACATTATAATCACATGATCGTTCCTTTCCCCCTTTTGTCATCATCAAAAAGCATGGGAACAAAGATAAATTCCCCCTTACACAAGGCATATGTACAAAACAAGCGAAAGTAATTATAGGTCACGACATAAAAACATGAGTTAACTAAAAATAGAACGTTAGAGATAAAGTTTTAATCTTCCGCCGGTGGAGGAGGCCCTCGAGGATAAACGGAATACATACGTGTAAAGAAAGCCTCTTGAGATAACCTCATTTTCTCCATTTGTTGATTAAGTGAGAAATTCATTTGCTCCATTTGAAGATTAATCGAAAAATTCATTTGTTCCATTCGTTGATCGAGCATATTGACGTTAGTGGAAAGAGAGTCAATCCGGCCTTCTAGGTTGTGGAATTGATCTTCGGAAATATATCGGCCGGAGGAGTAGGAGCTCCATGTCGTGCTTGAGAGGAATTATCACAACCGTCGCTATCATCACCATAACCCCCAATATTATCATCACCAACAAGTCACGGAGTAGTCCAGTCTGTGATCGAGCGATATGAGAAGCAGCAACATTCTCCTTAGATGGAAGGACAGACTCCAAGTAGTCACAGTCGCTATGAACCAATGACAGAGTTGATTCCTCGAACCATTCGTGCATTTATTGGAAAACTCACACAGGATGTCGTCGAACAGGACGCTATTGAGTCAGGACGAATTACATTTGAAGACAAAAAGAAAATGGCAATGGATGAAAATCCTTTCCCACAGCCACTTGAAGTGAATATGGTGACGACCAGTCTTAAAAATAAGTTGCCAAGATTCAAGTTGGATATCGATGATGAGGAAGACCCTGAGATACATACCAGCGTGTTTGAACGTATTAAAAGAAAGGAACCCATGAAGAACGAAGATGTCTTGTGTGCCAGATGTAGAGGAGAAATGAGAGCAAATACTGAGAAATTGAGTTTGTTCCAAACAGTAGGCATGGCACATCGTTCTATAGAGGACTGCCTCTGTAAAGGCAGTTCAGGCCAGCAAAGCATGAGAGATCGTTTAGACCACATCCTCGCCAGCCTAATATGTGGCACTCATATCAGTATAATGCAAGACGTGTTGTACCTTTTAATGAAATGACCAGGACTCAGCAAAGACGATTTCAATGGAATTATGGACAAATGATGAGGCAGCAACAAGAAATGCCATGTCCTAAAGCGTCAAGAGTACTGGAAATAGTTAATCAAAGTGCTCTCGAAGATAGTGAAGAGACTGGCACTGGGGAATCAATGGAAGAAATGCCAGAAAGTTCTTCTGGGAGGTCGAAGTTTGAGTGAAGCAAAAGAGATGAAGAAGATACAGAGCCACCCCTTACTATCCAGTTCGGTACCTTACCTCCCGTTATGGTTAATAATTATCTGTTAGCCAATGAATTCAAGAATAAGGAGGAAGAAGGAGGAGATGAGGAAGAAGCATGTGTGTTGGAATGTGAAGCTGGTCAGACGTCTCAAGAAATACAAGTCGAAGAGGATGATAGTATGACTGATATTGAAGAAGAAATTGATCTAGAAGAAGAGAGGAGAAAGAGAGCAATATTGCGCAATACTTTGCTGAAACAATTACATCGAAAAGGGGTTCGTGAAGTAGATTTGTTGGGAGAACCATCTGGGCGTTCTTTCAATTTCTACGTACTATACGAAACACTCAAGAGGAAGAAAAGGGTACCTCGCTCTGAGAAATACGGGTCTCCTCCAAGGATACTGCCTCCCCCAACAGGCTGGGTAACTGCTGGAAAAACACTGGAGGATGAAGATAGTGCCCCACAGATAAGTACTCAACCCGAAGTATTGCAAGTTGATGTATCACAAAGGGACAAGTCGACAGGGGATAAACAGGAAGTAGAAATTGATGCAGCAGAAAAAGTCGTCTTCAAAAAATCCACCATGAAACTGACCAAGCATTTAAGGCCACTTTATGTTAAGGCCTTGGTCAATGGCATACCCGTGGTGAAGGTGTTTATTGATAATGGGGCAGCCATAAATACTATGCCATTAAGGATGATGAGGAAATTCGTGAAGATAGAGGATGACATGATCCCAACAGAAGTTATTCTCACAAGCTTTAATGGAGGAGCAACCTCGGCCAAGGGAGTAATGTCACTAGATATAACTGTGGGAACAACTACTAGTTACAGTATACTACTAGGACGGGACTGGATCCACGGAAGTCGTTGCATACCATCATCGCTCCATCAATGCTTAGTTTTCTGGAATGACCAAGGTAAAGTAGAAGTGGTAAAGGCAGATCATAGGCCTTTTGTTGTAGAAGCTAACTCGGTAGAAAGATTCATGTATAAAGGAAATTATGGACCTGTCAGGATAATCCAAGATGGAGAAGAAACTTAAGTCATCGCACAGAGCGAAGACCATTTTCGGTAGAAGCACTTACTGAAATGTTCAATCAAATGAGGCCAAACATAGTGGCCCTAGAAGAGCCAGTGGTTGGCAAAAGAACGATTAAAGAACATTGATGAGTTGGAAACCAAAAGAGCATGTGGCCGAAATCCAGGCCTTTAAAAGCCAGACTAGTGGCTTTCACTAAAGAATGTCAAGAGAAAATCAAAAAAGAAGTAGCATTGAAAACATTGGGAGACAAATTGGCAGTATTCAAATTAGAATAAAGTGTTGACCAAGAGGTCAACAAGGTGGATTGCTTAGAAGAAGAAGTGCCTACAAGGGACATGGACGATGAAGTAATGAGGATCAACAAGCCTAGGAACACTCAAGCGCAAGACCATTTGGTCAAAGTAAACATTGGTGACGTAGGAAAGGATCGCCCAACATTTATCAGCCAGATGCTTAGTCAAGAGGTTCGTACAACATTAATCGCTTTATTGAAAGAATATAAAGATTGTTTTGCTTGGGAGTATGAACATATGCTTGGTCTAGATAAAAATTTAGTGGAACATCGGTTACCAACTAAATTAAATTTTAAGCCCCATAAACAACCTCCTAGACGTTTCGCTCTTAACGTATTACCTGAAATTAAGAAGGAGATTGAGCGATTGTTAAAAGCAGGCTTCATCAGGATAGCCAGATATGTTGAGTGGTTATCTAACATTGTGCTAGTATTAAAAAAAATGGCAAATTAAGGGTATGCATAGACTTTAGAAATCTAAATTTAGCGACACCTAAAAATGAATATCTAATGCCCACGGTAGATTCTTTGGTTGACTCCACTGCCGGACATGTCATGTATTCCTTTATGGATGGGTATTCAGGGTATAACCAAATATTTATAGATGAAGAAGACATACAGAAAACTGCCTTTAGATGCCCAGGGGCCTTAGGGTGTTACGAATGGGTAGTTATGCCTTTCGGCCTGAAAAATGTGGGGGCGACTTATCAAAGGGCAATGAATCTAATCTTTCATGACATGATAGAAAAGTTTGTTGAAGTGTATATAGATGATATTGTGGTCAAATTTGTTAAAGAGGAAGATCATTTTGAACAATTGAAACGCTCATTTGAGCGAATGAGACAATATAAATTGAAATTGAATCCTTTGAAATGTGCAATTGGTGTCAATGTCGGGAATTTCCTTGGTTTTCTAGTGCACCGGAGGGGAATCGAACTCAATAAGAATAAAGCAAAGGCCATTTTAGAGGCCAAACTGCCTAGTAACAAAAAGAATTGCAACGATTTCTAGGCCAAGTAAATTTTTTAAGGCGTTTCATCTCTAATTGTGCAGGGCGAACAAAAGCTTTTTCGCCTCCCTAAAGTTGAAAAACCAGGACGAACTCGTCTGGAGAGAAGAACATCAAAAGGCTTTTGATAGCCTAAAGACGTATTTATCAAATCCACCAGTGTTGGTGCCACCTATCCAAGGACAGCCAATGAAGGTGTATATATCGGCTGAACAAGAATCGATAGCTGGAATGGTCGCGCAAGAAGACCAATTTGGTGAAGAAAGGGCAATATATTATTTAAGTAGACGTTTGACAAAATGCGAATGTAATTATTCTGCCATCGAGAAACTATGTCTCGCTTTATATTTCACATGTACTAAGTTAAGGGCTTATTTACGGCCTGTAACAATTTATCTAATTTCTAAAGTGAATGTAGTGAAGTACATGTTTTCTCGCCTTGTCTTACACCAAAGGATAGGCATTTGGACTTTGGCATTATCTGAGTTTGAAATACAATATGTACCACAGAAGGCAGTCAAAAATCAAGTATTGGCTAATTTCTTGGCTGATCACACGTGCCTTGATATGTCTGAAGAAATTAAATTGGAAAGAGACTCATTCGAGTTGAAATCATGGATCTTATATTTCGATAGATCAAAAACTTCCAAAGGTACAGGGGTAGGAATATCCTTAATAAATTCTCTAGGAGTTTGTTATAAATTCTCCTTCACATTAGATAGAATGTGCACCAATAACCAGGCCGATTATGAAGCATTGATTGTCGGCCTAGAGTTACTGATTGAAATGGAAGTAAAAAACGTGATTGTTAGGGGCGATTCCCAGTTGGTGATCTACCAACTTACTGGCGATTTTAAATGTCAAAGTGATTCCGTCATGAGTCAGTATGAAATCGCCCAAGAATTGCTAGAGGAGTTCGACCAAGTGGAACTTCAATATGTCAATAGAATGTACAATGACATAGCGAACGAACTAGCCCAAACGGCTTCAGATTACGTAAAAATTTTATTTATGAAACTCACTTGTGAATATGGAACAATATTGCCCGTTGTATGTAGGAGGGCAAATAGGATTGGAATTCATTGCATACAAAAAGGAGACGCAATGAATCGGAGGGTAGAGATAAAAGAATTCTTGAAAGAACCAAGTAAAAAGAACAGTAGAAAGATAAGGCTACGATCGTTGAATAACACATTGATCGAAGGCGAATGGCTTAAGAAACGCCCAGATGGGGTGTTGTTGAAATGTGTAAACTTACAAGAAGTTAAGGTAATCATGGCTGAAATACATGAAGGAATTTGTAGAGCCCACCAAGCTGGTCAAAGGATGAGGTGGTTAATTATTATGAATGAATATTTTTGGCCTAAGATGGGAGAAATGTGTGTCCAATATGCAAAAGGGTGTTTGGCATGTCAAAAATATGGACCAATGCAAAGAGCCCCAGCTAGAGAAATGGCACCTATCATTAAGCCATGGCTGTTTAGAGGTTGGGCGATAAACTTGATAGGGAAGATTTATCCACAATCATCCAAGCAACATACGTTCATTATAGTAGAGACAGATTTCTTCACCAAATGGGTAGAGGCAATATCTCTAAAAGATATATCTCAGAAGAGTGTTATAGAGTTCATTCGCGATCATATCATTTATAGGTTTGGAATCCCACAAACTCTGTGATGGGTCATGGGACTTCCTTGAATGGGGATCAAGTGAAGGAATTTTTGAGCGAATTTGGGGTCAAGTTGGTAAATTCCACGTCTTATTACGCTCAATCCAATGGTCAGGCTGAATCCTCTAACAAGATTCTGAAGAACATCGTAAGAAGGATGATAAGCGAAAATGCCAGAGATTGGCACGAGTGTTTGAATAAAGCCTTGTGGGCCTGTAGAACGTCGCCACGCACAAGCACTAAAGTTACCCCTTTTCAACTAACATACGGACAAGACGCAATGCTGCCCATGGAAATCAATGTGCAGTCAATGAGAGTATGTTCACAAAACAACCTGGGCGACAAGAACGCGCAGAGTTACTCATCCAAAACTTACTGGAATTGGACGAATTAAGGTTGGACGCCCATGATAGATTACAAGTCCAGAAATAAAAAATGGCTAAGTTTTACAACAAAAAGGTCATAGCCAAGTCCTTCATTTCGGGCAATTTGGTTTGAAAAACTATATTTCCTTTGGATAGCAAAGACCCAAAGTACGGTAAATGATCACCAAATTGGGAAGGACCATACAAAGTGAGAAGAGTGTTGCCTAATGGAGCCTACCATTTAGAAAATTTAGATGGTACTAATCACGTGAGGTTCATCAATGGCAAATATTTGAAGAAATATGTTCCTTCCTTATGGGAAAACGAACAAATAAAGACTTAAGCATGTAAGTTCTATTGAGCAATGATAGCCAAATAAAATAAAGAACGAAATACGTTCAAATAAAACTTTTATTAAGTAAATATTGGTTACATCAATGGAATACAAAAGTGCAGAGTCTCCTATGAGCAAAAGTATAAAATCTTCTACGAGTTACAACTAGGGATAAACAATTATGGTCTTTTTGGCAGCAACGGTGAAAATTGTGGACTGGGACCAGCCGTCTTCCTAAATGCGTCGCTGCAATGGCGAGCAAAAGGTTGAGAAACATTCTCAACAAGCAAAGTGGTCTGGAAGTATTCCCTTCCACCATTGATGGATGGAAAGAATTTTGCTACTAGCCAAGAAACATTTCCTATATCTCCCATACCGACGGACACATCACAACAAATAGGATGGATCAACTGACGCATTTCTACAGAAGATGGAACAAGAGATGATTATCAAGATGCTAAACGATAGGAGCAAGATAATTCTTAGAGGATGGATTAAGGACGAGGATGAAGATGATAAGTGCAGGAATGTATATTTATAAAGGCATGGAGATGAAAAGACAGAATGTGAAAGGCCACACACATGCATTAAATGGCCTAAAGTCTTGGAAAAAGAAGATTAGAGGGCCGGTACATGGACTCGAATACAAGATAACAAATACCTGGGGGGTTAATGATTAGGGAAAAGAACGTTAATTAGTTCACGAGTAGGTAAAAGAATCATTTGTTGATAATAAATATTGCTGTTACAGCCAAACTCATTCATGGCAGTTAATTACAAAAGAAAATTAAGACGTCAAAATGTCTTGATTACAATTCGCTCCAAGCAGACCTCAGCTGTTTCCTAAGCTTCGCCCAATCCTCATCCTGCCTTGAAGAAGCGGCATTTATCTCGGCTACAACTTCGTCATCAACCTCCAACTGTTGGTGACGTTCAACCAAAGACTTGGTTGGCTCTACTTTTTGGGAAGCATTACGTTCTTTAGCAGCCATCATAGCCTTACAATCATCCATCCTTGCTTGAAGTTCTTTCATCTCTGTAGCCAAGTTCATCATTAAAGAATCTTCAGCCATATTTCAGAGGAGACTTCAAACAATTTAGCCTCGGTGTTGTAAATTCCCTAAAGCAGAGATTCCTTCTCAGAGGAGGCACGAAGATACTGAGTACTTTTTAGCCTTCAACTCGACACTTCTAGCCAGCAATGAAAGAACTTCAGAGTGAATGACCTTCAGTGTCGCCTTGAAGTTAGAAGAAACATGGAGCGATGGAAGCGTAAGTGCTTGTGCCAACTTCGTGCTCAAAAGATCAAATTTCTCCTTCTGTTGAGCAGCACTGGCCATGCGAACATCCATGTCCATGAAGGTAACATACTCAAGCATCGATTGTTTGAGGATCTCCATATTTGCTTTTGAGGAGTCAGAAGGATGGCTGGAAGAAGGACATGACTTCTTCATTTGTTCCCAAGAAGAAAGCAAGTCTTGGATAGAGTGCACAACGGCATCAGTATACTGAAAGAAAAAGTCGATGTTAAAACTATCATTACTAAAAGTAAGGCAAAGAGCGAAAGAGGAATATGAGCTACCTCATCAGCGACCTTCGTATGTTCAGGATCATCGTCAATCAACCCCACCATCCGTGAAGACTTCCCTTTCTCTGCGTAAGGATGTTGCAAGCTCGAATAAGATTCAGTGATCTTCTTATCGAACTTTGGGGCAGTACTAGTGACTAAAAGGCAAGAAGATATAGTGTCGCCCAAAGGGGGAAGGTTTACTAAAGTCCCTACACACCTCAGAGTAACAGACATTAGATCAAGGGGAAAAACGAAAGTATTATACTCAAAAGACCAAAAACTCAGCGCGATGGGGAAAAGCGTTGAATCATAAATTGGGGGATGGAGTGTAATTTCTAATAAGTCCGAAATCCTTGCACGATCAAAATGGGCTTTAGTGGGCCCATGTTTCATTAAACGTGTATGCCAAAAAGGGAAAGTAGAATCAGCTTTAGGTCAAGTATGAATACCTCGTTCTTGGATTGATTTCAGTGGCAACGAGTTCAGGAAGGGAAGGTCCTTAGTGCAGGGGAACATTTGACCGACTGCCTTTTTCCCCACTGATTCGACATCTTTAAACGATAGACCTAGATAGAACTCATTCAAGTCTGGGTTGGCTTGAGAAAGATAGGATGGACTTACGTATGGTCTAGTGAGGAGGTTTTGGAAGTCTTCAAAACTGAAGAGAGCATCAGGCTGAGTTTGTGAAGTGACCATTGGATGAGAAAAACAAGTTTGCTGGAGTTTACCTGAGAAGTGTAGCAAGGAAGCAAGAAGATGAACAGTAAATATAACAAAGACGAAGCGTGAAATGCTGAAACGTAGTTTAATGGTATGATGAAATGGCGTGTCCTTCGGATTTATAAGGGTTTGTAAAGTTACACCTTTTCAAGTGTAGAAGAAAGTGATGATTGAAATTCTTGGAAATTTCAAGTGTTGCTGGACAATACGAAGTGAATATGGCAAAAATTAATTATTGAATATTAATTCTGCAATATTGGGGGGTAATTGTTGACACACTAAAAGTGCAGCCCAAATTAAATGGCCCAAAGAGCGAAGCCCAGTTGAAAATCGAAGATGAAAGCCCAAGCAAAAGGTAAAAAGCCCACAAACAAAAGAACGCCGTCGCCCAAGCTTGTAGAACGCCCAGATGTTGAGCGAATAAAATACCCTATGGACGCCCAGAGCGAAGGAGTCGTCGCCTAAATTGTTGGGTCGCCCTAGAATCCTAGCGATGACTAAACCCTGTTGTTATCTAAAAGTCACGATTTGAGGCGGTTTGAGCACATCACGATTACATCTCAGGATTTGAGAAAATTAGTGACAAGCGGTTATGAAGAAAACGTGGTGGTAGGAGTTGCAAATGGTAGTTATTGACCAGTCAGCCACTATGAAATAAATGGGTAGTTACAAGCAGAGTCCAAACGGTTGAGAACTGCCTAAGGACTATAAAAGGAAGAGGAAAGCAATGAAGAAAAGCCCGACAAAATTCACTCTCAAACAGAGAATATGTAATTTATTTTTTCTTAGATTAACTTTAATTATTTCAATCTCCTTGTACTTGTGTGCTTGCGCCCCTTGGAGGCATCTTGTTCGGATCCGAACTGTAATCTTCATATTCGATAAACACCCCTTTTTGGGACTTTGTTCCAAGAGGTTTGCTCCTTACACAATCGTCTGATCCTCTTTTAATTGTTAGCGAGTAATCACGCGAAACACATATGGTTATAGATAATTTTTTTGATTAATTTTTTTACATTTTAATTTTAGGATTTTGAGTAAGTTAGATTTTTGCAGGGTATATTATCGAGAATTTTAAATTTTTATTTTAATTTTTGTGTGAATTTTTGGAGTTGAATGCTTAATGGAGGTGGTGGTGATAGTGGGATATAAAGAGATTGTTCTTTTTACATTTAATTTCTTAATCACTTATTTTGGACATGTTTGTATTTGTAAAAAAAATAAAAAATTTGAGATCAAGATTGCAATTAATTCTTTTTTTTTTTTATATTAAGAGGAGAATATATTCATCATTTTACAAAATTTTATTGAGAAAATGAAAGAGAATGTTGTATACCACAAAGAAAATATCATCCAGAGAGTATTACACCAAAATGAAAGAATAGAAGGGTATTCCACAATAAAAGCAAAGGTTAAGAGTATTTTGTCACAATTACCCTAATTGATTTTAACCAAATCAAACAAGAGGACGTTACACGACGGGAAACAACAATGTCAACGTTCACGTGAATTAGAGGTTGATGCCAAAATTGTAAAATAATTTAACATTTCCCTGATCTTAAGTTGGATAGACATATTGAGAACACAATTTTTACTATTTGCACACGTTTTAATTGCAATGAGTCTTTCGATTTTTTCTCATTTAGACATTTATGTCTCCAATTGTTTTTTTATCGCTTTTAAAATTTTAACATTCATTTAAAGTAGCAGATCTTGTATTTGATGATTATTTTTGTTCAAATATTCTGTTAATATGTATTAAACTAAGGTGAAAATATTTTATCATGCCTTTGTGTTTATTAATACTTTTGATTATTTAAAAATATGAGAGGCAAATTGATGAAGGCAAAATAATAATTTTATTTAATTTCGGCTTTGTTCCTTTTTGGCTAATTGCTAGTCTAATTTGATTGGAAACAGACCAATGATCACGACTCAGGGCCTTCGGCCCTGATGCACATCAAATTTTGGGTAAATTCCATCATTTAGGCTCTCAATTAAGCGTTTTTACCGTTTATAGTAATTTTGTTTTGACAATATCTTAGTCAAATAAATTCGGATTTGATTTCTGTTTGTTGGGGGATGGTCTTAATGATTAGGAGAATCAAGATCCGTCATAATCCCAACTTTTTCCATTTTTGGAAAAAAATAATATTTTTTTATTATTAGGTAATTTCTTTAAGAATTTTCTTAGGGTTTCGCTATTTAAACGTTGTAAACCCTTTGAGGCAGCTCAGTTTTGAATGAAATAAAGTTTTTTCCTTGAATTTCTCATGATTGAAATTCTTTTTGTGAAATTTTTGTCTTTCTTATAATCTTCCCCTACATCAGTTGATATTAGAGCCGAAGTTGTTCCTTCACCATGCCGTCAAGGAGACGTCAAGAAGCCCGTGAAACCCTAGTAGAGGAGATACATAGACGTGATAAAATCGCACAGCTGCGTCAACAAGTGGAGTTGCTGACACAGCAAGTTGTTGCACTTATGCCGCAGTAACATGCGCCTAGAGGTCGTGGTCGTCATGGGCAGGTTCCGATTGAGAAAGTCCAACACCATAATTATAATATTCAGGATGTCACGATTAAAGACATTGAAGAAACAATAGAGGAGGAAAAGTTTGATTATGATGGTCTGCCTGTATTTGACAATGAAGACATTGAAGAAGCAACAGAGGAGGAGGAGTTTGATTATGAAGGTCCGCTTGTATTTGAAAATGAAGACATTGAAGAAGCAATAGAGGAGGAAGAGTTTGATTATGAATATCGCATTGTATTTGGCAATGAAGATACTGAAGAAGCAACATAGGAAGAAGAGTTTGATTATTACGGTCCGCCTGTATTTGACAGTGAAAGTGTAGAAGAGGCAACAGACAAGGAGGAGTTTGGGGTTCGTGATGTGGGTCAGGCATTGGAGCTGAGGCGGAGTTTTTTGACTTCCCTGGAAAATAACATTCACTAGTTGGGTACTAGTCTCTTTCAGTCGACGTGTACCATTGGGGAAAAGAAAATTGTGTTGCTTCCAAATAAGGGCTCAGTAAAAACAGTTGGGGATGAAGACAATTTATTGACCAGAGTGAAGTTCGAAACAAATATGGAGGGATATGGGATAGTGTATGTACTGGTGGAAAAGTCAATTGACAGTGAGCAGGAGGTCACTCGTAGGATTCAGTCATCGCTAGAGGAATTTCAAGAGAACTTCCCGGAGAGCTTCTAGATGGATTGCTACCCGAGCCGCCATTTCGTGGTGATAATTCTGATGATAATGAGGTTTTCACCCCGTCAAATTCAAGGGCGAATTTTTCTCAACCCGTGGAGAATGATGAAGGCAAAATAATAATTTCATTTAATTTCGGGTTTGTTCGTTTTTGGCGAATTGCTAGTCTAATTTGATTGGAAACGGGCCAATGATCACAACTCAGGGCCTTTGGCCCTGATGCACGTCAAATTTTGGGCAAATTCCATCGTTTAGACCCTCAATTAAGCGTTTTTGCCGTTTACGGTAATTTTTGTTTTGGCAATATCTTAGTCAAATAAACTCGAATTTGATTTCCATTTGTTGGGGGATGATCCTAATGATTAGGAGAATCAAGATCCGTCATTATCTCAATTTTTTCCATTTTTGGAAAAAAATAATATTTTTTATTATAAGGTAATTTCTTTCTGAATTTTCTTAAGGTTTCGCTATTTAAACGTCGTAAGCCCTTTGAAACAACTCAATTTTGAATGAAATAAAGTTTTTTCCTCGAATTTCTCAAGATTGAAATTCTTTCTGTGAGATTTTTGTCTTCCCTATAATCTTCCCCTGCATCACAAATATATCTTTTTATGCTCTCCTAACAGATTTTTGACAAAGACAAGATATGCAAAAAATAGAAGATCATTGATAAGAATGGCAAAAAAAATTGACAACATAAGTGTGAAAAATGAGCAAAATTTTTATTGGAATTAAAATGTAATTATCCTTATGACTATTACATTCCAGCCTCTTGACGTTAAATATGTTGGAGAGTCAATTTTTTGTTGAATTGGATAGACATCTATGAGGAAGTTTATATTGAGAGAAAAATAAGATTCGAAACGTGTTCAATTATTAACATTGAAAAAATTAAACAAGTTTAGTTTGGTACTTGTAAAGTATGACATCTATTGCATGTATAATTTTAATTTTATTATTTTACTCAGTGGGTTGAAGCCGAACCTATCGCCAAGATTACAGAGCAAAAAACAACATACTTCACATGGAAATCCATTATATGGAGTACCTCACTCCATTGTGACCGATAATGGAAATCAATTTGATAATGCTTGTTTAGCAAGCTTTTGCTAGGAATTTAGCATAAAGAAACTGTTTTCTACACCCCCCAATCACCTACAAGCTAATGCCAAGGTGGAAGCGATTAACAAGACCATTAAGTATACACTCAAGGCAAGGCTCGACAACCTTAAGGGATCATGGGCAGATGAATTTCCCAACGTATTGTGGTCATATCGCACCACCTCAAGGACCAGTACAAGAGAAATGTCTTTTTCTTTGGCCTTTGGAGAAGAGGCTGTAATTTCCTTGGATATACATATTCCTTCCTTCCAGACTAAGGCATACGAGGAGAAAGGGAATGAAGATGCCATTCGTGCTGAGCTAGATTTACTTGAAGAAAAAAAAAGAAACGAGGCTGAAATCAGAAATGCCATCTACAAGTAACATAACGCTAAATATTATAATCAAAAAGTACGCAAACAGGAATTCAAAGTTGGATCCCTCGTGCTAATAAAGGTATTTCTTGCCACCCGAGAAACCAACTCTGGGCCCAAATTGGGAAGACCCCTTATAAGGTAATCCAAATCCTATCTAAAGGAGCTTACAAGCTAGAGGATATGCAAGGAAGGACCCTACTACATCCATGGAATGCCGAACATCTTAAAAGATATTATCAGCAGAATAGGAGATTTACTTTTCGAATGTAATCATGTAACCTTTATTTCAAGTAAACCTTATCTCGACAAGTGTCTCCACCAATCTCCTAAAGACCTGCTCTTAAGAAATTCGACCTAAGATTGCATGTACTGCAACAATTTGACTAAAATTTTCCTCAAAAAGGAAAATTCAAATGACCTGGTCTTAAGCAGTTCAACTTAAGGTTGCATGTAATGCAACACTCAAACTAAAATATTCCTCAAAAAAAAGGAAAATTCAAAGGACCAACTCTTAAGTAGTTCAAACAAAAGTTCCATGTCTGCAATAATTAAACAAAATTTTCCTTCACAAAACTTTTCCCTAAAGGAAAAATTTAAAAGACCTGCTCTTAAACAATCCGAACTAAAGTATGTTCTAGTTTTGAGGTATGTGTTGATTTCGTCTAAACAATTGGGTTTTGGGTGTACAATCATGAAAATCACACCTCTCCTCTCAATGGTGGAGTGTTTAAGTCATCCTATGGGACACTGTTAACCTCTTCTATTCCGTCACTCGTGGCCAACCTAGCTAGGGCATCGGTGTAGCTATTGTGTGTTCTTGGAATTTGCTTTATATGAATGGTTTTGAAACCTTTGAACTCCTTCTTAACAACTTGAAGGAAGTTTTTCATCCTTTCTTCCTTTGTTTCGTAAGTTTTATTGATTTGATTGACTATATGCTAAGAGTCACTATGTATAACCATGTTGGGGATCTTCATTTCCTTTGCTATCCTTACCCTAGCTATTAGTGTTTCGTATTCGGCTTCATTATTTGACGCTTTGAAGCTAAATGTGAAGACTTGACAGAAATGGTGGCGGTCTGGGCTGATTAGCACTACCGAGTTTCAATGAAAGAGCATTGATGAGATGTTCCCATGGAGTGTTATTGAGTTGATATCCTAAAAGGTTGGTGCTCATCTTTGCGACAAAATCAGCTATAGCTGGCCTTTTATCCCATTACGTGGCTTATAATTTATGTGGAACTAGCCTAGCTCGACAGCCCATTTAACCATCTGTCCCGAAGTATCGGGGTTTCTACTGAATTTTTCTTAGAGGATAATTTGTCAAAACTTTAATTGGATGCTCCAAAAAATAGGGCCTCAACTTCATAGCTGCAATAATCGTTGTGTAAACTAACTTTTCTAAGGGAAAGTATTGAGGTTCCTCTAACATAATAAACAGGGTACCGTGTCCCTCTCTCTTCTCGATTTAGCACGGCACTAACAGTGTGCTAAGAAACGATAAGGTACAATGCTAGAGTTTCTTCTACCTCAAGTTTGAATAAGACCGTGGTCGAGCTAACTATCTTTTGAGTTCTTCAAAAGTATTTTTTTAGTTCGAAGTCCACTCAAACTTCTTTTACCCTCGTATCATGTCGAAGAAGGGTTTACATCGATTTATAGACTTGGAAATGAAATGACTAAGTGTAGCTATTCTCTTAGTGAGACTTTGAACTTCTTTAGGGCGGGTAGGTGTGCTCATTTCAATGATTGCACGTATCTTTTCTGGACTTGCTTGAATCCCTCTTTGATTAACCATGTAATCTAAGAACTTTCCCGAACTTACCCCAAAAGCACACTTGAGTGGATTCAATTTCATCTTGTATTTCCTTAGAATTTTGAACATCTCAACTATGTGTCGTTGGTGGCCCTTTACTATCGTGCTCTTGACCAGAACATCATCCACATATACTTCCATGATTTTGCCAATTTGCTTACAGAACATGGTATTCACAAGATGTTAATGTGGATTCAACATTTTTAAGGCCGAAGGGCATCATTTTGTAACAGTAGAGACCTCGATCACTGATAAAGGAAGTATATTCCTAGTTTGGTTCGTACATCGAGATTTAATTGTACTGGAATAAGCATCCATGAAGCTAAGTAGCTTAAGGCTGGACATGGTTCGGTTCCGTTTGGTTCGGTTCGGTTCTGAAGAGAACCGAATCGAACCAAAACTTTCAGGTATTTAATAAATGGAACCGTGGGTGCAAATATAATTTTGGAACCGTTCAGGTTCTATTCGGTTCGGTTCGGTTCAGTTCGATTCCGTACCATAATTAAATTTTTTAACAAAATTTTAATGGTCAACGATCAGTGGTCGTGGTTGGAAGTCGCGGCTTCGATAGGCATTGGAGAGGGGAAGTCGGACTAGGCAGTCGACGATTTCGATTTGGGCATATAGATGTAGGTTTTTAATTTATGAAATAATTTGGGATCATTGACTCAGTGGTTACCGAATGAAAGTGTGAAATTGGAAGGAGAATGATAAAAACTTAAAAAGACCTAAATCTTGGGTTAAAAATGAATTTAATAATAGGACCAAAAAATTGAATTTAGAAATTGGGTTGGGTTGGGTTGGGTTGGTCTGGGCTACCAAGGCATGGACTTGACTTGGGAGTTAAAACATTAATCGCTAAATCAGTTAATTTGCTAATTTGTTTAGAAAAATTAATTAATTCAATATAAAAAATTAAAACAATTATTTAAATTCGGTTCTTATTCGGTTCTTCGGTTCTGGGTCTAGAACCGAGAACCGAACAAAACCCATCAATTATTGATTCAGATACCCGTTCGGGTATCTAACTTATGAAGAACAGCTCAATTCGGTTCAGTTCGCTTCGTGAGTTTTGTCCAGCCTTAAAGTAACTCGTGTCCAACTGTGGCATCGACCATTTGGACAGGCTTTGTTGATATCGTTGAATTTGATGCATGCTCTCCAATCCCCTTTTTTTTCTTAACCAATGTTGGGTTAACAATCCACCTCACATAATTTGCTTTGTAGATAATCCCACTGTTAAGTAACTTTTACACATCTTTATTCAGAGCTTCGTATTTCTTCGAGGTCAACGAGCATCGCCGTTGTTGTTTTGGTCGAACCAGGGGATCAATGTTTAATCTACGAAAAGCTATCTTAGGGTCGATCCCCTCCATATCTTTATGACTTCATGTAAAACATTATGATTTTATTGAATGAATTCTACCAGCTGAGATTTTATTGGTTGGGGCAATTCATGACCTATCTTAAGTTTTTTTGGGGATTGTCTTGGCTAACTTAAACTTTATCAAGCTCTTCAACGGGTTCTCTTCCTTTTTTCCTCGAACTTGATTCGAGGGTCCAATGAGTCGATGTCATAATCCATTATGTAAGACATACATACCTCAGGTGTGATAGAGGATGTGCCTTCTCGAAGTAGATCTTAATCCAACATTTCTCAACTGTCTCTTTATTACCCTTAATTTCTCCTACACCGTAAGGGCTAGGGAATTTGATTAAGTAATGGTACATCGATACGATTGCTCTCAAGTAAAAAAAAAAAGAGGGTTTGTCCTATGATTGCATCATAGGACAATGTGGAGTCAAACACAATGAATTCAACATGACTCTAGCTTGGTGAGGAACTTCTATATCCTCGACAGTAAGTTTGGTCTATCTTTTTGCTTTAGTTAGGGCTCCATTTAGTCCTAAGACGACATTTGAATATGGTTGGAGAAATATAGGAGGATCCCCATCCATTTGCACATATCAACATACAAAATACTAAGGGCACTATCATGTCTACTAGAACTCTGGGAATGGAAACTCCTGCTATGGATAGAGCTAGGACCAATAGTCCATGATAAAGGTGTAGGTTTGCTTCTTTTTCGTAAAAAGACAAGTGATTGTCTCCAGGTCTTTTACGGTGCCTTTCTGTGATACCTATTTCAGATAGGTCGGGGCTTATATGTCTCTTCAGCTGAGCTTCCTTGGTCCTATTGCTTCGTATTTCTTGGAACGTGTTGACTCTTATAGGTCTCTTCAGTTGAGCTTCCCTGGCTTCAGCTTGGTCTCTACGTATTATTCCCACCCCAACTAGAGTAAGAAACTTCATGCAGTAATGATAGATAGAAGTAGCTGCATTCAGCTAATGTAATATTGGTTGACCTGATATGGCATTGTAACTGGATGTTAGGTCTACTACTACGAAGTCAGCAATAGTTTTCCTTTGAGATGGAACATTCCTAATTCTACTATTAAAGTAATTTTTCCCCGTGCTTCGACGGGATCACCAGTGAAACTTTGTAACATTTTGAGGTATGGTTGGATGTACCTTTATGGTATTCCCATTTGATCAAGAGTTTTGGAATAAAAGATATTAACCAAGTTTTCATTATCCACCAGAGTTCGGCATATTCGAACTCCATCCACAGGTATAGTGATTACTAGAGCATCACTTTAATTTTATAATATTTTGAGTATTCTTCCGAGAATCCAAACCATTCAGTATTTGGCGTCAATGCATGTTTTGTATTAGATCGTCTAACTTCATAAGTCCGATTGACGCATGTATACCTAGCTTATTTGCAGCGTTCCTTTCTGGATCCTTCCATACATTGGTTTCCTCCTTTAGCATTCTGATCTCTGCTCTTAGTGGGAGATGTCTAGCTGGTTGAGCGGAGAGAGCTGCCTATGTTGTTCCTACTTGTATGGAAGAGGTGATTGCATTAAAGGATTTTGTATGGCCTTCCTGGTTTTGCGACAAATTCTCGAAGTTGACCTCGTTAGATTAAGGACTCTATTTGTTCCTTCAAATCCCTTTATTCATCTGTGTTGTGTCTAGTTGACCAGTGATATCGATAATACTTGCTCTGGTTGATTCCCATCGAGTTCTTCTTCTTCTAAGGAGGTATACGAAAATCTTCTTTATCTTCTACTTGTGTAAACACCCCTTCCAACTTGATGTTCATGGGGTGATATTCTTGGAACATCTTCGGGTAGTGATGAGGTCGTTCTCTCTCTTTCACTCTCCGATCTTTCCTACTTTCAAGCATAGGACCTTTGTCCATGTTTTTATCCTTTGTTTAAGCGGGTTTAAATGGTTGAGGGGATCTCCTTCCCCATCATACCCTGTAAGTTATGGCATTTTTAGCTTCTTAGGTAATGGTTAAGCCATTATGTCTTTTGTGAAAGGGGAGTGGCGATTAATGAGGTATTCTTCAACAGTACATTTGTACTTTGCTACTAAATCGGTAATACGCTTTCTCTATGTGCTTATTTTAGGTTTATCTTTTTTGGTGGAGTTCTTTTGAGCGGATTGAGTTCATTCACCCTTGGTTGTTAGTGAATACTGAGTACCCAACCTATCGAACACACTCTCGGCTCTCCTAGTAGTTTGCTCCATAGCTGCGGGAGAACTTCTTACTTCGTTAGTCTTACTTTTGGATGATTCTTCTCCTGAGAAGTGCAAACTTTCTGGTTGGAGGTCATCTAGTTCTTTCTCTTGCAAATGATTCCACCTCCATGTCTACCAAGGGAGATGTGGTAGCCTGGTTCTGTTCCAACTGAATAAAACGTTGTCAGACGTTCTATAAATTCCTTCACGATAGCGAGCTAAAGGTTATCGGCCCCGATTGGTTTGTTCCTCCTTTGGAGATTATGTGGAATATTAGTCTCGATGACATTGGTATGAGACTTATTCCTGGAGGCTGAACTGTAATCCATCATATTTTTATGGAGGTTGTAGGATGGATTTTTCCTTCTTTAGAATCAAATGGGAAATTATAGGCCGCCTATACAAGCGGGCCCTACTTTTAGCCCCAAACTATTGATGTTAAAAAATGACTAGGTCAATTTTTTTTCAACTTAACCGACAATTTGTAAGATATAAATGCCTGAAATAATGAAAGAGAAGAGTTGTTGTATTGCTCGGAGTAATTGGAAGTATGTAGGGATAGTACATTGAGTTTGGACCCCATAAAGGACCATTACATTCCTATTTATAGACCGGATACCAAGGAGTTTGCCACTCAAGGTCAAATACCTCAATATGTGTGCCATTGGCCTGGGTTTGATTGGTTCTTGAGATCGGCTTTACCAGATCATCATTATTTGGACTACAGCGGTACCATCAAGTAATCATTACTTGTAATCGATTGTTCGAATAATAGGTTCTGATATATGTGACACTAGGTGGCACAATATGATTCGGTAGGGTGAAAGGTGCATTGGTGATGACAGGTTACATACATCATTATCTCTCCAAGATGACGGTGGCTTTCCACTTGAGCTGGACTTGGATGTGTTGCATCTCACCTAAGTGATAGATCATTAATTTGAAGGCTTACTTGTTTTAGTGAGGTCCGAGTTTGGACTCCAACAATTTTAATAACCTTTGTAGGCCTATAAGAACCAAAGTCTATAACCTCCCAAATATTTTAATCTATTGATTGAATGTATATTATCATTCATTTTTTTAATAGTTATAATGTGTACCATCAATGTAGGGAAACGACTTGTAGAATGCCCCTCAAGATTTTTAAATTAAAGTTGGCCATTACTCAAGATTGTAAAGTCTTAATTTCAAAGTGAGTACATTACTCTCATACAAATTGATGGCCGAAAAATGACTAACTGGGGGAGGGTATGAATTGGTTTTTGAAACTTTTTCAAAAATTGATCTTATATCAAGAAAGTTAAGAACAAATAGATCAACCAACGCGTAAACGAAATAACATTAAGTAAAAGGGAAGATAGAGTGCAAATGATATAATTGTAGAAGTTTGTTTGAAACCAATGATCTACGTCATTCTTTACCAATCTCTCCATCATGAGCAAGGCCCTTCCACTGCATTGATTGACTTATGGTACAATCAAATCTTTTAAAATACTTCATGTGACTTACAAACAATGAGCATCTGATTATGCCCAAAGAATAATGCGATAATTGTAGCACAGTTTTGTAGTGTCGATTCCACAGGGAGATGGAAAAATACTCAAGGATTCAACAAATTAGGGTTTTTCGTGAATTGTTTGAAAATGATTTATTTTTCGAAATAAAATTTAAATATCAATAGATCAAGTAATGAAATTAAAATCAATGAGTTAAAATAGTGAAACGTCAGAATTTCCTCAATTTGATCGGATCATTCAATCAATTATTCATTTTTTTATAACTCAATTAGAGGTTTTTGTGCCGGTATTCCAATTGGAAGATTTATCATTAAAAACCAATTTAATTCAAATATAACCATAGAATTAAGATTTTCTCTAACAATTTTTCACAATTATTTATTAAAATCAGATTATAAATCGACCATTTACATCAAGCATAAGATAGTAAATAATCACACCAATAAAATAAATGAAATTGAAATTCAACAAATATTTCTATCATTCGATAAGGAAAGTAACAAATTGTTTAATAAACCTAGAATTTTTTAATAAAAAAAATAACAAATTACATAAATAAAAGACGTGAAATGACCAAATCCAATAAGTTGCTCCCTTACTTCACAAAATTGTTTAGTTCTTCATGGAGTCCTTGAACCAAAAGATGAGAGAAAGTGTATGGAGGCTTTCCCAATATGTATTCTGTTGTTAGCTATTTGTAGGAGACAAAAATTCGATGAAAATCACGTCCAAATTGACTTCCAAAAAAATTCAAATCGAATAAGGAAAGTTGCTTTTGCGCGTGGATTTTTCGTCTTTGCACATCAGTCAGTATTTTGTTCATAACTTTTTGTTTCGATATCCGGTTTAGGTGATTCAAAGTGAGTTGATAAAATAAGTCAAAGGGATACAATTTTGATAGAAATATATTTTTTCCAATTCGGACGTTTACTATGCCAAAAATGGCTCTCAATTTTCGATTAAAAATCTAAAATATATCTTGTACGAATTGAAAATTGATTTTTATAATATTTTGATCATATTCCATTCCTTTTTGAGTTTCAATTACATCCAATTGTCTCCTAACAATCTTCAAAGTTTCTTCTTATGGTCCGAATCAACTAATGAGTATTTGCAATTTGGTCCTCAAATTTTGGATTTTGCCATTTTTCGCTATTTTTGCATTCTTTTCTCCAATTATTAACCCAAAGCCTATTGTCTTCAACCAATTAGCTTCCAAATCTTTCAAATCCCCATTTAGCCTTCGGAACCAACTTTTGAATATTTACAATTTAGTCACTAAACTTTCATTTTGGTCCATTTTTTCTTATTGCTTCCCAATTCGCTACATTCATCATGTTGTCCTGCAAAATATAAATTGTATAGAATTAAGCCATATTCCAACATATTAACCAACAATTTTCCATGTTTTCACAAAAAAAATAAGTGTGTAAAAATGCACTTATCAAACTCTCCCAAACTTGAACTATTGTTTGTCCTCAAACAAAATGTAGCTTAACTCTACACAAAATATGGTTTGACAACCTGCCGTGTCTCATGATTGGAATTCAGTAATCAAACAAACGAACACTTACAATAGTGCAAAAATTAAACTAATTTCCACCTGTTACATGCTTACCTCGACGTGTGTGTGTGAAGACTCATATCAACATATAAAGATCATGATTTGCTCAACACTTGACCCATAGTAGTCAAATATATCCTTACTTCGTTCAAGAGGTACACACCCCCCCTCCCAACTTCTATTTTTCACTCAATTTTTCCGAGGTGCATTCTAAGTTGAACTTTTCAATTCTATTCCTTATCATCTCTTAGTTTGGATAGATCTTACTATTATAAGCTCACATTTCAAAAAGTTGAGATTCTCCTATAGTTTTGATTGCTTCAACTCGTAAGACCAAACTGAGTTACTTGCTTCTCATCAAAGATTTAGTTTTATCAACCGAATGTTTGGAGCTTAAACAATGTACTTGTGTATTTTTTTTCTTTTCATTTTTCATGGTTTCTCCATTTTTTTCATTTTTTTTTCGAACATCTTCTCATTTGCATTCTATATAACTCATGTAACGAGCTTTAAGTCGATAACTTCCAAGTCAGATGACCATAGGGCACTAGGTTTTAAATCACCCTTACATGCTTAGTCACCCGAGTTATACAAACTCGAAAAGATTTTTTATTCACTCAAATATTAGTGCAATGCTCATTTTTTTTTTTAGCCATTCAGTTTCTAAAACTAGCCTCTAACTTAAAACTTTCACCTTATCTTCATCTCATTGGGTTTTAGACAATCCACACAAGATTTTCATGTACGAAATCCCTACTCATCTCAATATTCCTTTTTTACCGCTCAAACATCTCCAAACTACTCTATATTTGGATTATGAATCAATAATATAGAGGTTATTCGATTTTACTTGCCATGTTCAACTACTAAACCACATCACTAACTCAATATATCAAACATGAGTAACGTGCATAGAAAATTTCAGGTTTCACACAAACAAGTTTTGACTAATCTAACACTGCACTAATTTCATTATTCATAGCCGATACATATTCCAATAATCACATCATAGCCGGTACAGTTATCAAACCCGCATAAGCACACAAAACTAAAGCTGTAATCTAATGCTAGAAAATAAATAAAAAAATTGAAAATAAATAAATAAAAACTATAAAAGTCTTTTTTTTTTTAAACACACACAGTAAAAAAAAAAAAACAAATTGCAGACAAAATGACGAACGCATGAACGCCCACCCCCAAACTTATTTGGAATATTGTCCTCAATATATAGATAACCACAAATAACAAAACTAAAGAACATGTAAAGAATAGGACAAATATACAATAAGGTAAAGAAAATGGGGTTCAAAGTACTCCTCTGATCAGTATGAAGACAGGGGATGGAAACCGATCACGTAGACTACCTGGAGGACGTTAAAGCTGGTAAATAGGGTCTGCAAGGAGAATTTCTTCCATCGCAGGCACCTGTTGTCCATATGCTATTTTTAAAAGCTGTCCATTCACTTTAGGATTCTCAATTTCAGCGGCCCCATTATCGAAAACTTGTTTTACCACAGAAGGGCCAGTCCACCTGGATCGAAGTTTTCGTGGGTGCTTGTGAAGTCTAAAATCATACAAGTACACTTTTTGATTTTGTTCAAATATCTTTCTAAGGATGTTTTTATCATGAAAATCTTTCATTTTTGCCTTGTAGATTCTAGAACTCTCATAAGCGTCTTTCCTCAATTCTTCCAACTCATTCAATTGAAATTTTCTAAGCTTACTGCCCTTTTCTAGATCGAAATTAAAATGTTTAATAGCCCAATAGGCTCGGTGTTCTAGCTCTACAGGTAAATGGCAAGGCTTTCCAAAAATAAGGCGATAGGGTAACATGCCTATGGAAGTCTTAAAAGCCGTACAATAAGCCCAAAGTGCATCGTTCAGTCTTAAACACCAATCTTTACTATTAAAGTTCACCGTTTTCTTTAAAATTTGTTTAATTTCCCTATTAGCCAATTCTACATGTCCACTAATTTGGGGGTGATGAGCAGTAGAAATTTTATGAATGATTCCGTACTTTTTCATGAGTGTTTCGAATGAACGGTTGCAAAAGTGTGTGCCTCTATCACTAATAATAACATGTGGTGTGTAAACCGAGACAAAATATTTTTTTTAAGAAATTTAACAACTGTTCTGTTGTCATTAGCCCTACAAGCTGATGTTTCTACCCATTTAGACACGTAATCAACTGCCATAATAACATACAAATAACCATAAGAGGTTGGAAACGGTCCCATGAAATTAATTCCCTACAGTCAAATATTTTAATTACTAAAATTGGATTTAGGGACATCATGTTACGTCTAACACAGCACCTAATTTTTGGCATCTTTCACAAGATTTACAGTATTCATTAGTGTCCTTAAATAAGGTAGGCCAGTAGAAACCACACTGTAAAATTTTTGCAGCAGTCTTTTTTATAGAAAAGTGGTCTTCACATACTTGTAAATTACAAAAACTTAGCTCACTAGGTATTTCCTCATTTGGAACACGTCTTAAAATTTAGTCGGGGTAGTATTTGAATAGACATGGATCATCCCAATAAAAATTATGTACCTCAAACAAGAACTTCCTTATATCTTCTGCACATCACTCTTTAAGAATCTCACCTACAGCCAAATAGTTCACAATGTGAGCAAACAATGGTAGAGAAGAAACAAAAAATAAATTCTCATCTGGAAATTCATCTCTAAATGGCAATGTGATTGTGTTGTCGTCGAAAGTTAGCCTATATAGATGGTCGGCTACCGCATTCTCCACTCCCTTATTGTCTTTAATGGTATGTCAAATTCTTGTAAAAGTAAGATCCACCATATTAATTGTGCCTAGCATCCTTCTTTGTAAGAAGGTATTTAAGGGTTGAATGATATGTGAAAGATTGTGATGGGAGAGCCGATCAAATAAGACCTAAATTTATCAAGCACAAAGTCTACAGCTAGTAACTCTTTTTTAATAGTGGAATATTTCATTTGAGCACTGTTAAGAATTCTACTAGCATAGTAAATCACAAAAGTCTTACCTTCTCTGCGTTGTCCTAGAACTACACCTACCGCGTAATCACTAGCATCACACATGATTTCAAAAGATAGTGTCTAATCAGGTGGTTGCATGATGGGTGTTGAAGTGAGTTTGTCAAACAGTGTTTTAAACGTATCTTGACATTCGCGGGTCCACTCAAAAGCGACATCTTTATTTAAAAGGTTACGCAATGGTCTAGAGATAGAGGAAAAGTTTTGTATAAACCTTCCATAGAAACTTGCATGGCCTAAAATGATCTAGCATCTTTACTATCCTATGTATGGGCAATTTAGAGATGAGTTCAATTCTAGACTTGTCAACTTCTATCCTCTTAGACAAAAATCACATGCCTTAAAACAATTCCCTAAGGTACCATGAAATGACACTTTTCCCAATTTAAAACTAATCATTTTTCCTCACATCATGTCAAAACTCTCTTCAAATTTAATAGACATGCATCAAAAGAAGTTCCAAACACAGTTAGGTCATCCATGAACAGTTCCATGCGGTTCTCTACCATGTTGCTAAATATGCTAGTCATACATCTTTGGAATGTGGCAGGAGCATTACAAAGTCCAAATGGCGTCCTACGAAAGACATAAGTGCCAAAGGGGCAAGTAAATATGGTAACCAAAGTAGCCATTAAGAAAATACTAAAAATGATGGCCAGCCACACGCTTTAAGATTTGGTCTAGAAAGGGGAGAGGAAAATGATCCTTATGGGTAGTAGCATTTAGTTTCTTATAATCTATGCACATACGCCAACCAGTTACTGTTTTTGTGGGAACCATTTTACCTAATTCATTTTTCACTACCGTGACTATTGACTTTTTAGGATCTACCTATGTAGGACTAACCCATTTAATATTCACGATAGGATAAATGATACATGCTTCTAACAATTTAAGCACTTCATTTTTCACTACCTCTTTCATTGTGGGGTTTAGCCTCCATTGTGGATCTCTCCTAGGATTAGTTCCTTCTTCTAGATAAATCCTATGTGAACAAGTCAAAGGGCTAATACCTTTTATGTCAGTTATGGTCCAGCCTAATGTAGATCGATGCTCATTCAAAATGTTCAAAAGTTGCTTATATTGCCATGTATTCAAGTTCGAAGAAATAATTACAGGAAAGATATCACCTAATCCAAGAAATTCATGTTTTAGTCCTAGAGGCAGAGGTTTCAATTCTGGTTTAGGACTCTCAGTGCTTGATGGCTTTTGTCCTCCGATCCTTTCTGGAAACTCTTCAAACTTAGGCTACCATGGTGATGCTCCATAATTCTGCAATTTTGCAAACACAACACAAATGTTAGTATACTTCTCATCATCAAAACCAACTAGGATTTCAGTATTTAAGATAAATGAGTTCAGAAGGTCGAAGTTGGTGTCTACAGGTATTTACTCCTAAGTGAGTGTGTCAATCACAAATGGTTGATGACACTCATCATCCTCTTGTGGCTGCATTATTATGTGGAAAATATTGACTTCTAACGTCATGTTCCTAAAAGAAAGTTTCATTAAACCATTCCTGTAGTTTATAACAGCGTTAGTTGTAGCAAGAAAATGTCTACCAAGAATGATAGGGATATTGGAATTAACATTTACATCAACCTTCACATCCAAAACCAAGAAATCAACAGGATAGTAAAATTTGTCAATTTGGACCAATACATCCTCGATTACCCCTCGGCCTAATGGTGGACCTACTAGCTAATTGTAAGACCATAGAGGTCAGTTTTATCTCGCCTAAGCCTAACAACAAGTAAATTGCATATGACATAAGATTTGTACTTGTTCCTAAATCAAGAAGAGCTTGTGTAAACTTACGGTTCCTAATAACACAAGACACGGTGGGACAACCAGGGTCCTTAGACTTTGATTGGATCATTTGCTCAATCACTGTACTCATTTGCTCAGTCAAGAAATAAGTTTTCTTAATATAGTGCTTTCTTTTCATAGTGCACGAGTCTTTAAGAACTTTAGCATATGTAGGAACCTGAGAAATCACATGCAAGAGAGGCATATTGATTTTTACTTGCCTGAGGTGTTCTAGGATTTTACTATGTTGACTAGCAGACTTCGGTGTAGGCTTAAGAGCTTGAGGGAAAGGTACTCTAACCAGGTTTTCCACCACTTCCTCACTAGGGCCACTCTCCTTAGACTCACTAAACTCATTTTCAAGTTCCCTAGGCTTGGGGATTGGTTCTATGATTTTTCCTGATCTAGTAGTTATGGCATTCACTTCTCTAAGATTGTTTTCTATCGATCCTGAGGTTTATGCCCTATGTTGCCTTTTAGGATTTGGTTGAGTTTGAGCTGAAAATTTCCCATGCTCTCTTATAGTTAAGGCATTAGTCAACTTAGACATGATTTTTTATCTCTTTGTTTTCCTCAACTACCTGAGTGATCATAGTCTCAAACTTCTGATTTGTATTACCTTGTGCATCTATGAAAGCATGTAAGGTGCTTCTAAAGAGTTCCTAGAAGTTGTGGGCTGATATGAATGTGTATTAAAAGTTCTAGATGGCTGGACATGTTGTTGGTTTTCAGATTTCCAACTAAAATTGGGGTGATTCCGCCACCAGGATTGTAGGTTTCAGAAAATAGAGCATAGGGCTTTTTGTATGTGCCTTACAGTGTTCCTCATAAACTCCCCTCATGTCAGCAAACGTATTACAATCTTGCGCTAGATCATCAGTTCCACCACACACAAAGCAAGGTTTTAGAGACTCAACACGAGATACATTCTGTGTAGATTTTGAGTCCTTAGCACGTAGGGTTTCTAGTTCTCTAGTGAGAGCTTCTACTTTAGCTCTAAGGCTGTCCTCCTTCCTAATGTGATAGATATTTATGCTAATGGAATTCCCTGTGGTTCGTAACCTATTGGTTCTTTCAGTGGCGTTAGGTCCACTCCAAGTATGAGCTTTTTTTGGTAGGTCATCTAGGTATTCTATAGCCTCATCAGGATCTTTTTGTAGAAATTTACCGTTACACATCATCTCTATGAGTTAATGCTCCCTAGGTGTTAGTCCCTTATAGAAATAGCTCACTATACGCCAACTTTCATAACCGTGGTGGGGGCAAAGGGCTTGTAGTTCTTTATATCTTTCCCAAACTTGGTTTAAGGTCTCACTACCCTTTTGAATGAATGATGAAATTTGCTTCTTAAGGGCACTAGTTTTATGGTGGTGAAAGTATTTATTAAAGAACACTTGAGTAATTTCAACCTAAGTCCCAATCGAACGTGGTCTCAAAGAATATAGTCAGCTTTTTGCTCTTTCTATAAGTGAAAATGGGAAAATATATGTGCATGTATAGATTTTCATTTTCGAATAGAAGAAGTTGAATCATTTCCGGTTTAAGATCCATACGTGGTATATTAGGTGGAAACATTATGCATGATGGCGTGGATGTGTGTGTGGGTGAAGATAATCCTGTAAAGTCATAAAAGGTATATCGCCATGTTCACTGTCAGTCATGGTATTGTGTAGTGTGATGTTCGTGGCAATAGCAGTATCAAAGATAGGGTTAGAAGGAGATCCAAACATTGGAAAATGTCCTTCTGTAAAGCTTCCTTGCTCGTCTTGATCCCTACTCATAAAACACAAGAAAAAACAGAATTATATGAGAATAAAATAAAAATAAGAAATAAGAAAATTAAATTAAATTAACTAAAAACAATAGTAAATGAACGATGTCAACCTATTCAGTCGATCCCTTAGTGTTTGGTACCGTCTCCCCGGCAGCGACGCCAAAATTTGATTACGTCCAAAGAATAACGCGGTAATTGTAGCACAGCTTTGTGGTGTCGATTCCACATGGAGATGGAAAAATACTCAAGGGTTCAACAAATTAGGGTTTTTCGTGAATTGTTTGAAAATGATTTTTGTTTCAAAATAAAATTTAAATATCAATAGATCAAGTAATGAAATTAAAATAGATGAGTTAAAATAGTGAAGTGTTAGAATTCCCTCAATTGGATCGGATCAT
Organism: Fraxinus americana; assembly: GCA_035079005.1. Classification (NCBI taxonomy): domain Eukaryota; kingdom Viridiplantae; phylum Streptophyta; class Magnoliopsida; order Lamiales; family Oleaceae; genus Fraxinus; species Fraxinus americana. Next base: position 22,190,592 of record CM068711.1, on the reverse strand, counting down.
TCAATCAATTATTCATTTTTATAACTCAATTAGAGGCTTTCATTCCGGTATTCTAATAGAAAGATTTATCGTTAAAAACCAATTTAATTCAAATGTAACCATAGAATCTAGATTTTCTCTAACAATTTCTCACAATTATTTATTGAAATCAGATTATAAATCGATCGTATACATCAAGCATAAGACATTATATAATCACACCAATAAAATAAATGAAATTGAAATTCAACAAGTATTTTGATCGTTCGATAGAAAAAGCATGACTAATGTCTATGAAAAATCAAATAATAGTTAAACCAATCTCAAAATAAATTTATGAAGATAAAATCTAAACCTAGAATTGTTCAACAAAAAAAATAAAAAATTACATAAATAAAAGGCGTGAAATAACCAAATCCAATGAGTTCCTCCATTGCTTCACCAAATTGTTTAATTTTTCATGGAGTTTTTGAGCGAAAAGATGAGAGAAAAGTGCATGAAGGCATTCTTAATATATATCATGTTGTTAAATATTTATAGGAATCAAAAATTGGATGAAAATCACGTCCAAATTGGTTTTCAAAAGAGTTCCAATCGAATAAGGAAAGTTGCCTTCGCACGCGGATTTTTTGTCTCTACATATCAGTCAGTATTTTGGTCATAACTTTCTCTTTCAATATCTAATTTAGGCGATTCAAACTAAGTTGAAAAGATAACTCAAAGGAATAAAACTTTGATAGAAATATATTTCTTCTAATTTGAACGTTTATTATACCAAAAATGGGTCTCAATGTTCGGCTAAAAATCTAGAATATATCTTTTGCGAATTGAAAATTGATTTTGATAATATTTTGATCATAGTCCATTCCTTTTTAAGTTCCAATTATGTCAAATTGTCTCTTAACAGTCTTCAAAGTATCTTCTTATGGTTCAAATCAACTATTGAGTATTTGCAATTTGGTACTCAAACTTTGAATTTTGCCATTTTCACTATTTTTGCATTCTTTTCTCCAATTCTTCATCCAAAACCTATTGTTTTCAACCAATTAGCTTCCAACTCTTTCAAATCCCCATTTAGCTGAACATTTCGGTTCATTTTTCCTCTTCTTTCATTTTGGTTCATTTTTCCTTATTTCTTCCCAATTCTTCTACATTCATCATGTTGTCTTACAAAACATAAATTACATATAATTAAGTCATATTCCAACATATTAACCAACAAGTTTTCATGTTTTGACAGTAAAATAAGTGTGTAAAAAATCACTTATCAGCATCAATCCTTATACAATATTGAGCTTTCAAGGAATTTCAATATGACCTACAAGTTTGAAGAATGATTTTATGATGAAAGCTTCTCTCTTAATAAATTATACAAATAAATTAAGTACCAAGAGAGATTAATACCTCAATTTTTAGATAAGAAAACTTTAATGAATATGATGATTTCAAAATTTATTCAATCAATCAAATTTTTCATAGTAAATAAGTAGGTGAGATGTTACCAAAAATCTTCATCAGTTGATTCTCAAGCTTGACGATTGATGATGATCAAAACGAAATATTTGGTACCTGAAAAAAAAGGTGTTGAAGTATGCCCTTAGCTTCCTTCCAATACTTAAGTTAACAAAAGGAAGAAATACAAGCATAAGGCTTTAAATTGAATGGAAAAAATACCTGAATAATGAATTAGAACCTGTATTTATAGAGGAAAATAGCACAATCTTGATAGGATTAGGATACTTGAAGCCTTATCCGTTTAAGTAATGTAAAATACTTGAGTATTTCAATATGAGTGAGAGTTGTAAGCTAGTTAGAATCCAATCTTATCGGAGTTGGGATAAGTTTGAAGATGGAAGTAGAGTCCTACTAGAGTATGTCTTTTGAGATAGAGAAAGTGACAAAGGTAAAAACCCAAGGTGATATGGAATTTTCATGTACAACAATTAAACCCAACAAGGGAACCCGAAGAGGAAACCTTGGGAAAACTCCCAAGATGATCGGAAACAACCTCAGGCATTGTTGTTCGACGTCAATATAAAAATGACCATATCATTGGCCCCCGTGCATCTATGTTCGGGACTCAAGGATGTTGCTTAGAATGCTCGAGGTTCGAAGATGAGATGCAGATGGCTCGGGTTGAGTGTTGACTGCTTGAAGTCGAGTGAAGGATGTGTTGATAGGCCCTAGAGCATATAGATCTAGGAAAGAAAGCTTTAGGCTTATAAGGTCGATCTTTTTACTTGATAAACTTTATGATTAATTTTTGCTTGTTCGTGGACAAGGCTTTAAGTATTTGCTCGTAGGCAAGGCTTTAAGGTATTTATTCGTGGACAAGGATTTGAGTACTTGCAAGGGGAAAGGCTTTGAGGTGCTTGCACGGGATAAGGCTTTGGGTTGCTTCACAAGGCAATGCTTTGAGATGCTTGCTCGTGGGCAAGGCTTTGAGGTGCTTGCACAGGATAAGACTTTGAGTTTTTGATAATAAGAAATTCACAAGTTAGGGGCTGCCTTGCTAATAAAAAAACCACGAGCTAAGGCTTTCATTCAATAAATAAGAAAACCATGAGCTAGGCTCGCCTCCAACAATATGAAAATCCCGAACTAAAGCTTGCATTTGCTAATAAGAAAACCAGGAGCAATGGCTCGCTTTCGATAATAAGAAAGTCACGAGTTAGGGCTCACCTTCAATAATTAGAAAATCATGAACTAGCCCCGACATGCAAAGACTTATGAGCCCACCAGGCCATGAACAATAGGGATAATCATTGGTGCCTTTGGGCAAGCTAAATCCAATATGTGCGTTCTGCTAAATTCATGGTGTGTAGCACCGGACATTTCCAATATATAGGGGCAATAATATGATAATGATTCATTTCCAACAATTAAATTGAGCTCTATTATCATCCCCTTTTTGCAAATTCTACGTAAATATTTCAACTCCAATACAATTTCATGCATGAAAATGATCGTTCGGCATATCCTCACTCAAATTTGATTGCATCTTTGGAGTAATCTAAATACTGTGAGCAAAAAATCAGTATCAACTATTTTGGGTATAAATAGAATCTTCGAGATAATATTGGTCCCTGTAGATAGCCAGAGTTATAAAAATTCAGTACTCTAGTTTCATAATTTGCCAACACTAAAAATTGGTCGACCACCCACCAAATCAAATTGTATGGTTGCTTTAAAACTAGCAGGTAAGAAAAGAATTTATCTTTCTTGAAATCCTCCTACATTATCAAATCTGTAAAATATGGAGATCCATATAAAGGGCACCAAAGATATTCACTTGATGCCAAACCACAAAATCAAATTCGATAAGAAGCCAAAATCAGATTTTAGCATTGGAGATTGGAAGATCTTGATTGGAGGCAACTGAAGGCAATATGAAGATAGCCAAAGAAGCCAAAATATCATAGTGAAACGAATAGAGAAAATGGTGACCAATGGCCGGTTAGCCCGGCCTAATTTCCAAAATGGCATTTGACCAATATTAAATGAAAAAAAAAAAGATAAAAGATAAAACAAAACAAAAGGTTTATTTACCCATTATACCCCTTGGAAAAAAAAAAGAGAAAATAAGAAAAACAAAAGGAAGCAAATTCGGACTCAAAGATTATAGACGAAATAGACGACCTTGTTCATCTTCTAAACTTGACAAGATTAGTAGTTGTTTGAAATTTTTAGTATTTTATTGTGGTGAATGTAGATATTCATTTTTTTATTGAATGTGTTAATTTATGATTTTAATACAAATATTGGGGTTTATTTATAGTTAAAATGAAAGAAAAGTCGAATTTGATGTTGAAATAACCCGGACGTTCGGGTCCGAATCCAGATGGCCCCGGACCGCCAGAATCCGGACAGATATGCTTTTCGTAACGACTGGCCCAGCTGGGTCCAGTTTGGATCTTTCTTTTTTTTCCTTTACAATTTTCATTTTTTTTTTCAATTTAATTCATTTTCCTTTTTGTTATTTCCCTTTTTGTAATCTTAAATCTTTTTTTTCAATTTCTTTTTTATTTATCTTTCTTAAATTTTTTTCTTTTCTTCAATTATTTTTCATTTTCATTTTTTCCTTTTTGTATATGTGTTTTTTTTAAATGAATCTTATTATTTTTCTAATTTCTTTTTTTCTTAATTTAATTTCTTTTCCGTCAATTATTTTTTATTTTCGTTATTTGCTTTTACTAGACTTGAAATTATTTTTTTCTATTTCAATTTACTTTATACTTTATTTTCATTTTTTTAATGTGATGAAATGAATTTATTTCTTGCATACAATAGCATATAATCTGATTAGTTAAATTTTAAGATATTATGTTTAATTACATAATTTCTTGTATATGATTTGAAAGTTTATTAGTTTTGCAGGACGGAGTATGAGAGCTCGTTTGGGGAAAGTTGTGTAATATTGTAACTTTTTCAACTATGCTACAGTACTAGAGGGGATCGATGAGGAGCACATATCCATACTCCACAATCATTCCTATGGTCTTTCTATTCATTGAATGATGTGCAGTTTTTCGGTCAGATCATTGATTCCTTATTACTTCGGCTACTTAATTCAGTCGATGACGATGCGTTGCATTTTGCCTTGGGGAAGGGGGATGTGTCGAGATTCTCGATCCTTAAATTTGCCCTCATTAAGGGCTTGAAGTGTAATGATGAAGAAACAATAAGGGCTCATACTATGGCAAATAAAAGGTTGTTCGATTTATATTTTGGAGTAAAGGGAGTGTTATACCCCTACAGTGAGAGGACACATTCAGGAAATGTGATCACATGGTGGACAAGTTGAAGTTGGGATTCGTGTTCATACTGGAGAGTATATTGACTTGTCAATAACTTAAGACGTTAATCGACCTTTTTTCATTGGACGTTGTTGATGATATTGACGTCTTCAATAGCTTTCTATGGGGTCAGAGATGTTATACCGATACACTACACATCTTTAGGAAGGTACATTTGATACCCAAGTCGGAGAAGGCCAAGTACAAGTATGATATATATAGCTTTCCATTGGCTTTGCAGGTAATTGTTTAACCTAATGAACATTCAACTTTTTTATTAAATGTATAAGAATAATAATTGTAATTGCTACAGTTATGGGCGTATGAGCCTATCCTCGCTTTAGGTAGCAAGTGGAATTTCAAAAGGAGACAAGTTGTCCTCGAGTGCTTCACTGGCGAGCACATGAGAAGCCATTAGCCAGTTATTTGACACCTATCCTTGAAGATCCTCAAGTGAGTATTATATATTTGCAATTTATATTGTATGTATATTTACTTGACTCGATACATGATCATTAAACACGTTAAAATGTCGATATGTTATCTCGAAGTCCACGCCGAGTTGTTGACTGCTTCGATGATGGAGGAGGCAGAAGTCCCAGTGCCAAAGGGAGAGGTCCCAATGCTAGAGGGGATGGCGAAAATGACCCTCAACTTGACATATAATGTCACGAGTGAGGATGACATGAGAATTGTGCCGAAGGGGACAATGGAGGTGACAAAGGGTAAGAAACATGTTGTTGATGTACCAGAGCACATGGTCACAAGAGGACAAGATTACTGTCACAATAAATAGTTTCTCTGTACACAATGAGGCAAAGAAGAGAATGTTCATGGACGGTATGTTGCCCAACCTCTTCCGTGAAGTCAACTCGACGAAGAAGAAAGCGTTCGATGGCTGGTTCAGCAAGATTGGACCCGGGTAAGTATTTTATGAAATTTTACTAAAGTAAACTAACTCATCTATGTGCTTTCTAACATATTCTTTTAGAATGACCTACACAATAGGAGAGACTCTGATATCGAATGCAAAGAAATGGTTCGATGATGTTTTGAAGAATGGTGCGTGGCTCGTTGATGACGTAAGTGCCTCTTCCGTTGTTATTAGTGTTGTTTACAAAAATTTTATTCATATCTTTATTTTTTTCCATACTATAGTGTGTCAATACGGCTATGGAACTATTGCACAATTAGGGTTGGAGATACCCTAAATCATTTGATGTTCCTGACCGAGTTATCATAAGCTGCGAATCTTTTAGTGCCATCCAAATTGATCATAACATAATCTTTAGCAGATCAGACTGGTACACGTTGCCCCATTACAAGTACATGAGAATGCTCAGTCTGAGATGGGAAAAGTCGTGGACGTGTTGTACACATTTGTACGTCCCAGTAAATGCAAACTAGTAGAGATCATATTCGTTGAGTTAACGATGTATATGTACGACGCCAATCATAGTTGTACCACTCAAGGCTAGCTGGAGCGTATACTGGAGTCGATGGAGACCATCGTTCCCATGATGGCTAGAGTAACAGACATTGCAGTACTTGAGAAAATTGGTGAATGTAAGATAAACAAAATCGTATGTTTATTTTTATTTTCTTTTTTGTTAAATATAAGCATTTTTTATGTAATTGTAAATATACTTAAACTGATATATTATTATTTACGTAAATGGGCGATTGTGGAGTTTTTGCAATGAAGTACATTGAATTTTTGAGCATCGAACGTGTTGTAAAATTAATAAACCAAACACACATTGATAATTGAAGAATGGAGTTAGCATCCGACTTGTATGCATATAATTGAGATCCATAGTATATTGTATTAATTTTATTTTTTTTGAAGATGTAAGCATTTTTCATGTAATTGTTAATATATTTAGTTGTAATAATTGGTTGGAAAATAACTTTAAAATATTTAATTGTGACTATTGTATTACTTTTTTTATTTTTGAAAATGTAAGTGTTGTTTATGTAATTTTGAATATATTTAGTTGTAATAATTGGTTGGAAAATGGCTTTAAAAAATTTAATTGTAACTATTTTTAATTTAATTGTATATTTAATACGAAATAAAGAGAAGATCAAAGTATGGGGACCTAATTGCAAATTTTTAGTAGTTGATGAAAAATCAAACACGATAATCAAATTATTATGTAGAGATTACATATGATTTAAATAGATACATCCATCAGATTATTATGTAGTGACATATGACTTGTACAAAATTGACAAATATGTCTTGTTGCACCAAACCTTCTGCATCTAAGCAGTGGGGAAAACTCTCTGCTAGATGGTATCTAGGCATATGTCTACGTCTAGGAGTACGCAGTCGAACTTCGGGTGGCAAAAAATTATTAAGTGGGAGAATATGCCTGAAAACTTCCCACTCGGCCTCATTTGGTAGAGGAAATATAATTTCGGCATACACTGTTCTCCAACAATCAGCCATGTAATAATGACTGCATAAGCTGTGTGATAGGAATCCTCTATACATAGCATGTTACACCACATTTCATACAAGTCAAAGGCTAATATTATTTATTCAACCTCAAAGGTGTGACTAGTCAAAGTCAGAGTCAATTATGGACATAATTGGAATAAATTATTTTATGGGGGTTTATTTTATAATTTACAATACTTGGGGATTTAAGGTGGATTATATTTAAATTTGGGGATGTACTTACCTATTCTTAGAAGTTAAATGACTTAATACTAAATCATATGAAGGTTGAAGGACTTGAATTGCAATGGGGAAGCTTTAGGGACTTAATTGGAATAAATTATTTTATTGGGGTTGATTTTATAATTTACAATACTTGAAGATTTAAGGTGGATTAAATTTAAAGTTGGGGATGTACTTACCTATTCGTACAAGTTAAATGACTTAATAATAAATCATATGAAGGTTGAATGACTTGAATTGCAATGGGGAAGTTGGTGGAATACAAGTGGCACTTTGGAAACAACTGTTTTCATTTTATACACACACATACACACCTGCGGAGGATACAAAACGGAGGCTGGACGGTGAGAAGCAGAGAATCGAAAAAAAAAAAAAAGGAGAAAAAAGAAAAAGAAAAGAAGAAAAAGAAAAAGAAGGAAAAAGGGAAGAAGAAGAAGTAAGTTTAGATTTCCTCAATCTTGGGTTCAATTTATTGATTTCATCAAGAGATAAATGAATAATTTATGTTGAATTATCTAGGGTTCTAATTGGTTGAGTTAATTTTCAGATTGAAGGAAAGAGTATGATTTCAAGCTAATGTTTTGGATTTGTGAAATATTTTTGTATCGGAGTAAGTTATACCATTTTTGGCAAACCCTAGAATTTTAATTGGGTTCTTGAATAAAGATGGTTTGGGGAAATGATAGTGTTGATGATATACTCAGTCGAAAGAATGAATTTATGGAACAAAATAAAAGTTTAGCTGCTTCTAAGGTTGGTTGCTAGTTTTCACTTGATGGAAAATGGGATAATTATTTTATGCTTGGGTGAATTATTTTGATGAATTAGCTATTAGTACAGAGAAATTATGTTTTAGCATTCGATTATTAATATTCAAAGTTACTTAGTATGATAGTGATTAAATTTTCTATTTTACATCGTATTTCAGGTGGTGAAGAAGAAATTGGAAAAGCTTATCGGTCATCCTAGCCTATAACTTATATTGAGTCGATATCTAGTTTTTTGAAATAAGCTCTTATTTATATTATATAGTTCTCAAGCTTATATCCAATAATTGTTATTGTATTTCTTATAGTAAATCAAAGTTGTAAAAGTTATTTATTTCAAATGATTGATTTAGAAAGCATGATTTTCAAAATAAAGTTATTTTTTAAAATAAGTAATTCTTCTAAAAGTTAAATTCAGTTAAACAATTTCATTGGCTTAGAATATCAATATTAAATATTTCAACATATCTAAAGTTATTTTTAAAACTATCAGAAAGTACACAAGTGATTTTACCATAATCTGCACTTGTGTGAATGTGTTTTCACAGTCTATGGTCATATGGTTATTTTACCCGCTCTACAATTGTATGAATGTGTTTTCTCAGTGTATGACGTTATGATGATTTTAACCGCTCTACCCCTTCGGGCAACTAGCTTTGCACGCGTATGACCAGAATTTCAGAATTGAATAACTTTGCCATGTATAGTGGTATTAATCGATGCACGAGTATGGTTATTTTGGATACCTTTTTGGTGTGATTTTTTTAGTATTACTACAGCTTATCAGATTTCAGATTATCAAATTTAGTTTATTCAGTTCATAGAATAAAGATTTTGACTTATAGTATTGAGTAACGACAATATTTCATATACTTTGCAATTGTTTATTTTGAATAAAGAACAAAGGATTTTACAATTCTATCATGTTTCCATTTTAGAAGTTATTACCAAACTTCTGAATTTCTTAAAGTTATAAAAGAGTAAAGGAAGTTTTACAGTAATTTTGTACAAACAGAAAAAGTATACTTATTTGCAAATTATCTACTCAATGAGTTACAAACTCATATATTTTGCCACCTTTCTCCTTATCAAATAGTAGATGAGTTGAGCAGTATTGGAACTTGTTGATCCATTGAGTTGAGCCACACTTTGTCATTAATTGTATGACTCATTTTGTCAATTTACACAGTTCATATTTCCTTTGGGATACATGTGTGTTTTGTCAGAAAAGTTAATTTGTAATTCATGTATCCAAATCATGGACTCGCTGCATATTGGGTATTTTGAGTACATTTGGGACTTTTGTTTGTAAAATACTAGTAAATGTCGATTTACAAGCATTGTATTTTGAATAGTTTGAGTTTTGCGGGGCTGGTATACCATGTTTTAAATTATGTGTATTGATTTTGAGGAAATTGATTATTATTGAGGTGGTTTTGAGTCCATATTACAAAGGAAATCTTGTCAATTTTTTTATAAAAGTATGTTACAGTCAAAGCATGTCAAAGTTTCCTTGGTGGTGGGTCCGACTTTTAGCTAGTATTTACCATCGACGCAAGGTATGTGTTGGGTCCACTAGGGTGATTCGTGACGGATCATGTCATAGACATTCGACTACATACGCATATGGAAAACTCTCCAACTGAAATTGTCTACAACTATTACCATTCAAGTCCACGATATATTTGATATTACATTTGTATCTCATGGAGAAGTGAAATTGATCCGGTGGTTCCACATTTAGCTTTCTCGCCACCTCCAGAGTTTTGAAGAGTTTATCTTCTTGAGTCAGGGTTAGCACACTTGTGCAATTCTGTGATTCCTCACGTCAAACATAAAACTACTGTTGTAGCTTGTTACGAATGTGCTCTTTTATTACGAGAATTGGTAACTCTTGATACTTCTTGAATAATGCATTGAACGACTCCGTATTGTTCGACATCATCATGTTGTATCGATGTCCTAGAAAATGTGACCATGCCCAATGTTTGACCCCCATCTCTATTAGATAATCTCATACATCGTGTGATTTATTTTCTATTTCGACTATGAACTTATCAAATTGTTCGAAACTGTAAGCCTCTACAGCTCTCCTAAACAATGCAACGATGTCACTACCTCAATACTTAGTTTTCAGATTACCCTATATATGGTACATGCAATAACCATGATGAGTCTTGGGAAAAACTTCAACTATACCCTTTATTATTTATTGTCCCGGGTCAGTCACAAATGCAAGGTTCTAGACTTCCTCAATTACTTTCCTCAGCTTCATGAAGGACCAACGCATCGCTAGATCATTTTTGACATCGACTATGCCAAATGTAAGAGGGTAAATTTGAATGTTGGCGCCTTGACATGTAGTAATAAACAACTTTCCTTTGTATATAGCTTTCAGAGTTATACCATCGATTAGAATTAGAGGTCGCATCGCATTTCGAAATGAAAAGTGTTTTCAACTAGTTTTTTAAGGTAAATGGTATTTTTAAAAGTATGATTTAAGTATTAATATCAATTTGAAAATTAATCTTCCATTTGATCGAAAAATTTTGCAAGTGATAATCAAATAGCTTTTAATGTATAAAATAATTTTAGAGCCTTAATCATTTATTACTAAAGATCAAAGTATTGGTACCTTTACAAAAAAAAAATAATAATAATAATAAAATAATAATAATAATAATAATAATAATAATAATAATAATAATAATAATAATAATAATAATAATAATAATAATAATAATAAAGAAGAAAAATTAGTCTATGAGCTTAATTGAACTTTAACTTTTAAACTCTTGTCTTGAAGGATTTAAATGAAATGCTCGACTTCGATCTTCACCATCATTGTAAGTTCGATTTGTATAGTCTTGATTATGATCTTTTAAGGACCATCGATTGATTTATCATTGAATGTTTTGAAGACTATAATCACTTAAATTTAATTGTTTGAAAACATGACTAACTTGTTTATTATGATCAAAACTATAAGATTAATGTCAACCATAGGTCAACATTGTATCCCTCACAAACTTGCCGTCTACAATAGAGTCCAGATCCAATCTAACACAACAGAGTCCAAATGCATTCCAATTGAAATCTTGAGTGCAAGTTGATCCGTATTGCTAGAAAATTTGAAAGCATAGAACTATGAAATAGGGCATTGGTTGCAAGGTGTTTTTGGGTTTAGCGAGATGAAAAGATATTCTATTTCGGCTTGTGGTAGTGTAGAGGTACTCGCGAATGAACGGGTTGGTCGGAGGCAACTTTAGGAGGGTATTTGATTGCAGCGACAACTTTGGGAGGGTGCTTGACAATTAGAGGTAGTGTCTTTGGTTAGGGTTTTGGCGAAAGGCGACAGGTGACAATAACGAAATGGCTAGGGCTCTAATAGGAGAAGATGACGAGCTTAGAGTTTAAGTTGTGGGTTCATTTTTAATGGGTCAGACCCAGTTAGTGTTTATTGGGTTTGAGCTGTGGATAGTGGACTCTTGTGTGTGGGGGCTAGGTATATGGGTAGTTGAGTTTTGAATTATGGGTATTGGGCCTGTTTGGCAGGTTCGGGATGAGTATATGTAGAGGAAATTACACCTACACTTGGTTTTAAAATACCATTTTCATAAATCAGGTAACTAGTTTCATAATACAAAATTCAAATTTTAATTAAAGATTTAAAAAAAATATTTTTATTTTTATATCTACCTATCCAAACCCTAAAGTAATCCATATCCTATCCACTCTCTCACCGTCTATCCACACACGGTCCGTCTCTCCACCTTCTCTCTTCTCTACTCTACTCCGTCTCCGCAGACAGCCCAGTCTCCACGAGACGGCACAGCCTTGTCCGGCGACTTTGTACAGATCTAGTGGTCTTGGTGCAGATCTGCTCTTCTTCTTTTTTTAATCTTTGATTGATGCGGTAGAAGTGTGCTGTTGGTGGAGGTGTGAGCGTCGCTGCTTTGACGCAAAATGTGAATAGGTGTGTACGCGCGGGGTGCTGTGGGTACGGTCGCGGTGCTGTAGGTGAATGAACTGCTAACGGGGTGTGTGCGCGTGGAAGCGATTGCAGTTGGGTACGTGCAGCGACAGTTGCCGTTAGATGGGTGTGCGCGTGTGCGACGGCGATTGCGGTTGGGTGTGTGCGGGTCGTGACAATGGTCATGGGTGGGATGAGATGGACGTGGGTATCTTTGACTAATTATTTGGTTGATTGTAACCAATAATTGGTTAATTTTTGACAAATTAATAATGTGTGACCTAAAAATTGTGACTGTAACTCATATTTTATTAAGTTATAATCGAGTTGTGATCAATAAACGTAATCTATGACCTATAATTTGATATTTTGTGATAGTAAAATAAGTTGTGTGACTTATAAATTTTGTGATTTGTAACCGATTAACAGATTGTGACTTTTAAATTTTTAATTTATGACCGATGAACGAACTGTGACCTATAAAATTTTTGAATTGTGACCAAATTGCATAGATCTATGACCTTTATATATTTATTAATAAAATATATAATTAATTAATTAAATTATAAATAAATTTTAATGAAAACCTGATTTTTGAAATTTAAAACATCCATCCTTAATTTTGAAATTGTGATACTTAAATACCTTATTTATGTATTGTTCCCGTAGATGTATGTATGATGGTTTTCAGATGTATGGATACTCTTTTGGGCCAGGTGATTGGGATGTGGGAATAATTTGTGATATATATGTGTTATTAGGTTTCGTAGGAATTGGGTAGGGTTTTTATGATTGGCTATAAAGGGTTGAAAAACAACAGTAAATCCTTTTTTTGTTAGTAGTAGTGCACAAACAAATTTTTTTTTTAATATTTTTTTGAGAAGTAAAATAACATAATATCTAATAGAACGCTATTGTTGCGAAGACATTTTATTATTACTTTTTTTTTTTGCGTTTTGTGTTGTTCTAAGGTTTTTTTGTAGAAATGAGTTTGTCACCCGTGCAATGCACGGGTTGGATTATTTTGAACGTGATGTTAGCGTATTTAATATTGATATGAGTTTAGAAATTAAAGAAGAAACCAAAAAGTTATAAAGATAATATAACGAGGTAAGTTATTTTTTATATTAAGCTATGAATGAAATTGTTCAATCTACAAATGATTTGAAACATGTGTTGATAATACTATTAACATAATTATTATGTTTAGGATGAAGTATGCAACTTGAGTCTAATTTTTAAAGATGAATCAAAGTTTCATATGCTACTGGTAGTAATTATACAAGTATGATTCAATCATAGTTCACAGTGTTTGTCTTAGAAAGGATAAATAGGGAACTAAAACATTTACAAAATGTCAAAAGTGGTAATTTATTGCTATTCAATAGACTTTCAACTAAAGACTTACCAGTAGGTTTGTTAGAATTTGGGTGTAACACGAATTTCTTGTTGAAATAATTGAAGAATTCTAATTGAAGTGCACATTAAGAAGAATTCAGTTTGAAATACTATTAGAGCCCTATTTCAAGTTGGAGTTTTATTTTAGAAGCCTATTGGGAGTTGTAATTTGTTTTGGACTCAATTGTTTGGTATCATACTTCATCAACAACTCTAATAGGAGGGTTTGGACATACCCTACATGTTCTCTATAAATACCAGGTTCTTCTATACAATTTTATGGTGTGCGAAAATAAATTACTAGAATTATATGATCTATTGTAATTTTTCTTTCTTTTCCATTATTTTTTAGTCAACAAAATCTCTTAATTCCTCTATCATATTTCTTGTCTTTATTATTCTTTTGCTTGATCATATACTCATTATTATTTGTAATATAACTTCAACACTCAATCTGGTGGTTTGTTTAACAATAATTGGTATTATAGCGTCAGGTTCAACAGTTCCGCAAGAGCGTAAAGTATGTCATTCCGCTTTTGGATCGGATCACTAGATTTTTACTATGGCAGGTTAAGATGCGTACAGTACTTGCACAATGGATTTGGATAATGCGTTCTTGGGAATTGACAGGATGCCTGCAACTTCGACAGGGGAGGAGAAATTAAGGAAGGATAAAAAGGTAGTTTCTCACATTCATCTTCATCTATCAAATACTATTCTTCAAGACGTTTTGAAGGAGAATTCAGCAGCTACTTTATGGTTGAGGTTGGAGCAATTGTATATGACTAAAAGTCTGACAAGCAAGTTGAACCTCAAGCAGGGTTTCTACTCCCATCGAATGGCAGAAGGAGGATCATTGGAAGATCATCTGGCTGTATTTAAGGAGATTGTCGCTGATTTGGAAACTTTGGAAGTAGAGTATGATGAAGAAGATTTGGTCTTGATACTATTGTGTTTGTTGCCGATTCATTTTCTTCATTTAGAGACACGATCTTGTATAGTCGTGATACACTCACCATAAAGGAAATGTATGATGCTTTGTATTCAAAAGAGAAGATGAAACATCTGGTTTCTGAGGCTTGCAGAGATGGAGAAGGCTTGGTTGCTCATAGTGGTTATGGATGGGGGGCAGATCGAAATCTAAGTTCAGTAATCAAATTTGTAACTACTGCAAGAAGAATGTGCACTTAAAGAAGGATTTCTACAAATTTTAGAATAAAGAAAGGATGGCTACAAGTAGATATTCAGATACTTCAAACGAAGCAGACCTCACGGAGAACGTTGTAAGTGATGGAGATCTCTTAGCTATTTTTTAGATTGAGTCTAAACCGGAAGATGATTGGATTTTTGATTCAGCATGTGTGTTTCATATATGTCCTAATAAGGATTTGTTTGCTACATATGAAATTATTTCCAAAGGTGTCGTGGTTATGGAAAACAACGCATCTTGTCGGTTTGATGGAATTGATACAATTAGATTGAAACTTTTGGATGGAACAATTAGAACACTTGGCCAGGTTTGACATGTTCCAGATTTGAAGAAAAATCACATCTTGTAGCACCCCGAAAATTTTATAGAATAAAATTTTATTTGTTCTATATGCTATATATTTAAATTTTGAAATTGGTGGACTAAAGTGATACATATGTTAATTCAACTTTATTTGGGTTAAATATTTAGTTTTCAATAGAGCTAGAATTAGTATATTAATGTTATACTCATTGGATATCTCGTAATTAATTATGCATTTTAGACTCGAGAAAAAGTTAATTCGAATAAGTTATGCTTAAGATATTGAGGTTTGAAGACATTATCATTTATTATAGTATAAACTGGTTGATTAAACTTATGGCAGCCCAGATTATTCATTTTTAACTTGTATGGCCTAGCAAGTGTACACATATACATTGACTGCTTCAGTAGAAAATGTATTTCAAACAAAAGTATACAAATCTTATCATTATTCTTCGCGTACACGGGTCCCACTTTCAAATCCCAACAAACTCCTATTAGATTAGGTCATAAAGGTGTCCTTTTGTATTGATTCTCTTTTCTTTATTCAAATTTAAACTTCATCCTTACTTGGCTAATGTATAGGCAAACACGTGTGTAGATAAGTGTGGCATAACAATCAAGATAATTTTAAAACCTGTTTGATATATTTGATCAGATACGGTTTCTTGGGATAGATGCCAAATCCTAAATGAAGTGATTAATCTCTACAGAACTATCGGATTAATTAATTATAAATAGAGGCAATGCACGGTATTAGCTCATTTTATTTTTCTTAGTAATTCTTTTGTTCCGGTCTCTTTCTGTTCCTCTATAGAATATTGCTTTTAGCATAAAAAGAGAGTTTTCACGTGCATTCTTTCACAATATCTCGATAACCGAGGTAGGATACTTTGTGCAAGCTTTTATGTCCTTACAATATTATGACTTTTTTCTATGTAATTTATTTTCTAAAATGCTAATTGACCTGCGGGTCTTAACGAAATGAAATGAAATGTGAGATTTCATTTGGGTTTTTCTCAAATGTTTGCACAGAAATGTGTTAGAGTATTCGATTGATCATCGACTGCTCTTGATGAAATTGTGGCATGGAATGTTATATATTTATGTTTAAAGAGTTATTATATTGTTTTGGATGCACGTATCATACTGGGTTTAAAATACTCATTCCTTAAAAAATTTTAACTTTTCAGTTAAGATCGGTTCAACGTGGATAGTGGCTGAATGGTGCGCGGGCTGCCAAGTAAAACATTTTCAACGGAACCATCAGTATTATTTTTATTATGTTTAGAGATTAGTATTTCTTAGATTTCTATTTAACGCTTAAAGTTTCTAATTTAATGTTTTGGATTGTATTAATTGGACATTATGAATACTTAAATTTATTTAAGTTTAAATCTTCACTTAAATATTTCAGCTTTATGTATGATTATGAAATGGTATCGGTAACACCTCAAAATGTAAAGCAATAAAATTTGGGGTGTTACACATCTCGTTGTCTAACTTTGATTCTAAAGGTTATGAGTTTTTTGGTGGATATGGAGCTTTGAACTTTTGTAAGGGTGCCCAAGTTGTATTGGAGGGACAGAAAGGGTCTCAGTTATACATCTTGTAGGGTCGTACATAATTTAGAAGAGTCAATCAGCACAAGTTCAGGACCGTGGTAGACATTTAGTTTGGTACAATACCTTTAGGAGCTCATAAAGGGTCGAATTTGAAGAATACAGTTCGGTGGAGCTCAAGAGATATGGATAATGTCACTTTGCCACCATCACTTACAGTGCCATTGTAGGGACGAACACGATGAAAAAGGGTATGTGGATTGTGATTTTGTTGAGCATACTTTAAGTGGAGTAGAAGGTGTACTTCTACCAAGGGCCGTCTTTAAAAGCATTTGGATTTGATTATGCTTTGGGGTGTGTTACAGCCCATTTTGATTAATTTAAAATCATTGTGATTTTTGTGAATCTAAGGTAATTCTGCAGAGTAGTGCTTGGATTTATTGGAAGAGGTAGAGTATTGTGTTTTGTTGGAGAAATTAATTTTTTAGTTATTGTTGAAGAAGTCAATTCATTCCTTAGTGGAATTCATGTCAAAGTGGAGATTGCTAGAATTTGGGTGAGATTCAAATTCCTTGTTGAAATAATTGAAAAATTCTAATTGAAGTGCACATTAAGAAAAATTCAATATCGTATGCTATTGGAATCCTGTGTCAAGTTGGAGTTTTATTTTGGAAGTAGATTGGAAATTGTAATTTGTTTTGGACATGATTTTTTGGTATCCTACTTCATCAACAACTCTATTAGGAGGATTTGAACATCCCCTGCGTGTTCCCTATAAATATTAGGCTCTTCTATGCAATTTTATAGTGTGAGAAAATAGATTACTAGAATTATATGATCTATTGTAATTTTTCTTGAAGATAATGGATCCTTATCTGTAGAGGAGATAAAGAATTAAAAATTCTTGAAGAAAAAATTTGTGGAATTATGAACGATCAATTTTTGGAAGTGAAGAATGCATTAAAGAGGTTTGCCGACTCATGGAACACGTCCACAAGTAAAGGACGATAAGAAAGCGACATCACAAAACAGCACCATGTGAGCATTAAAGTAGAAGGAGACAGCTCAAAAGTTGGAATAAAGCAGCCAACAATGCTTTAATTATTTCAACCACTTTGAAGAAATAATTGTACTTTAACTTTTTTGTTGTAAAAATTTGATTGGCCAGAAGCTTCTCGGTGAAGTGCGTGCCATCTATAAATTGAGACTCTTCTGAAGGAAAAGATCATCGAAAATTAACCATCTGAAATCCCATCCCGAACTACCAACTTTAGACTACCAAAAAATGATTTTTGTAATCATTCTCGTTAGAGAGTAAAAACCCCTCTTCGGAGTATCAATCTTTGTAAAAATCCTTGTATAATAGCTTTCAAGTTATCATCAGATCAATAAAATCTTTGAGTTTGAAATAAATATTTTATTACGCTTTGAGTGTTGTTCTACACAATGAGTCTATTCGAGAGTTTTGAGTGCCCTTGTGTCCATTTTGCTGTGATGCTGTCGGATTTTAGCCAACTCTTGTGACAAAGGCGACCAGGAACATATAACATTCTTGCTATTTGGCGAAGCGTGGTAAGGCCCTTATTTGAAGCTACAAGAAAATTTATTATCTGAAAATTTGCATGAAAATTATTATATAAGAATTTTTATAAGATTGTTTACTTTGAAGAACTTTTATCATGGAAAGTTACGAGTTTTATTATAGAACTGTACGTTTTAGATATACTAATAGTATTGATTAAAGTCACATGATAGAAATTTCAGAAACTTATGATAATTATACTAGAAGAATAAATTTCATAAAAATAGATAGTAGATATTATGAAAAATGTCTTACAATTGTATCATTCGGATTAAAAGAAAGATTGCCTAAAGAAATAATAAAAATGATTATATTTTTCTGGTTAGATAGTGAAAATAGTGAAAGAATTTTTGAAACTATAGAAGATCATGTAAGTTATAATGAAGTTTCTGAATTATATGATTTTGATCTTAGTTTTGACGATAAAGAATAAGAATATGCCTGGAATAACTAGAAAATTTTGTGATAATAAAATAAGAATTTTAAAAGAACAAATAATAACTGACAATAATCGTAGAGAAATCATAAAGAAAATTTCTTTTTGGAATAAAATTAAAAGAGAATTATTAAGAAATGAACTTACAAGAGAATTAAGAAGAGAAGAACAATTTAGCCTCTGTTTGGGTCACATTATTTTTTTCATTCTCATTCTTCTACTCATTTTTAATCAAACATTCTTCAATAAAATAATATTTTTTATCACATCAATAATTTTTCCTTCTTTTTCAACCACATATTCTCCATCACATCACTTCAAAAAAATGCATTCTCTAATTTTAATGTGTACCAAACGGGCTCTTAGAAGAGAAATAAGACAAATAATAAATAATATAATAATTAACTCCTTAAACTCACCAGATTAATATGAGCTTACCAACAAAAATAAGATTTGATAAACAAGAAATAGAAAATATTAGACTACCAATAGGAAGTTATCAAACTAGAGGATGGAATACAATTATATTTCAACCTTTAAGCTCATGGAAAAATACAGACGAATGGTTAAATATGACTACAAATTGGACTAATGCATTTTTATGACAACAATTAGGACAATTAAAATCTAAAGATATAGAAGCTATAAACGAAATAAATAATATAGATCCAAAAGATGAAATAACTAAAGAAAGATTAGAAGTTTTAAGCAAAAATATGTCTAAACAATTTAATAAAATAAAAGAAAAAATTAATAATTTAGAAATACTAGATGAAGCTAAACTTGAAGATATCCAAAATCAAATATTAAAAATTGCACAGAAAAATAGTATTAATTAAATAACAACTTTAGAAGAAAAGATAGATATTATTAATTATAAACTTGATATTCTATTAAATAAATTAGGATTTGAAATTGAAAAACCATCTTATGAAAAACCTAAAGTATGAGTATGAATGATAAAATCAATTTAATTGAGAAAAGTATAAAAACAATTGATGAAAAAATAACTAGAATTGAAATAGGCTACGAAGAAGAAAAAGAAAAACTACAAAATAACTTTTAAAAAATAGAAAATCTTTTAAATAGAATAATAGAAAATCTAAATAAAAAAAAAACCATTTAAACCAGATTATGCCAAAGAACTTAAAGATGTTAGAAAGAAAATTGAAAAATATGAAGAATTAATAAAACTTAATGGATAATTAAAAGAAGATATAGAAAGATTATTGATTGATCTTAGAAAGTAAGAAGAAAATCTTATAAAAAAAGAAGAAGGAAAATTAGTTATAGAAGAACAATGAACGAAAATATGGAAAATTTAATATTTGACTTAGAAGACTTAAAAATTTATGAAGAAATAACTAAAAATCATATGGTCGGAAAAACGAGAGGACCACGAGCAGTTAAACAAGAAGAATATGGAAAAACTAGTACAACTAGATATGAAGCAGAAATAGACCCTAAAAAATATGTTAATATAAAAGTAGATTTTAAAACTATTAAAGAAAAAATGTATAGAGATCAATTTAAACCAGTATTAAAAGAATCAAACCCAATGAAAATTGCAAGATCATATTTAAATTTAGATTGTGAATTAGATGTTCGAAGAGCTATAAATGAATGGAGTACTAATATGATAGCACACTTTAATTATAATCGCAGTAATACCGATAATAAAAATAGAACTGAATATTTATTAGCAACATTTAAAGGAACTGTATTTAATTGGTATAGAGGATTAGAAGAAACAACAAAAGGTATTTGGAAAGATAGTATTGAAGCAGGATTTGGAATTAGTATAATAGAAGGAATAAATAGAGTCGCTACAAGAATTTATAGAGAATTTGCTGGAGAAAACTGGGTAAATGAAAGTACTAAATCTAGATTAGAAGAAATAGAAGATGCTAAAAACAGAATGGAACATTTACAAATTTGTAATATGTGTTACCTTAATGAATATTATTGTGAATATAGTAAATATTATTATATGATGTTTGGAAGTGGAGCTGATAATAATTATTATAAAGAAGTTTTTATTAGAAAATTACCACCACCATGGAAAAATTATTTTCAAAACAAGATTAAAGAAAAACAATTAGGAAGAAATGAAGAAGGTTATACATTAGGATTTATTATAAGAACTATAAAGGATGAAATAAGTACTATGTGTAGTAATCAAATGATTTATAAACAATCAGGATTTATACAAGATAGGATTTGTTGTAAAGATACTGAAGTATCAGGAAATTGGGGATGTTATGATTATAAAAGACAAAGAAAAATAAGACCTAAGAAATATAAAAAATATAATAAGTTTAAAAAGAAATATTTTAAACCAAAAAGAAAATATTTTAGAAGAAAATATAAACCTTATAATAAAAAATCATTAGATAAAAAACGATGTAAATGTTGGAATTGTAATGAAGAATGACATATAAGCACCGAATGCCAAAAAAAGAAAGTTAGAATATTAATTACGGATTTTGAACAAATTAGAGATGAATGTGAAGAAGTTGATATTGAAGAAATAGAAGTGAATGAAGAAATATTTGAAGAAAAATCCGATTTAGAAGAAACATCCAGTGATGACGAATAAAAATAAGAATAAAACTAATTTCTAAAAAATCATAAAGTTTGAGGACAAGATTTGCAATAAAAAATCATTTCATTAAGGGCAAAATTGACATTTTTACAAAAAACTCAAATGGGCCATTTGACTCGGCTATTTTGGAAAATCTCCCCTAAAGAATCTACCCTTTCTTCACTGCTCATGGTGTATATACAGTGAAAGTATATAATAGAGAGAAAATAAACTTGGTCTATGAAGAGAGAAAATAAATTGAGCCTACGAACAGTCCAATCCACATACGATTTAATGAACAGTGGTAAACCAATTTAAAACAATTTCAATGTGAAAATAACTGAAGTTTCGAACGAATTTTCTTTTTTTGTTGTGTGTAAAGAGGTTGTATTGAAAATACAAATGTAGCTGAATTGTTGTGTGTATATATATTATTATATTATATATCTTTTCTATGGGTAAATAAGTTGTATAGAGAATACAAATAGTTGCATTGTTATGTATATATTCTTATTATTGGGAAGACAAATACAGATGGGATGCTTTACCTTTTCAAAATTAACTTTTATGTCAAAAGATTTTCAAATCACGCATGTAATTGTTTTCACTTTTTCTACATGTAGGGCCCACTGTGTGCGTGTTGAGAAATGTGATGTTTTAATTTAATTGAGACTTCTTCATTTTTTGTCACCGTATATGCACTTACATATTTTGCACCTACGATACCGTATTTGCATCATAAATCGTATTTTCACTTATCATATTTGAGCTCATCGCATTCGCGCTTGCCGATTTTACACTAAACTATCATAATTGTAGTATATACCATATTTGCACTTATCGTATCCCGTGCTTATCGATTTTACACCTAACATACCGTATTTGTACCATAAAATCGTATTTACACTTATCATATTTGAGCTCATTGTATTCGCACTTATCGATTTTGTACCAAACTACCGTAATTGCAGTATATATTGTATTTGACATCACCGTATTTGCTCCCACCGTTGTGTAAAATAATAATTTATTGATTAAAAGCGTATACTAATTTAAAGAAAATGAAATTAAATATAAGTAAATATACTTACCGATTCGAAGAGATTGATATAAAAAAATATTTTCTTGTACAGCATTCGATAAATTTCTGATATTTTGAGGTTGAAGCAAATGAAAGATGAGAGAGTTTTTATCTATGTTGGAATAAACAAATAAGAAAAGTTAGCTAATTTTGAAATTTTAAGTAGGAAGTTTTTTCCAATCACACACGTAATTGTTTTCAATTTTTCTACATGCAGCTCTATGTGTTGGGAAGTGTGGTGATGCTTTAGCTTAATGGAAATTTTTTCATTTTTTGTCATCGTATTTGCTCTTAGGTTTTGCACCTAAGACACCGTATTGGCACCATAAATCATATTTTCACTTACCATATTTGAGCTCACCGTATTCGCACTTGCCGATTTTACACTAAACTGCCTTAATTACAGTATATGTACTTGACCTACCGTATTTGCACTCATCGTATCAGTGATTATCGATTTTGCACCTAAGATAGCGTATGTCCACCATAAAATCGTATTTACACTTACCTTATTTGAACTCGTCGTAGTCGCGCTTACCGATTTTGCACCAAATTACCGTAATTGCAATACATACTGTATTTGACATCACTGTATTTGCACTCACCGTTGTGTAAGATAATAATTTATCGATTGTAAATGTATACTATTTTAACGAAAATGAAATTAATATACGTAAATATACTTACTGATTTAAAGTGATTGATATAAAAAAAATATTTTGTTGTGCAGCATTCAATAAATTTATGAGATTTTGATGTTTAAGCAGATAAAAGATGAGAGAATTTTTATCTATGTTGAAATAAACAAATAAAAAAAGTAAGCTAGTTTTGAAATTTTAAGTGGAAAGTGCTTGATTTTCACTTGTTAACTAAAAGTGTAGTATTGTCCTTTCAACAAAAATAATATTTTATAATTGTATAACATATTTAAGGGCATCTTTGTCTTTTAACGTCCAAAAGGCCATTGTGAAAATATACAATAGTTGAAAATTCAAAGTGGAAATTAGGGAGTTTGACCAAACCATTTTAAGTACTTCATGAAAAAAATTACATTGTTCTTTGCTTTCCCATTTTCTTCTACTTTCTTCATAAATTGGGCTTATTAACAGTCCAATTCACCTATGATTTAATGAACAGTAGTAAACCAGCTTGAAACAGGTTCAATGTGAAACTAACCTGACAAAAATGAACAGTGAAAAAATAGATTATTTTAAGATAGAGGGGATAAAGCCGTTGTAGGGCTTGCATGGATGACGGAAGGTGACATTGTGTATATGGATTAGATGAAAACATTTGGGGAACTTCTGGATTTGAGGACAAATGATGTTAGACTAAAGGAAAATGAATTGCTCTAATACTAAATTGACATAGGTTATAAGAGTAGAATTATAGAAGAAAAGTGAATAATAGAAAAGAAGAGAGAGGAGAGAGAACATCAATTTATTTCATATATCAAACTTGCTTCTATTACAATGCAAAAGCACTTTTACATAGGGTTTCAAAAGATCATATTCTAAGTAGAAGCAAAGCCGACATGATTTGTGAAACTGAAAACAACCATATTGAGGTTGATACGCTGATCTCGTGGCATTGACAAGTGGGTATAGCTCGACTACACACAAACTTATTCACTTTCAGGCACTCAGTGACATGGAAATAATTGAAGACAGCTTATATTTTCGCACTTTTGTAGAATTCTGAGGATGAAATACAACCTCAGTGCTTGACCTTACCGTCACTTCTTTCCACTCTGAAGAAGAAGCCCCTTCATTGCGATAATCTCGGGGAGAGTATAAAACTAGGAGCCTGGAATGAGCTGTATATGGTGGACAATAAAGGCTCTGTCAGATATGAATCCATAGACCTATCACTAAAATGCAACCAAAAATCTTTCTCAAATTAAAAAAAAAAATAGATTTGACAAATAGCATTCCTGTGAAGGGATAACAACATAAGCAGAGTTGTCCATATTTGTCTTTTGTCCTTTATGTCCATAAATTTTCATGGTGTATGATAGATATATCGGCTGGAAGAGAATGCAGCATAAAGCCATGTTAAATGAGAGGAAAGATATGTCTAATGCTAAGATCACAAACATTTCACTATGCTGTGCAAGAATCTCTACAGATAAAACTCAATTGTCATGCAAATTATTTATCGCACAGGCTCATATCACTGTTAACAATTTATACTCGCCAAGTTCTGAGGAAAAGCACATTTCTAAACTCAAAATGTAAAATATAAGCAATAGAGTAAGTGGAGATACCAAAACCAAACATGCTTATCTTCTGAACAATCAGACGGCTAACTTTTGATCTCCTGACATTTATTAATGCCTGAAGATCATCTTGTTTGCCTTTAAACTCCATAAATTCTCCCAGGACATACTTGTTGCCTTTAAGCTCTAACCTGCATTGTAGGGCAACTTGCAAAATCTCAACGCAAACGATGGCAAATCATATTTGTCACACATAGTATCAATATAAATGAAAATATTCATTTTTTGTGTCTGTCAATAGGCATGGTAACCCAAGAGGTAGAATTATACAACTATGGAACCTAAGAATTGACCCGTTAATAAAGCATAAAAGCATTCCTTCTTTATTAACTTTTCCCAAGCCCCAACTGCATATTTGCTTCTTACAGACAGGTTGATAATTCACATGAATTTTCTTTTAAAAAATAGCCATTCTTTTTATTAATGGGGACTTTAATTTTACTTGGGGCTATCCCGAGGAGAAAGTAATTACTCTATTCAAGGTACTCTTAAAGCTATTCTTTATATTCTCTCTTCATCCACGTAGTAACTTTGTACTCATTTAAAAACTCAAGAAGCAGCGTCGCCTTAGTGACTCTTTATTATTATTATCGACAAAAGCAATTGCAAAGCAATCCACTTGTGCTTGAGACTGTATTAAACCCCTATTCCTACTCAACCATCCAGATTTATGTGAAACACCAACACTATGTCAATCTTATCACTATCTACATGGGAACTTGTCAGAACATAACGTCACACTACATCATAAATCAAACAATGGAAGATAAAACCGTAACAGACCTATCCCACATTGGAGCTGTGCTGAGGGTGGAACAAAGCTTCTCATTTAATGATTCCTGCATTTTTTTCTTTGCACTGTGAAATGCACCTTTGATCCATCCAGAAAGCATACTTTTCTGCTCGGGTTTTAACTGTGTCCACTGGTCATAGGTAATGACCTCAGGTGGAAACACGTCAGAGTGAATGGCGCTGAAATAGCAGCAGAGTTAGAAACGCAGACAACAAAGAAATAATAGGTAAGTTTTACAGGACAAATAAATAGTAGAAACAGTTTCGCCTTTAACTATTATCTTCACATAGTCAAAAGTAAGTGATATACTGAAATAATTATACTTCAGATTTGTAGTGCTGGATATCTGATATACAGCTAAACAATATTTTTATGATTGTGCTTGTTCAATTATGCCACTTCATGACTGATACAGGCATACAAATAAATAACTATTCGTATGATCATGAACTTTAACAGCTAGGCTACTGTTATGTGGTTTTGAGATTTTTTTTGGTCAAAACGGTTTGAGATTAACAATTCTACACTACCATGTTCATAAAATCAGTATTGGAAATGACAGTCAAAGAAATTTAATGAAAGTTATCGAGTACATGTAAGTTGATGCCATTAAAAATTTGTGGTAGCATTTTTTTTTTTACCTCATCACTCTAAACTTCTTAAGCTTTCTGAAATTCCCAAAAGAAATAAGCAAAAGGTGCTTGCATTACAAGGCTCCTTGGCAAAGATAGCACTGAATCTGATAAGATTTTATAGATATGATAGTATTAAACATGAGCTTACAGCTAGTCCTAAAACGTATAACCCTTATAATTCATACGATGATAAATGCATTCATCATACGACTTCAAGTTAAGAAAGAAATTGTGAAAATATAAACATATAGTCTTCAACATTTTTATGAGTAATTAACAATATTAGATTAAAATTTAGTAATGCATACCTAAATTTTGGATTGGGACATATGACTTTGCTAGACAGATATCCCTCTGGAAGAACAACTCCCCTTTGTTCAAGATATGCTTCAAGAATAGGAACTAGCCGTTTTGTTTCAACTGTCTGAATAGCAGAACAACACTTGCATAAGCTTTAACACTTGCAAGGAACAACAGCAAAATAGTATTTATGCAGAGTAAAATAAGTAATGAGTGTAGCATGTTGGATCTATTAGCCGCCTCTAAGTGAAGCAGGACTGTGGGGATGGAATCAATAGGTGAAAGTAAACAAGATTATAGAAGTCGGCAGTTCACAGTGAATCCAAATCTCTGTTTCTCTTTAGCATGATCTTTTTTAACTGCCATTTGGGTTTTGAAATTTGAATAATTCCTCCATAAGATCCCAGATAGCTGAAACTTCCCATTGCACAGCAATAAATAAAACTTCAGATTTATGCTAGGGATATTTGTTCATCTTATAGGCATTTTAAAGACTGAACACAAATAGTGACACAAATTTATGAGATGATAAAATAAGGCAAAATCTATCATAGTTAGAAAAAAAAAACTTATTGACCAGAAATTAAGGGAAACTTACAGGATCTGGAAGACACTTAGTTTTGTTGCTACTTCCTCCAGTGCAAACCCAATTCCCATTCTTGTCAATGGATATGAATCCCGATACATCCATTACAGATATCACCAGTGCCTCTCTGCAGACAGTATAACCAAACAACACAGCACCACCAACCCCTCATTACTGATCTTCTATCCAATCTTCTTAAAATAAATTACTATATTTTACAATGCAATTCTATATTAATACCAGTAGATGCTAAGACCTTTGAACATGAATGAGTAGAACGAAACGAAAAAAGAGATGAAACTAAATAAAATACCCCTTAGTAACAAGAACGATATCAACATTCTGTCGAGAACCCGAATCAGCGTCTGGAATTTGAAGCCCAACGTAGACTTTACTCCCGTAATAAAGCTGTTCCAATCTGCAAAACGTAGAAAAAATAAAATCAGAACAGATAGTATGATTATTTTTACAATAAAAGAATAAATTATACCTTTTTGCGACGGCGAAGAGGGCATTGGAATGTGAGGTATCGAGATCAAGGAGGTCATCGTCTTCGTACAAGTACCGCTTCACCAATCGGTAAACAATCAGACCGCAAATTAGCTCCACCCACATATTGATTATATCTTTTTGTAAATAATTATACAAAGATTATTTATATAGAAGAGAATCAATTAATTTAGACTCTTAATCCATAAGTTTACTCATAAAATTTTAAGGAAATGGGAAGAGGAATTTGTATCATAGTATATACGTCACTCTTTTCTTTCTTCTGGGATGGCTTTTTCTAAGCGTCGGTTTGGGAAGAGTTTATAAATGAGTACCTGTACGTATGTGTACACTACTTATTGTCCTGATCTGACTTTTTGCAACAATATTTTTCATGATATTTTGATGGGTCGTGCTAGGAGTACAGGAGGGGATTTACAGGCGGTGGACAGGAATTCAAATTGTGATGACGTGGCAGTTGAAAACAAAAAATAAAAAAAAGAAATGAAATGACTCAAAAGAGGGACGATTGAAGGAAGGAAACCTAACATCTCAAAGAAAATGCTCCTTTCCTCCCCCTGTCGACTGAAATCTCTCGTGGGAAGTCGATTTTCGACGACATCGAAGGCGACAGCGACGGCGACTTCGACGGCGACGGCGACTTCATTTTCACATCCGGCCGTAGCTTTCTGTTGAAATCGACGAGAGGAGTCGACATCCGAACAGAGCGACCGGGAGGACGACTTCGTTTTCACATCCGACGACGACTTCATTTTCTGTTGAGGTTGATTTTGTTGGGTTATGTTCAATTATGTTTTCGATTTTCTTGAAATTTGTCAATTTCTGAGATCTTTTACTTTTCAGTTTTGTTAATGTTTGAGTTCGGTTTTGTTGGATTCAACTGTGATTGAATCTGGAACTGAGCATAATGAGTTCGGTTTTGGTCAATGTTCTTCACTTCTTCTTGATTTTTTTCGAAGTTGTTCATCTGTAATGGTGGAAATGTTGATGAGCTATATCAGTCTGTAATGGTGGAGTGAGTTGTGTAATGGTGGATTGGTGGAGTTTGTTGTGTATTGATGGAATTCATTGCCATATCCGTTTGCAATTCTGTTGTTTTGATTCAGGATGGAACACATTTCTGAAGGGGCTGTGTCTGAAGCTTATCAGTTTCGTTGTTCTGATTCAGGATGAATTCCGTTTGCGATTCATTGCCATATCCGTTTGCAATTCATTACTAGTAAGAACTTCTGAAGCTTACCATGTCTGTCTATTGTTCTCAATCTCAGGATGAAAGGGGCCGTGTCTGTTGTTTTCATCCTGAGCTACTTCGACTGGGTGAAATTTGAAGAATCAAGCACCATTAATGAAGCAGTGAATGAGGAACATGAAGATTTGCCCAGACAGTTTGACACTTTTGCTTGAATAGCCGACAAACGAGATATCGAGATTTGAGTTAACGTGACATTTCGCAAGGAAGGGAAAATGATGTGCGGAGTAGTATGTCATGTTTAAGAGTTAGTTGAATGGATAATGCCTTGTGTACATTATTGTTTGTATTTGTATTGCGTTCGTTTTGTACATTCTACATATAAAATGACATTCAATTTCAACCATGTCATTTACCTTCAATATTTGTATATGCATCTGGTGTTGGGCTACTTAAGATTCAATTTGTTAGCATAAAACTGAGATTACCATTTAAACTTCTAGCATTCACATCATCCAACAAAAGTAGAATTGATATAAAATGAAGACATTGGAATCCTGAATACAAAAAAAGTTCATTGAATAGAAATTCAATTCTACATTTTCATTAGCATAAAACTGAAGACAAAAAACATCTGCCTACACCTGGAGGCTGGAATCCCTAACTAACATATGAAGACATCCATTTGGCTCTGCAAGTGAGACTCTTCCAGCAAAAGCATAATAAAATTGAGACATGATCATCTCCAGAAGCCCTTTCTGCCTTCTCAGTTCTAACTTATCCAGCAATCAAGTTCTTCTTCCTTAGTCAATTCTCTTGTCAATTGCATTATCATCTTTATACAGCCCTTTAATTACAAAATACAACCAAGTTTCATGGACAGAGTAATTACAAAATACACCCCTGTACTTACATCTTATACAAAATATTGACGAAGCCCATATTTTTGTCTTCAATCCACAGCAGCAAGCTTCATGAACAAAAAAAACTCTGTTGCTGCTCACTACAAAGCATAAAAGGATCACTTCAAAGGGCATTTTTCATATCAAAACTTTTCACAGAAAATCTCAAAATTTCAACATGGAAATCCTAGATAAATACAGGTTCCTAGCATGCATAGGATATCATACCAAAAAGACTTGCGAACTGACATCGGTGTCAACGAGGAACATTGTTGAGATGCATCAACCTCAGGCATAGCCCCTTCCCCAGTAATATTTCTCCCTCTCAGTTGCTTGCCTTTTCCGAAGGACAAACTTGCTTGCATGTAAATCAAAAATTATATGGTTTCCTAGAATTGAACTTTGTTTCAATTAGTAGGCGAACAGAAATCAAACCTTTGTTTTCTTCGAAGACAACTCTAACAGGCCTTTTAGTCGAACTTTTCTTGGCGCATCCTTCCTCTTCGACGATGTTGGATCTAGTACGTTAACGGCCGAATTGCTTAGAGATTCAGACCCAGGATACCTACCATAACTCGACTTCGGTAGCGTCTGCTCCTTTTGTTGAACATTGATCCAATCCATTATTGAACGAACCCGCACTTCATCATCCCCAGCAAGGTTAGCCACCTCCGAAAATGCCCGACACATATCATCGTACCTCAATTGTGTAGGAGTACTCAACAACCCATCGTAGTTTATTGCGACCCTTGTGTGTGCTCTAGTTACATCCCGCCTCCATCTCCGCAATATAAACTTATCAGGCAACAACGTGGCATTATTGCGGACCAATACTGTGACTGCGTGCCTACAAAGTATCCTCCGGAACTAAAATAAGTGGCAACTGCAAACAACGTCACATGTGTCCTTCGAAAATGAAACAGAAAAGCTCCTCTTCAACCACCGATCTCCACACAATCGAACATCTTCTTGAACCTCATGAATCAGCCCTAATGTCCCTCTGAAACAGAGATGATGTCACAGTAAACCTTCCCGATGAACTCATCTTGGACTTCCCTGAACTTGACAATAGTGTACACCTTCTGAAATTGCTTTTCCATATCGTAATTTGTTACGCAAGGTACCATTTGCGAGTATGACTTGAAATCAGCCTGAAACTTCTTCTCGACTTTATTTCTGAGTGCTCTTTCATATTGTTCAACAAATTGCTTCAAAGAGGTCTTCGAATGCACATATCCATCGAAGAATGCATTCATACTCTCACTTCGTTGTGTTGTTGACATTTCGGCCCAGAATGTGCTTTTCAAGAAGCACGGTACCCAACGGCCTCTATTCTCAAACAAGCCTGACAACCATTCATTATCGTACAACTGGTATGTATTAATCATTGATATCCAATGTTCCTCGAACTCTTCAGCACTCTGTGAATCATATACTAAACCATGGATAGTCGAAAAGATCGAAGCCTTATCAACATGATAGCCAAATTTCTCAGGCAACTTCTTCAAGATATGCCACAAACACCACCTATGCTTCGAGTGTGGAAATACAATTTGAATTGCATTCTGCATGGCCCTGTCTTGATCATTAATTACTCCATGCGGTGCTTGACCGTGCATACACTGCAACCATGTCCGAAATAGCCAAACAAATGTACTTGTGTCCTCATTAGATACCAACCCACAACCAAGCAGTGTCGATTGCCCATGATGATTAACGCCAACAAATGGGGCAAACGACATGTCATACTTATTGGTGAGATATGTTGTATCAAAGGTAACAATATCACCGAACTCCTTATATGCTTCCCTACACCTATTGTCCGCCCAAAATACATTCTTAAGCCGAGAGTCCTCGTCCAGATCCATTCTGAAATAAAATCCAGAGCATCGTGCTTGCATATTCGAAAAATATGATTGTATTGCGGCCGCATCTCCTTCTCCGAGTCGTAATCGTCTAACTTGTTCAATATAATTTCGACAATCCCTCTCCACGAAACTCATAGTCTCATAACCACCTGCTTCCAACACCGCAGAGTGGTAACTTTTATGCAATGGAATTCTTGCCATGTCATTCACTTCAAGTTTTCATTTCACATTTGCAGTCAATTCTTGATTGCATCGATACAACCTCGATTTCGAAGGACTCGTTTCATGGTTGTGCTCTAGTAGGGCCGTGTTTACTCTCCATTGTCCATTACTTAATAAAAACGCTGAGATTCTTGCTCTACAATCTGTTTGGCTTGTTGGTTGTTGCTTCAAAGAATTGCTTGAACCATAACTTCTTCTTCCCTCACGGCCACAAGTAAACGTTACGTATCTCATAACTCCATCAGCCCCCTTTTTCGAGTTCCATTTTCTAACTGGAAAACCAACTTGAAAAGCATAATGCTTGTAGAAGTCAAGAATATCATTTTCATCATTGAACATCATACCCACCTCGGGCATTTTCACATCATCTCCTCCCACCCTATCATTTGCTACTTCGTTCTCATCATTTGTGACATTATCATTCCCAGATTCGGCCAACACATCATTATACTCCTCTTCCGTAGTTTCCATTCCTGTAATGACGTAATCAATCAGCATTACTGGTGAACTAGATTAAATAAGCTAAGTAATTGATAAGGAGTACAGGTGAACTCAATAAATAAGCTAGTGTTCCTACATTTGTGCACTTCCTTTACCTTGTAGGAAATCAACAGGTTATATACGAAATGAAAATTAGATTACAGTAATACAACAAATTCGGCCTCTAAATAGTTGCAGGAAAATATTACCTCTAAATATTGAAAATCTTACCGTATTGAAAATTTTGCATGAAAATATTAACTCTTAAATTCGGCCTTCTCCCTGTGTTTAATAGCCTGCACTGAAGGCTTCTAATTACTGGTTCGCTTCCGGTCAAGAGAAAGGGGAGGTCAACGGTAGCAGTCGGGATGAAGAAGAGGGGATGTATTTTCATTTACCAGCCCAAAATGGGGATGAAGAGCTGGTCGATACGCCAGATTTAGAGCTGGCAACCACTGCAAAATGAAGGTATTCAGCAGGCTGAAAATGAAGGTTACGCAATAGCAACAGTTGAAAATGAAGGTTTAAACGTCGATAATGGAGGTCTGGGAGTGCGATAGCTGGTTACTATTCATTTTACCAACTGAAAGTATGCCGGAAATGGAGCCGCCAACCTTTGAAAATCAAGGATTTGGTACAGTAAAATGGAGGTGTGGGAAATTGTGGGAAATGAAGGTTCCCTCGCTTTCCTTTCCTTTTACTTTTCTAATTGAATTTTTTTTTTTTTTGAAAAATTGCCACATCATCAATTTTTTAAATTCCTGTAAGGTTCCTGCAAAAACCATGCTGTACTCCCAGCATTATTCATTTTGAATATGGCCTTGGAAGCCTTGCCTAGTTTACATCATTTAAATGTACACCATTCTTTGTTTATCTTTTTAAATTTTACTTTGATCTTCTCAAAATAATATGATTTTAAACCACTCTACCTTAACTCAACTATGAATGCTTGGACCTCCTCATCGGCCATAATTAGAAAACAAATTTTAGAAAAAACAATTAAGTCAGATGATAGAATGATAATTCTAACTTCATTGAATGCCACTAATTCATTGGCTTCATTATGATTAATTCCTCGTTTTCTACATGCTCTTCTTCTTTAGTTATTGTTTTTTCGGGTCGAATGATCGGTATATTGTTCAAAGTCCAGGGCAATTGTACAAAGAAGATTTCATAGAAAATCTCCTTTTTTATTAAAGACTAGTCTTTGCCCGTGCAAATGCATGGGCTGATTTTTTTTGATAGTACTGTTAGTGTATTAAATGTCGTGGAATTTCGTGAATTATATAAATAACGTTCGCTGTGGTGGAATTTCGTGAATTATATAAATAACGTTATTTGTATGACATTGTGTGTAAAAATGTTTACCAAGTCATATTATTTTAGGATATGAAAATATGTTTACAAGTGGATAAGGACTATTAAGTTCACATATTCCAAATTAGTGAAACCTTGAGCAATAATTAACAGTATTTCAATCAACAAATCAAGGAATCAGGATGACTTTAATCTAGTAGAATATAAGCCAAAAATATGTTTCTATAATAGTTCAATAATTTAAGCAATTGGTAACAAAAACACATTTTGCAGTCATAAGTTTAAAATAGATAGTTTCAAGTTTATAAATCCAATGTTTGAACTTTAGCTATGCTTATTTTTCATTTGGATTGAATGAGTTGAATACCCACTATTACTTTCCTTTTATTGACAATAGTGTTTTATTTCAATAAAAGCATCATATTTCCAAATTGATTCGAGTCAAATAAAAGTATTGACAATAGTGTTTTATTTCAAAAAAAGGATCATATTTCCAAAATCATTCGAGTCAAATAAAGGTAAGATTTATACAGGTATTTTGAAAAATATTATTTATTTAGGTCCGATTTCTTTTTTATTTTTTTCATAAATTTGTTATAGTTTAATTTGTACTATAATAAAAACTCTAGGGAAAAAATATAAAGGATAACTACAAATTGAACTTTACAAAATCTATGGGGAAAAAAAAAAATTGTACCTAAATAAACAATATTTTTTATCGCCACATATATATATAAAAAAAATGTAACTCCTATGTTATGCATTGTGGTCCTTATGTCGTTGCACAAGCCAAACAGGACGGGGGAACCGGGTTTCCCCGTTTGCGCACGGGGAAAAATTATTCCTTAGACCTGAGGGGAAAAATTATTCCTTAGACCTGAGGGCGAAAAAGGCGACTTCTTCCACCCTATGGAGCTGACGGCTTCTCCTCCAAAATCGACCACGATACCGCCGCATAAACCACAGGATCTCCACACCACCACCATCTCCTACTCCCACTCTACAATTCCATACCAAAAAACAACACTCTTTCCACTCACTCTCGCCAGTTTCATCTAACTATAGGGTTTCCCTTCACTCCTTCCCAAAACTCTCAGATCCGAAGAAGAAACTCCTCGCCTAACGAGCGATTTTGAAGTTACAATCACGGGTTGGGTCTCCTCCATCTCGTATTAATCGACCCAGTGGTCGAATCAAAATCTCATCATTTCTAAGATTAATTTTGTGATTAGATTGGATCGATTTGGGTTTGGTTCCCAATTAATTTCATCGACAGGGGTAATTAGCATACTCAAAATTTACCATCCTTCTCTCTGTTTCTGTTTTTCTCTATTTGCTCTGTAATTCCTCTTTTTTAAGAATCAAATGAGCAGGTCCCTTTAATTTATAATGAGGCATTATATAATTGTTTGATTGGCGAATCTTTTAAGTAGAAGTATAATGCTGTCATAGTTGAAATGATGAACTTGAGCTACGTGCAAGTGAATTGTGAGTTTCGGGTTCACATTTATAGGAAATCATAGTAATTGCTGGATATGACAATAAATGGGGTGTGAAGTGTGGAAACGGGAATTAAGTTTTTGAATTTGCATTTCTTTTCAGTTATAAATTAGCTCAATTTGGTCTTGAACACTTGTCATTTGCACTGCCATTGGCAAATGCCGATTTGTTGTGGCTTTGAAAAAAATTATTAAACCTATACAACTACCTTCCCGGTTTGTTTCCACAACCATTAAAAGCTTGTAAAATTATAAGAAGCAACATGCTGAAAAGCTTTCCAAGCTAGCCTCATTCTAAATTGTTGGTCATTTTGTGTTCCTCCCAGAAATTCCAAGAGTGCTGTATAGTTTTCTGAATCAACTACAACCAAAACATCCTTGTGATTCTGTTCAATGAAAAAACATATTTGCCTAATTTTCCAATATGAGAAAGAGCAGAGTTACTGAAATTTGGAAGCCAATGAAGGTGTTACTGAACCAGCAAAATAGTTCATTTTCTATAATAGGCATTGGTTGGTAGCTGAAATGAAAAAAGCGTATGACTACAATAGATAATTTTTTTTTTTTTTTTTAAGAACATAAGTTGTATAATTTAGGCTAGTCATTTAACCACATATGGTCTTTATCTTCTCTTTGATTGTCTTAGGGAATAGCATCTCAGTGTTTTGAATCAAAGTTTCATAACTTTTTAGAGTGCTATAACTTTTTTGTGAATTTATCGTTTTTATTATTTGATCATAATCTAATCCAATACATTGAACACCATCATTGCTTTGATAACAAAGTAATATTTTTACATCTATGAACAATCATAAGTGCCAATTACGAAACCACAATACACCAAAACGAAGACCTATATCATGAACCTATATTAAACGTAGGCTGATTAGAATCTAGAATCTAGTAATTCACTAAGAATTTTAATGCCCAGATGATCAAATTGAACTAATTGACCAAGAAATTGAAAAGAAAATCAAGAAGTCAAAGTTGTCAGTGAATAGCATTCCAACAAAGAAGCATCTAATACAGAGAAAATAGTGAATTTTCTTGAAATAACTTTCATGGTTCAACAGTGAACCAAAAACACAAAAAATAATCTTTCCAAAACCATATAAGCTTATACGCAGAATTCTAAGCCAAGCACATTTTAACACACAAAGCGCCACAACTGCATACACAGACATAGAGTAAGAGCGTAGAGGACTAACTGTTAACAACATCTATGGCGGATTTGTATTTGGTGATGACCTTAGGAGAGGTGAGATTGAACTCCCTTTCCTCTATTTCCTCATCCGATATCTTTTCAATCTTCAACAATAACTCTAACAATAAATTGAAGATAATTTGTTAAATTAATTGAAACAAAATCGTATGCAAAAAAGGAATTAAGAATCAAGGGAAAGAGAAACTGTATGAAAAAACCAAAGGGAAAGGAAAAGTGAAAAGGAAAGGGTTAAGAAATTGATCTTGGCTTTGAAGCTTATGGTCTCAAACATGTGAGAGTAGAAATGACGGAAAGCGACTATAGACATGTTATCCGCTATTAATAAGAATTATGCATTCGGCGATTACAATTTGATTGATAGCGTAACACGATAGTTGGGTAACTATTTTTTAACCATAGAACAAACAATGAAACAAATGATTTCCTCTGAAAAAGTGATTTCCACTTTAAATTAACAATAGTTACAAAACAATTCTTTTCCACTTCAAATTAAAAAATAGTTCTAAAACAATTCCTGTATTGAACATGAATGATTAACCTCAATAGCTCCCCCAAACACTTGGAAAAACAGTGAAATATCAGAAAGATAAGTAAGAACAGAAATCCCATTTTAAAAGATAAAACACTAAATAGTTGATATTAAAACAAAATTACACATGATCAGAGCCTCTTCACTGAAAAAATAACTTTTTCAATTAAACAGTTGAGAAAAAGCTTCTGAATAAAATAAATGCAAAAAGAAGAAAGAAAAAGCTTCTAAATAAAATAAATGTAAAAATGAGAAACGTAAAAGGAGTATTGAAAGTTATCAAACCTTATGCATGCAGAATTGGCCATAAATAGTATCTTCTTCACAGGTATGATTACCCACGAGTGAAAGAGTCAATGAGGATGAACGAAATAATCATTGAAGCAAATATCTAAGGCAATCTTTCGCCTATAAAAAATCATTCTGTCTGCAGAAATTGATTCTATTGGATAACCTCGAACTAAACATTCTATGTATTTAAGTAAAAATACTCCAGAATTTGGCCTATGAAAAAGATAGGTGAGAATAAAATTTAATTAGTATGTTAAATGTATAATTATAGTAAACAGAGAATGAAATGGTATAGTACATAGCGTATAATTTAAATACTTACCCATTATTTGCTGAAGGTTGATGCGGCATGATTTCCAACTTTATGTCTCTTTTTGTATTTTTCTTCTTCAAGGATCTGTGGGCCGTGAAGTTCGGATGCATCAGGAAGTGCGTAGTTATAGCAAATGCTGGTTTTGAATGTGCTCTAACTTGCTCCGGTGTATGATTGTTATTGCTACAGTCATATATGTATGTTTTCAATTCATCAATGTTTACACAGTATAAATACCATGTATTTCATGGATACGAACATGGAATTAATAGGTACTTGCATCTTAACCATGGACGACCATTTATTGGTAAATTGCCATTCACACAGTCTTGTAGAATAGGTAAATTTGGTCCATCGGTTAAGGTATTGGTGTCCAGATTTTGCATTTGTACCATCATCTGACGAGTACACTCGTTTTCATAGTTGAAATCCATAATTGCATATTCTTCTGAAACGGACGTAGGATTGTTGTTTATGAATTGCCTCAACAAGTTGAACTCCAAATCAAGAATCTAATAAAAAAAATAGATGTAAATAATGTGCATTAAATATAAAATTAAATTTATTATAGTAAATCAGTTTACTTACATCAGTAGTTATAGGTTGTGTTATATCCATCATAGCTTCTATTATGCTTCTTCGGTACATATTTTTAGATCCATCATCCAACAATGTATTTGTGAAAAAAATTATAATTTAATTCGAGATGAATTAAATGAATTCAACAATGTGTAAAAGAGTGGAGTAGAATTAGAGCGGTTACCTTGGTGGATTTGTTGCTATCCAATTTGTAAGTGCTAAGTATCTGTCTGTTGAGTAGTCTTCTAAAGGATAATTCATTAATGGTATTGAAGACTGTATGCTTTTCCCTTTTTGTATTTGTTGTATTCTCTGTTGTGTAGTGTCTTCTGTGGGTTCAAACGTTGATGTATGCTGTACAACAGGACTTGTATGAATAGAAGCATCTTGATGAAGAGGATTATGTTGAGGATGCATTCTAGATTGTATGATTTCGTTGTAGTCTTGTTGTAATTTTTCATGTCGTTGAAACAATTCATCTTGGCGTTGAAAAATTGTTTAAATGCGACGTTGTTGTCTATTTGATTGTTCTGCCATGGTTGTTTCTAAGTTGTTGTGTAGATGAGATATGTCTGATACAATGGTTGTTCTCATGTTATCACATAAAGCAGACATATATGATATCATTTGCTGCCTATGTGTGTTTAGCATTTGCTCCATCTCTTCTCTTGTAAGATAGTTGGAGCTAACATAAGTAGAGGTTGAAGTATACGAAATGGAAGTACGGTGAATAGGTGGTATGGTATGTTGCCGATGAACTTTTTCAGGGGATATTGTTTAAGCGTCTGTGAGAATCCCATGAAGTATGATATGATGGTTGTCTTACGGCATTGAAAGAGTTGTATACCAAATTGTTTGTAATTCTTCTGCCGTAGGTTGTAGTATTATGTTTGTTTGAATTTGTAAGTGTAATAAAAATAAATAAATAATTTATTTTGATTTTTTTCATAAGTGCAGAAAGTAAGTATTTGTATATGCAAAAAGTAAGTATATGTATATAACAAAATGATAAGGAATGTAATAAAAACGTAGAAAACCTCATGGGTTTACAAAAAATGTTTAATTTAATTATCAGTTAATACTATATGCGCCTTCCAATTGTACATACTTGGTATGTGTATTGTTCTGCTTCTAGGCTGTCCAAATTTTCGGCCAATTCGGGGAAATGCTTCATATATCCAGTACTTACATAAATGGAAATATATATTAGATATATAAAGTTATAAATCAGTGAATAAAATTATATATAAAATAGGGAAAACAATATAATAAAAGAATAGTACCTGGAATGCAAGTGGATATCCATGTAATGAATATTTGGATTCGAGTTGTTCATTTTGATGCATTCTCTGTACCCTTTCTACATGTGATGCTTGTAAAGACCTTAGTAGAACAACATATGCTTGTCGACCCTATGGATATGCAAGGAAGGTATGAATGTTTTCAACCATAGATAAAGTTTTTTGGTCAATATATCTTCCCGTAGGTTTTAAAACACATTCTACGAACATCACTAGACCAAGTTTGAATTTATCATCTTCGTTTTGACAAAGGCGAAATGCTTCAAATAGCATTGTCATTTTGATTCTGTTAATACCATTGAAGTACTGATTTCTAAGTCGATTGTTAGTAAATTCACATTCTAAAGGTATATCATGACATGGTAGTCCTGTTATAAGACAAAATTCAAGCATACTAAAGCGGGCCAGTTGATCATTTAATTTAACCCAGATTTCATTATTTTTTCCACAATTCACAAGGCGTAATATAAACTCATGAACCAGTTTACCACTAAACTGTTGTTGTTCTTCAGATCTATAAAAAACACTGCATATAAATGCATGAAAGTTACTACCCATTATCTCAGCTTGTTGTTCTTCATTGATTAACTCAAAAAAATTCCTGAGATACTGATGATTGGAATATTGAGTAATGCCAGCAAAATACCATTCGTTTGGAGGAAGGATATATTCCAAAGACATCTGTATAAAGAAATCATCAATAAATATGTTAACTTTATCATTGTTAATTAAAAAGTGGAAAAAAAGATAAAGAAAGAGAAGGAATAATTTACATGAAAACTACATTTGCCGTGGACCAATTGTAAAATATTAAGGAAAAAAGATATTGCATGAAAATGTTACATAAATGTTATAAAAGAAGTAATAAAGTGAATGAATTTATACATTAAATCATTAATTCACGTGAAATTTAGGTCCCACACAATTAATAAATAATAATTTAAATTATAAAATATTATGTGGAAAGAATGTCTACACAATTAATAAATAATAAGTTATAGTAGAAAACAAAAGATTCTGTTTCAAATATCTCACATAATTAATGAATAATAATTTAAATTAGAAAATATTTTGTACAAAGAATTTCTACACAATTAATAAATAATTAGTTACATTACAAAACAGAGAGTAATCCTCAAAAATAAAAACCAACACATCTATGTTTCATCTAATAAACATATGTTCTCAATATATATTCTTGAAGAACTAAGATATTGGTGACACTATAATCTCATTATTTAATTCCTTTGTACTGCTCAACATTAAGACTATTTAATTCCTTTGTACTGCTCAAGATTAAGACAGGGAATCTAATGTAAAAACTATAATGATAAATAAATAAGTAATCTTTATTGTTAGTTCAACTTCTCATTTTGTCGATTTTCAACTTTCAACTGCTTCATTTTAATTTGTGCATGAGTAATTAAGATCTTATCGTATACTTTTTTTTTATTATTGTACAATTCAAAATCTTCCATAAATAAGCACTAAGTAAATTAGAAAATTAAATTAAATAAAAAATCTAATCAAATATTGTGAATAAAATTACAGTAAGTTGGTTTGCTAGATAAAATTACCTTTTTGTTGTAGCAGGAAGTTGGAATGTGAGTGTTGAATTTGTGTATTTGTAGCAGGAAGTTGGAATGTGAGTGTTGAATTTGTGTATTTGGGAAGATGAAATTATAACCTTTGCTGTCGCGTGAGTATTTGGTTGAATGTGGTTGAATGTATGAGTGGAAGTATTAGTGGTATTTGTGTGTAGGTGTGTTGGGTTAATGAAGTGGTAGGTGAGAAGTAGTTGGTGAGAAGTGGGTAGGTGGAAGTTGATGGTATTATTATTAATATTATTATATAATTTTTTTGTATATTGATTATAGAATTTAAAATTTATTGAAAAGAATTTTGAAGGTTTGGAATATATATTTTTTCATGTAATTTTAAAATTGGAAGTAAAATTAATATAATTGTTTTTTTTTTAAAAAAAATTTTTTAGGGGGACGGAGAGTTTAAAATATATTAAATAATGTATATTTAGGTAGTATTATAAGTATTATTATAGTAGGGAGTATATATTAGTAAATTGTAGTTTTAAAATCGGAAGTTTAAAAAAAAATTTGATGTGTCCTGTGCGCGAATTCAAAAGATATTAAATAATGTATATTTAGGTAGTAGTATAATTATAGGAGTATATATTTTTTCTGAAAAAATAATATAACTGTCGTTTAAAAAAAAAAACGCGAGTAAATCTCCCCGTGCACGCACAGGGAGTTCAATACTCCCCGTGCGTGCACAGGGAGATACACTTTCCCCGTGCACGCACGGGGAGATTTGAACTCCCCTGCACGCACGGGGATTTCGACTCTCCCCGTGCGCGCACGGGGACTTCAATGCTCCTCGTGCGCGCATGGGGAGATAGACTCTGCCGTGCGCGCACGGGAATTCAATTCAGTATCACGGCAAACTGCTTTCCCGTCCGCGAACGAACTGAGAGTTGTTTTTTTTTTTTAAACAATTGTGGGAAAAAATATTCCGATGCTACCCGTTAACGTAAAGGGAAGGTTTGATAGATTTTTGAAGCTTTTTTTTTTGAAAAAACCTTTTCTCCGCGACGGAATTCGGGTTTCTTCGTGTATGCATGCATGACATTTCCCAATGCGTTTAATTTTAAAAATATAAAACTGTTATATAAATGTTAATTGAATTCAGTATGGATTCATATATAATAAAGGATAAATATAATCTGAAATGTAATAACTTATAAAGGCACAAAAGTTCGAAAGTATATATACAATCGTGATAGTACGTATACAAAAGAGGCTCCTCGGCCGATAATGTACCTTATAATTTCTACATTCAAGAAAAAAAAAACTCCAAAACAACCTCTTCACCTATTAGCGTCAAAAGAGATAACTTATTTTTAACTGGAAAACTTCTGCATTGAAGTTTTATACATGGCACAAGATGAGGTTGTCTTTCTACAAAACGAAAAGTAAACTTCATTCCATTTTTGTTTTTGAGCGTAGACAGATTGCTGCGTCACTGATTTGAGAACCTTTGTGAGCTTTCTTCTGTGGTTTCGTATCTGTTTGAACAGTGTTATCTGATCGGAAGAGAGACCTCTTTGGATTTGTTGTAGTTATTTCCTGTGTATTTCCGAACAGTTCAGTAGTTGAGCTACATGTGTTTTCTTTCGTTTTTGTGGATTTGCTGCTTATGTTTACGTCTGAGTCAGCTGAATTGCTCACAGTATTAGCCAAAGAATTTGTATCAGTTTGATTTTCAATGATTGTCCCTGAGGAGTTAAATGCAAAGATAATTTCAAAATGGGATTCAGTAGGGTTTTGCCGCTTTTGTGCCACTTTGATATAAAATAGTAAATCTTCTTCACTTTCAGTGTTCATGAAATTGTTGATGGCTGCATCTGGTTCCTGTAATAGAATAAATATGTTTGAGTAGCAAAATATGTTTGAGTAGCAAATATTTAAGTGTAAACAAAATAATATTTACGCAGGTTAGAACTCTAATTTTACCTCTTTGAAATGGATCATTATGGCATTACCAGTAGTCTGTAATAATGTTTCTGCGGCGTTTCCTATGATGCTTGCATTTAACGATCCAGATTTGTCTTGTAGGTGCACGAAAGCATTTGCTCTGAAAATGAATTATTTGAAAAATATATATTATGTAAGTTTTGAACTATGTTGTAGCATTACGTAAATATTTGGTTATATGTTGAATAGTATAAATTACCTTGGAATAGCTTTTGCATGTTCACTTTTACAGAATCGACATTTGTGAACTTCTTCAAATTCTGCGTTCGATAATTTGTTGCGGTTATCACAAGACATGTACCAAAACTTTTGATTTGTTGAAGTGATCTTCCAACTTGTCTTTACCCAATAGAACTTTTTCTGTAAAAAAATGAAAATATTAATGTTTGAGTAGGTGTCAAAAACAGTAATGTGTAATTATAAAATATAGAACTATATTAAATGAAATGGGTTAGAAACTACCTCTGGATGGACTCTCAGTAACTCAGCAATTGGTGTGAATTCCTCATCGGTTGGAGGTAATACTTTCAGTGGATTGACAGGAACATAATGCTTATTTTGTGTAAGTGTATCAAGAACTTCTTTATTAGTTTCAACCTTGTAACAAGTGAATATAAATGTAGTTATAAAAATCATAACTGTGTAATTTGTATTTATGTTTTTTTGTTATTTTAAGTACCAGTTTTTGTAGTCTGCAATGGCCGGCACGTCAGAATTGATGAAGAAGGTACTATTGGCTTTGGTTGATAAAGTAATACCTGTAAAAGTGAAGAAAAAATATTCAGTAAATCAGTGAGTAATTTTCTAAATACTGTAAATGAATTTGGACGAGGAAAACTTTGGATTAGTATTTATACCATTGAACGAAGAGACTTTAAGGTTAGTAGCCCATATAACTGGTCTGTTGGCCAAGTTTGCAGTAATCGTAACACATTCTCGTTCAACAAAACTGTCCCATAGGGTTAACATCACAGTTTGAAATTCTTTATCTATTAACGTGATATCTTGAAGAGTAGCTTCTGTACCAAAATGGGTTTGGATGATTCTTTTCTGTCTAACATCTACAGCTACACCTACAACACCTGTAAAAAAAAAAAAAAAATTATAATTTCATTTATTTGGTATGTAATATAT
The DNA here is from genome assembly GCA_035079005.1 of Fraxinus americana. Classification (NCBI taxonomy): domain Eukaryota; kingdom Viridiplantae; phylum Streptophyta; class Magnoliopsida; order Lamiales; family Oleaceae; genus Fraxinus; species Fraxinus americana. The sequence goes on along the minus strand of CM068711.1, from coordinate 22,146,730 downwards.
TTGAAAAACATATTTATAACGGTAAAATATTTGATAGAAATTTTACTGATGTTACTGTTTTTATCCATATGTTGTTCTAACTCATGAAATGGAGTAAGTTGGTATTGTAAGAAAATGAAGTTCAAGTTGTTCTCGTGCAATTCTTCAATTTTTATCCTCCCTGTTATTGTCCAGATTTTACGGTTGCATTTGAAATAATGTATGTTTTCCCTAATTGGAGCTGATCATTAAGCGTAGTAATGTTTGTATCATACAACGTAGCTGTAACCTCGTTACCCTGTATAACAAAAAATATGGAAGTGTTTACAAAGTATACATGCATATTAATTAAAACTAAAAAGTCATGTAACTGTTATAACTTATGTACCTCCAAATCCATAAGAACAACAGTTTGGTATCTAGTACTGGAATTACGAGCAGTCTTTGGTGATTGCTTTCCGGTGATGACCACTTTTGCGGACCAATTGGTTTCAGAAATTGCAATTTGCGGAATAAGTTTATAGTGTGTAGCCATGTTTGAGAGAGGAGTAATATATGCTTTTTGTTTGATGTTTCAACTCTGAAGTATAAAGTGAGTATTTATAGAAGATATAGAAAATTGAATAGATATTTTGATGTAAATAAATAATTTATTAATTCGAATATGTAATAAGTTTAAAAGTTTTTGAGATTAAGTTGATAAAGATAAAATTTTCAAGTTTCAATGTAGCTACGTGTCGGAAGAAATACGTATTTGAAGAAGATGAGTTGTAAATGTTATCCATTTAGTAGAAAACACATGTCCCTAGATATTTAGTAAAATAAGAAATATATGGGCGGGTAATAAAGTGTTGTACATTTGATTACTTATTTTATTTGATTAGAAAGAAAAATTGTCATGAGAAAGAGATATGCAAAAATTTAAGTATATATAATATCTTAATAAAAAAATTAAATTATTCAATTTTTTTTCCTGCTTTATTGTGACAAATAAGAACTTATTTACCAAAGAATGAATTTGGTAGGAATAGAATTAGGTTGATAGAAAAAGTAATTACAATAAAATTAGAACTACATAGTTTATACTATTTAAAGTAAATTGTAACAATTATTATATAAAAAAGAAATATTTAACAAAAGAAAAAGGGGAAAAAATATTAACATGTACCTTGTGGTGAAGCTGCAAAGTTAAGAACTCAATCTATCCGTTTGTTACATCTGTATATAAAAAATCAGAAAATATAAAATACGAAGGTAGTGGAACGAAATGTAATAGCTAAAAATAAACAGTAAATAATAGGAGTATGAAAATATAAAAATAAATTTTTTGATGTACCTGGTAAACTTGTAATAGACGAATGATGTTTTTTATTAATGTACTTTCAAAGAATTTCCTTATATACTATATTTTTGGTGCATGTCATATGCAACTTTTTACTAATTGATGGGTTAAGTAGAACTTTTAAACACTTGCTTGTTTTAGCTCTTAATAAGGCTACATAAAGTTGTCCATGACAAAAAACTGGTTCAGGAAGATATAAACCAACAAAATCAAGTGTTTGTCCTTGTGCTTTATTTATCGTCATTGCAAAACATGGTCGAATTGGAAATTGAGTTCTTTTAAATGGAATTGAAGTATGATCACTTTGAAGTGGTATAAAAGGAATTCTTGGTAAAAATACATATTTGCCACAATATTCGCCATATGTAATTTTAGCAAGAATTACATTTTTTTTAAATGTTCGACAAGTAAGTCGTGTTCCATTGCATAGTCCTTCGGAAGGATTAATATTTCGTAACAATATTACGGAGATGAGTTCACTTTAAGATTCAATTCATGTGGTGGAATACCATTTGAAGTTAAACTATTTAAAAAATCTTCTTGCAAGTTATGTTCTGATTGATCGATTGCTTCATCGAAACTATAGTACGTAAAAATTTCTCCAGGGATTTGTTCCAATAAGATTTTATTAATATGATCAACACAATCATTTCGAGGCGTAAGAATAACTCGATTTGTCATTGTATGTAAATTGTCAGCATATTTTTCTATATTTGGAAAAACGTTATGGATTAAAAGTTTTAAAGATGTTATTTCATCTTGGAATGGTATAATTATTTCATTTGGAAGTTGAATGCAATTACAAGAATGCTGTTGTTCGGTTCCATTTCCAATTCTTAATAAGTAATCACAAAAAGTAGGAGATTGGGATTGAGCCTAAGATCAATATTGGAGAAGCACAAATTGTTGTACAAAATGTTGCTGCCTTTGAAATTTTTCGTGTGCGCACGGATAATTTTTCCGTGCGCGGACGGAGAGGCACGAAGAGTCTTTCCGACTCAAATTTTTCCATTTTTCTCTTATGTTATTAAAAAAAAAAAAATAGATGTTAAAATGAATAAGTATTTTTTAAGATAATTTTCTATACTTTTTTGTTTTTTATTTAATAATTATAATTATATATATTTTCTTAAATTAGATTTTAGCTACATAAACTTAACATGTATACTACATACGAAAATAACCATGTATGAACTTTGGCTATTTTAAAAAGAACCATATATTAAACTTGGCTATTTTAAAAAGAAACTATATATCAACGTTACATGAGCCTTGGGACAAAATGGCTTCTACAAAAACTAAACATATACCAGCTTACAACATTTATTCATTAGGTCAGAAGGCGCAAAAGATACTGCCCAATTTCTTATATGCATAGGCAATTTGTTTTCTTTGTATAAAACTGATTGCCTATCGTTACAAAACATATAATTATAATAAAAAAAAACTACCATTCATGTTGCCAGACGATATTGACCTGATCATTTTCTTTTCTTCTTAATACATCAGCGTTTGTTTCCAGCAATTTTTCTGCGGCATGTCCTATGATGCTTGCGTCCAATGATCATGTCTTGTCCTCAAGAGAAATCAAAGCATTCGCTCTGCGAGAAAAAAAGACTGTAGTTAGGAATATATATTTATTCAAATTATTATTAAAATTAAAACATTTAAATATAAATAGATTACCTTGGGACAGCTTTTGCCCGTTCACATTTGCAAAATCTACATTTGTGTATTTCTGCGAAATTTGCATTGGATGTTTTTTTACAATTACTACAAGACATGTACCAAAATGTCAGTTTTTTTGTGTTGATTTTCCACGTTGCAATCGACCCAAGAAAATTTTTCCCTGCCAATATGTAAAAGTGTATATAATTAAATCAAAAAATCCTATGAATAAAAAAATATATATATATATAAAAAATGCGTATATAGATATATAAATATTACTTCTAGATATATCCCCATCAAATCAGCTATTTTCGTAAATTTATTTGGAGGTGTAAATTTAGGCGGGTCAAACGGTTTATTTGTTATGATTTTATCTAGTTGTTCTGCATTCGTTTCCACCCTGCGAAAACAAGTACATGTTCAGTTTCGTAAAATTTACAGAAATATATATTTATGCTGAAGAAAGTTAGATATAATACAATACCAATTTTTATATTTAGCAACAACAAGTAAATCGGCGTCAATGAAGAAAGTGCTGCTGACTTTAGTAGAAAGAGTGATGCCTGATTGATGAATTTGAATATTTAGATCTCAATTTTTATTTAAAAGTGAATAAAAAAAACTAAAATATGGATGATAAGACTTACCGTTAAAGGAAGAAACTTTAAGATTTGTGGCCCATATTATAGGTTTATTTGCAATATTTTGGAGTATTTTATTACCTTCTTCATCCACGAAGGTATCCCATAACGTTAGTACGATAGTACGGAATTTATTGTCAATTAAGACAATATCTTGTAAAAAAGTTTCTGTACCAAACCTCGTTTGAATGAGACGTTTCTGACGTATATCTATGGCTGCACCAATCACACCTATAAAAGGAACGAAGTTATTTACATATTTTTAATATATAATGTATATGTGCATGTGGAAGAAGACAATATTAAATTGGAAACTTACTTATGCTCGTATTTTTGTCTAGGTGTTCCTGTAACTCATTAAATGAAGTGAGCTCATAGGTTGAGAACAAAAAATTTAAATGGATCTCATGCACTTCTTCAATTTTTGTTCTTCCAGATATAGTCCAAATTTTTTCTCCTGACGAACTTTGGAATTCACTCTTGATATCTTTGACGGTTGCATTTGAGACAATATATGTCTTTCCCAGTTTGAGCTGATCATCTAATGCAGTAATATTTGCGTCGTACATTGTAGCTATAACTTTATTTCCCTGTTTAGTTGTGGAGAAAGATATAAATATATATGAATATATTTATTTTATTAATAGAAGATATAATATATATAATAATAAAAAAAAAATTTATGCACTGAATAGTATAATTATACTTGTAAATCCATGAAAGTAAGATTCTGATAACGACTATTTGAATTTCGGGCTGTTTTAGGAGGTTGCTTCCCTGAAACTATAATTTTGGCTGACCAATTGCTCTCTGAAGCAGAGATTTGTGGAATGAATTTATAAGACTGAGCCATCACTGAAATGTGGGGAAAAAAAGTTAGCAAAAACAGAAAAAAAAAAGGAAGGCAGGCAGGAGAAAATAAAGACCAAGTTTTCCTGTAAAGTAATTATACCCGAAGTAGTAAATCACGTAGAGGTTGGGTCAATGTTAAGATTTTAAGTGCTGTATTTTTTTCTAAGGTAAACCTGTTGAGGTAGACTATATTTATAGCAACTGAATAGTAAAATATCTAGTCCATTTACAAAATATCTACTGTGGGAAATGGAATTAATGATGAACAATTGGTGATTTGGTACAATATCTATTGGGGAAATGGAATTCGAGTAATTTCTGGAAAATATCTATTTTGGCAATGAAATTTGGATAATTTGTATCCAAGGATTGTAAAATTGCATCCAGGTGTTGTAAAATATCTGTTTCTGCTGTGGAAAAATCCAGATACAAGTCGGTAGTCAATTTAGTTACAATTAAATAATCTGGCTGAATTAAACTATAATCAGTAAGAAACTATTTTGATGTTTGTTAACGTTGCAACGATTTCGTTGGTTTATGAAACTATCGATTCTTGAAAAGAAGGATATCTAAGGAATGTGTATTATGACGCATCAATTTTTTTTATTGAAGTTTTCTTTATCTTGCCAAAAACTCTAGCATTGCAGGAGGCGAAGCCATTTTGAAGGTAGTCACAATAAGGAAAAATGTCTCGTACCATCTCACATATAAAAGCAGAAGGTTTGTTTTGTGTCGTGTAAATCTTTCATAGAATAAAGATGAAAGCCTATAATAAAAAAATCCATAGAATAAATTAAACAAATTTGTTCCACTGATGGAAAAGGCAATTGAGGAGGAATAATCTTTAAAATTACATAATGCGCAAAAAAAATGCGAACAAATAAATATTTAATTGCATAAACAAAAATATGGAAGGAAGGACAAAAAGTGAACTCGAAACTAATTTTGTGGTTCTCAACGTCGTAAACATTTCGACAGTTTATCAAACTATCAGTTCTTCAAAGCAAAGATATCCAAGGGATGTTTGTTATGCTTCACAACAATTTTTTTTTTTTGAAGAGCTATATTTCATTTGCTTTATCTCGCCAAAAGCGCTAGCATTGTAGAAGATGAATTCCAGTAAATTCAATCAGAGAAAGATGAATAGTAATGACAATTTGATAAAGCTCGCAAGCTGCAATGAAGAAATAAACCATCATTAGATTGAATGGAAAGAGTATTAAAAAGGCGACTGAAAACTAATATCACAAAGCAATGAACATAGGTACTCATTAACATAGATCCAAAACACGATGAACATAGGTACAATAAGATGAAAGCGAGTAGAAAAAGTCGCAAAGACGAAATAGCTGTTGAACATTATGTTTAAAGATATATCAAAGGTAAACATTAAAAAAAATTGTAAAATAATTATAACTAATGTTTATTAATAATAATAAGATGAAAAAAATAGGGATATTGCAGATTGAATTTTATATTTGAGTGTTTAAGTGTTCCCTTATTGTTCGTTGAACAAAAATTTTTTTTTTCTGTAATAGTAGTCATGTGCAAAAACATATTAACTAATTCGAACATATTTATTTTTATTGGTAGGGTCATGGGCAAAAAAATAGACAAAGTATAGTAAAATGATAGGAATATGGAAAAAGAACAAAAATAAAATATGTAGTGCAAATTTGTTGCGAAGGCATATCAAACGGTATCACAAAACGAAATTGTTAAAACAATTATGAGTAAGTGATTAAAAAAAATTACAAAGCTCTCAATTTAAATTTGATATTCAAACATTTTATTCTTTCCTTACCTCTTTCGAAAAACTTTCTATAACAGTAGTGATGTGAGAAGCCATATTAATTATTACGGACTTTATGTTTATATTGGTAAACAAAATGAACATAGGCTGGGTCTACCAACCCAAACGCCAAAGCCAACCCTAAGTATTTTAACAAGAAAAACCTCCATTCTCCAAAGCCTAGATATAATTTACTCTCTATATGGAAACACAAATAACAAACAACAAATATTTTCCGAAATAAATCAAGACAGGTTCAAATAAAACCCATTTCATTTATAATTTTACCATAAGAAATGGAGTACGTACAGTGAGGTCTTGAGCGACATTTTTGAACTCTTCCTTGGCTTTTTTTTTTATAGCCAAAAGCTTCCAGCTTTTATGCTTTTTACTTTCACCAGTGCCTTCTCCGTTGTATTTTTTCCCTCTCGCTCGCTCATACCGAAGATGAAGAAGCTGTGTGCTTTTGGCATTTAATGGCATCCACGGTGCAGGCTGCTTGCTTGGCCTCGGTCCTCAGGGTTGGAGAGTCATCCCTGACTTTGCACACGGTCCACCAAACCACTACAACAGATTCACACTTTCCACTTCGCAGGCGCTGCGCAGCTGCTGCTTCTTCTTCGAATGGAAATGGAACGGTTTCAAATTATGTTGGATACTTGGATTGGATTTGGAGTTTGGGTTGTTGATTTTGGCTGGGGGAAATACATGGACGGATCCTTGATGATTTCCTCTATTGGGCCTAATGTTTTTAAACAAAAAGAGGCCTGCCCATCCTGAGTCCTAATCTGGTAATCGCCATCAGCCCAAAGAAAAAAAAGGAAAACTGGAACTGGTCTTCTTCTCCTTTTTGGTCCTTCCGTCTCAGAATCGCCTCACTTTGCCACCAACACTTTGTACCGGCGGGAAGCGAACATCCGGCGGATCCAAAGACGGCGGCGCGGGTGCTCGCCAGGCCGGATCCGCCCACGGGTCGAGAAAAAAAGACAAATCATATTAGATTATTAAACAATTAAAAAGATCATCAGCCTAAGTAAACATATACATGGAAATCTAAATTTCTTAAAACAGAGCAAAAACCTTTATGAAGCAGTTGATAGTTGATTCAATTCGATAACGAACAAGTTGAACGATAAAAAATATTCATAAAGAATGTAGGTCTACGAATGTACAAATGAATGGATTTCTTTGTATACAATATTTTTAGTACATGTGGTATGCAAAGTATCACTGTTGAATGGTTTAAGTAAGACTTTGATAGATGTACTTGTTTTTGCTCTAGATAAGGCTACATAAAGCTGACCATGACAAAAAATTGATTCTGGAAGATATAAACCAACAAAGTCAAGTGTTTGACCCTGTGCTTTGTTAATTGTCATTGCAAAACATGGCCTAATTGGGAATTGAGTTCTTTTAAATGGAATTGAATTTTGGTCGCTCTTAAGAGGTATAAAGGGAATCCTTGGCAAAAAAACATGCTTTCCACAATATTCACCAGTAGTAATTTCAGCAAGAATTATGTTTTTCTCAAATTTGTGACAAGTAAGACGTGTTCCGTTGCATAACCCTTCAGATGGATTAATATTGCGTAATAACATTACAGGACAGTTTACTTTAAGCTTCAATTCATGTGGTGGAATACCATTTGAGGACAAACTATTTAGAAAATCTTCTTGCAAGGGTTGTTCTGATTTGTCAATTGATTCATCAAAACTATAGTAAGTATAAAAGTCACCAGGAATAGTTTCAAGCAATATGTTGTTAATATGATCAACACATTCGTTTGTATTTGTAAGAATAACTCGATTTGACATCGATGTAAATTATCGGCATATGATTTTATATTTGGGAAAACATGATGTATTATAATTTTTAATTATTTAATTTCATATTCAAATTTTAAAATTATATTATATGGGAGTTTAATACATTTACAAGAATGTTCATGCTCTGTTCCATTTCCAATTCTAAGTAAGTAATCGCAAAATTCGGGATCAAATTTTGCCCTCATATTCTCAACTAATGGCAAATGTAAAAAAAAAGGCCACAGATGGGAAAATACCAATGAAGCTCTCATTATGTCTTCTTTTTTTCCTTTTTGTACAACTGGTAGAACCTGACGAAAATCCCCTCCAAAGACTATAACTTTACCGCCAAAAGGCAAATTAGAATCTGTAATATCTCTGAGCATTTTATCTACGGCTTCAATGGCACAACGATTTACCATGGTTGCTTCATCCCAAATTATTAATCTAGACATTTTAAATAAAGTTCCTAAAGGAGATTGCTTACTAACAGAACAACAAATTTCACCAGTTGTGTCTAAAGGAATTTTAAATCTTGAATGAGCTGTTCTACCTCCAGGTAAGAGAGATGCAGATACTCCGGAAGACGCAGTTGCTAAAGCAATTAAATTTTTAGAACGCACGCTCGCAAGGAGCGCTTTATATAAAAAAGTTTTACCTGTTCCACCTGGACCATCGACAAAAAAAGCACCACTTGATTCCAAGTTTATTCTTTTCATAATTGTATCATAAGCAAATTGTTGTTTGTCATTTAAAGTTATTGTATTAACATTGTCATTTTGAACAATCAAATTACTTGTCTCTTCTGCAATCATTCTTTTTAACCGTTCATTTTCGTCTATATTTACATTGAATGATACAATTTCAAAGTCGTTAATATTTTTGCCCAACGGTTCTAAAATAGAGCTGAGATCATGTAGCCCCCGTACTTCGGCAGCGTCAATGGATATATTTTCATGCACGTAATCATCAATCATGTAAGCTTTGAATTTATCCCACAATAATTTTGGATTAGTAGGATTGCAAAGCAGAAGGATTGTGGCAAACAAACGTCTTAAAGAAAATGGCATTTCATAAAGAATAGCTTCAGATAAACATTGTTCACAATGATTATCTCCACTTAATAGACCATATAGAAATGCAGCTTCTCTATAAGTTGTAGTAGTTACCCCATTTGAAGTTCGTAAGGATTGAAATGATGTTGGCCCGCGAATATGATTAAGAAGAATGCGAAGAAAATAACGTTCGCCTTCAGAAGGATTTGCTGTGACAATTCGGCCTACAACAATTTGTTTCTTTCTTAAAGTCCAAATCTTTGTATGTGTATTCCAAACAAAATGTGTAGGGAAATCTCGATATAATAATGTTCGAGCAAATTCATTAATTTCATTGATTCGAAAAAATTCAGTTAACATTGTTCGTCTCATATTTTCATTGTTAACAATGGTAGCTAAATCTTCGTTCCCATTGTACGTTATTTGGTGTTGGTCTTCGAGATGCAGCGTAAAGAATAAACAAGAGGACAAATTTCGGCCAAATTGAAAGAAAAAATTCGCCACATAGCTTCGGTGGAGATATCCATCTCGCTGATTGATAAGCGAGAGATTTCGTCAATTTCTTTTTCTTGTTCATTTGGGTTAATTAAAAAATTAATACGATCATGTCCTTTGTATACATATTTGTACAAATATTTTACGGCTTTGATAGAAGAACATACTTCAACATTTATATGACAGTCATATTTTGCACTTAAATAAGGATTATATAGTACAACACATTGGTTGTCTAACATCTGACCTCTAACTTTAATATAAATACCAGTATCACGACGCCTATACAATGGGTAAGAATTATGACCAAATATAGTAGTGCTACAATAATCTCGAGGATATTTATTTTTACAACCTTTATTTAGCTCCATACATACATTGGTTGGATTTAGATTTCCACAAGGACCATGCATATTATGTTTAACAATAACAGAATGCAAATGCGAGAATGTGGTTTTGTCAGGAATTTCACACGACACAATTTTATCAACATTTTCAGCACATGAAACTTTATGGTTACGGTTAAAAATTAATAATAGATGTGCATGCAGAAGACCTCTTTTTTGAAATTCAACAATAGATATATGAGCAATAACAGGACCTAAAATATTTTTTTCTGTATAAATCATCTTTTAGTTCTTCCAATTTTGCTCTAAATATGCGAACGATTAAATCCGGTCGATTTTGGACTTCGTCATTATGCCTTAGTTCTTGCTTAATCTCGGGCCAATTGGGGTTACATGTTATAGTTAAAAATATATCTGGTTTTCCATAACGTTGTACAATGATCATTGCATCCATATATCGTCGCAACATATCTCGAGGCCCACATGTAAATGATTGAGGTAAAACAAATTTTCTTCCAATTTTGTACCCTCTTGTTTCTCCGTTTTGAACACTGTCTACAATACCTTGATAAAGTTCAGCACGTATCTGTTTTTTATTATTACGAAAATAGTCTAATCTAGTGGTTTCAATTTTAACATACATATCCACAACATATTGTTGAAACAATCTACCACTATGAAGCAATATAGACTTACCTGAACATCTGATTTGTAACTTGTATGAATAGTATTCTCGACAAGAAACCTAAGATCGATGCTTAGCTCCATTGAGTACTATATGATGAGAAGCCAAATTTAGTATTGATTTATAATATTTATATACGCATAATTAGGGAATATATAAAAACAGATATATATATATATATATATATATATATATATATATATATATATATATATATATATATATATATATATGATAAACCTTGATCTTCTTTTTCGATAATTTCAGATGCAGACGTAATTGTGGTAGCAAAAGTTGCTAAAGTGGGCAAATTTGTACTTTGATTTGTGCATCGATCAATACCTTCATGCCAACCGGGTTCTCCATATGGAAAAAGTAAAGGGTATTGCAAAGGATCATAACAACCATAATAATAATGAACCTTATGAGAATCACCAGAATGTCCATATATAGTAATGTCACGAACGTTAGCATTGACATTTTTATCATCCTCGAGCCATACAAACAGCCTACTTGAGACGTTGTGGGTGTATTGAAGACTCTTTGATCAAGGCCTGGGTGACATCTTATATGTATTTGGTAGTTTTGTAAGTTTGTTATATCACTCAAAGATCTAAAAAATCGGCAATATGGATTTATTTGGAGAATTTCAATTAAGCTCATCAAGGTAGATTCAACAAAACCATCTAAAATTTTCATACGATTTGAAAGTTCATTATCTGTATCATAAAAATATAATTGCATATAACAAGGTCTATTATTTTTAGGTATAAGTTCGTTTACATAATGATATACTTGACCTTGAACTCTAAATGTATATATACCTTTATATGATTTGAACAATTCTTTGTCATACTTTACACCAAATGAAGTAAATGCAAAATGGTTATTATATCCCCTTACCAATTTTTTAAACTCTAAACATGTTGGTTCTGTAGAGGTAAACAAGTTAAATAATATAGGTGGTGAATCAGAAATAAAAAGTTTCCATCAGAGCAACAAAATCCTTTACTTTCTCTATAAAATTTTTTTGCGCCACAATGTTTACAATAAGTACATATTGGTAATACATACAGAGTAATTGGGATATCCAATAGGGGCAAATCTCCTTGTAATTCAACATTGGAAACGTTGGTAGTAAAATCATTCGAAGTAGAAGATTCATAATTATTTATTGTAGATTTCGACGACGCACCTAAATAATTATTTATAGGTAAAATAGGCTTAGCTATTCTTTTTCGATGATCTATGGATCCAGTTTGAAGCCGCTGCCGACGATCCTTATGTCTTTGATTTTCTTGTTGTCGAATGAAAGTATTATATGATTCAGCTGTAGTTTTAGGATGACGAATAGTAGGCTTTCCAGACATGGTTAAAGTACCTATAAAAATAATAAAAAAAAGTTCAAGTTGTCAGTAAAAAGTATAAAATGAAACGAAGTAAAATAGCAAAAAAGATAATAGATGTCCCATGTTTCTTTTTCATATATAACAGGAACACAAAGACAACAGGGGAACAAGATTAAGAACATAGTCATAGGCAACCTTACAACCTTAAAAAGAATTTGAGCGAGAGGAAAAGAAATCGTGAATTCTTATGTCTCTTCACTATCTATAAAGGAGCATTAATTAAATTGGTTGGAATAGGAAAAGTTAAGAAGAAAAGATTTGGAAAAAATGCTGCAGAAATTATGGAAGAGACATTTAACTAATATTTTAATTTTTTTATATATAATAATACTAATTTCCTAATAGTATTCTAAATATTATGGAGACTAATATTTTTCACGCAAACATTTTAAAAGTAACGTAAATCAAGTTACTATTATCCACACACCAAATGCGCATTATTTTTGTGTTATGTGGACTCATGCAATAGGAAGTATAGGCGCAGGAAAATGTATAACCAAACAAAACACATAGTAAAGAAACGATATCAAATTTTGAACGTGAGGAAAACAAAGGAGGCAAAAATATAAAATGAAATAAAGTATTGATTACATAAGAACAAAAGAAATCCCGCAGGGGTAAATAAAATATGGAAGGATTATCGCACATATAATGATAATAAATCGACATTTTATATATATGAAGCAGTATTAATGAAATTGATTGAAATACGAAAAGTTAAGACAAGATTTTAAAAAGATGCTGAAGAAATTAAATAGAATATGGAAGAGACATTTAACCAATATTGTAAGTTTTTTATATAATAATAATAATAATAATAATTTCCTAATAGTATTGTAAATATTATATTACGGTGACTAATTTTTTTCGCGCAAACATTTTCAAAGTAACTTAAATCAAGTTACTATTATCCACACACCAAATGCGCATTATTTTTGTATTATGTCGAGGTATGACGGTGGGAATGTAGGCGTGGGAAAATGTGTAACTAAAGAAAACAAATAGTAAAGAAACGACATAAAATTTTGAAAATGAGGAAAACGAAGGAGGCAAAAATGAAATCAAATAAAGTACTTGATTACGTAAGACCCAAAGAAATCCCGCAAGGGTAAATAAACTATGGAAGGGTTATCTCGCTCATATAATGATAAATAAGTCGACATTTTATATAGTTTTGCCTAATAAAATTTCAGATTCTACAGGACGATGTTTAAATTTTTTTCCTTTCTTAAACATACACTAATTATGAAGAAAAAGAAAAATAGATTTTTTATCAAGTAATAATCATTCTCAAAAAAAATTGTATTTTGAGGTTAAACAAACAAAGTATTGGAAAACAAAATCTTAAATCGGCATATGTTATTATTATTTGAAAGGGGGTTATTTGTTTTCAACAAAATAGTGCCTCTGAATCCCCGCGGCAAGAATAATATAATAAATAATGAATAAGCTCATACATAATATAAATTTGAGAATTGAATTCATTGAATGAATGAATGAAATAAGAAAACGTACAATTTGATAAAAAAATAGATATTTATCAAGACAGGTCAGGGAAAAAATAAGTTGGTTATCAAGTGTAAACCAGTACGAATGCGAAAATAAAGGAGGCAAAAATGGAAAACAAAATCTTAAATCGGCATATGTTATTATTATTTGAAAGGGGGTTATTTGTTTTCAACAAAATAGTGACTTTGAATTTCCGCGGCAAGAATAAATTTGAGAATTGAAGTTATTGAATGAATGAATGAAATAAGAGAACGTACAATTTGATAAAAAATAGATATTTTTCAGGTCAGGGAAAAAGTAAGTTGGTTATCAAGTGTAAACCAGTACGACTGCGAAAATATAGGAGGTAAAAATGAAATAGAATGAAATAGTTGAGTAGATGAGTTATAAAGGATAAACATTTAAGGAGGCAAAAATGAAATAGAATGAAATAGTTGAGTAGATAAGTTATAAAGTATAAACATTTAAGTCGTTAACGCAACTATTGATAAAATGCAACCTAAAGGGAACTATAAACACTGTTTATATGCTACCATCAACGAGGAAGCAATACCGTTTTATTCCAGTAAAACGAAGGGGGAAAAAATCAAGAGGTGATTGATAGATTGATACTGTATAATAAATATTATATTAATAAAAAAAAAGTTGAAAACAAATTCAAAATCGAAGAAAAACAAAATACAAATTATAGAGCCCTCAATTTTGTTAATAAATAATAAAATAAAAAATGTAGGGAATGTAAATTTATATTTTTCAAAACGACAAAGTACATATATCACTACTCTATTATAACTATATATTTATATATAGAACTAAAAAAATGGAAATAAGATTTTATGTTGAAAATGTAACATATTGAATATATTGTAGGTGTAAATTTGGTAAATGAATTAAGAATATTTGGTAGGTGAAATGAGAATATTATTTAGCCGTTTGTACAATTAATAAGTTTATGTTCAAAATGTAATAAATTTAATGTATTGTATTTGTAAATTTGGTAAACGGGAAAAAATTTGTTGTTCCTGTTAACGGAAAAAAACACTTTAAAAAAGGGAAAAATATACCTTACACAAACGGAGAGTAATTCGTACCCACACAAACCTCTCCGTGCGCGCACGGAGGAATGGCTCCGGGCTGCACGGAGAGTAACTCTCCGTGCAGCACGGCCGGTAACTCTCCGTGCGCATGGAGAGTTACCGGCCGTGCTGCACGGAGAGCTAACCTGTGCACCTCGGACTAACTTTCCGTGCACGAACGGAGAGTGAACAGTGCGAGGGATAATTTCAAATTTTTTTGATTTTGTATCTAAAAAAAAATAAAATATGATACCAAAATCATCCAACAACATATAGGTAGGGAATTCAGATATTGACGATGCTGCTTCAACAACATTTCAGTAGTAATATAAACATTTAAGGCACTAACTCAAATATTTACGAAATCAAATCGAAAGAAAAATATGACAAAGAATGCATAGCCAGAAACTACAATTAATGAATTGACTTTATGAAAATTTAAAATTTGCAGGACTTCTTGCACTTTGGTTATCAATAAAGAATTAGTGTCATCCTATTTCCTTCATTTCTTTTTACATTGCAACTTACAAACGTGCTGTTACATAACCCCATATATCACATAACTATAATCACTAATTTTCATTAAGAAAAATGAACATTGATTGCAGTAATATCCCAATTAACATAGGTAAAGGAGTAATTCTACTTACTTCGATGCACGGGCATTTACACCGGAGTTTTTTTCTCGAGAAGGTAGAGCGGAGATCTTCTTCTTGGCGCGACGGACCTCAAGATGGTTAGTCTAGAACTAAATCAGCTACAGACCAGTAATCGAGAAATTTTTTTTTTTTTTGTTAAATCTTTTCTTTGAGAAAGAGGAAACTGTGTAGAAAATGTATTTGCATGCATGTATATATAGGGCAGAAAATGTAAGTCGGCAACTTTATTTTTTTTTGGATTTTGTGTGTTTTTTATTGACTGATAATATGTTAGTCGGTCATAAAATATCAACAGAAAATACGGCGGGAAATGTAAGTCGGCTACAAATGAAAGTAAGTCGGTTAATAAAGTCGGCCACAAATGATAACCTGAAACCAGTTTAAGTGTGAAAACAAGGGTGCAAAAATGAACAGTAACTTTGCTATCCCCTCTTTTAATAGAGTAGTGATTAATGGAATTACCACTATTTTGATTTTCCAAACTCAAATTTGGGTGGTGTTCTCATCCCATAATGTATGTTTACAAATATGGATTGTACTGTGGGCATGGATAATCCGAGCTTATCTGGGCTCACGTACTTTAAAATCATTGTATGGTGAAGAAAACCCCCATAAACATATAGTCCCTATTTGACATCCATTCTCTTTCTCATTTTTTTTTCTTTTTCTTTATTTCAACCACACATTTTTCAAATAAAATAATATTACACACAAATCTAAAACGTTTCATCACTTTTCTACCACACATTCTCCCATCAATCGATATTCCAAAATTTTTCAACCCATTAAAATGGGCGTCAAACACTCACATAATCTCTATCATCTTCTATATGTGGTTCAACTTGGAAAATTTAATCTAGTTCATTTGAAGTGGCCAATAACATGCGATTCTTAATATAATTCATACCCCATAATTTCCACAAATCGATCTTGTCGCTCCTTACAGTTAGTGATCAAGTAATTCAAAGTCATTAATAATAAAAGAAAAACAAAATACAAACATCAATCAAAGATCAAAATGTGATCATTTAAATTAAGGTTACAATAGTTTGTTCCAACTAATTGTTTAGTTACACATCACGAGAAAAGAAAAACTACAAGAAATAATTTGAGTATGTCACCGAGTTTGAACAAAAAAAGAGGAAAAGCTGATGAACATACATCAAGAATCATCTTCTTCTTTTTCTTGTTTTGGCACCCCTCTCCACCTTTAATTAGACCAAAACGAGGTTTTTATATAATAGTAAAAATGCATTAGGGGACGTATTGGAAAAATGAGTTACAATGAATCAAGAAAATATTTTAAAAAATAAAAACGGCATTAATCCAACGAATTGCGCCTTGTTGATTTCGATCCTCTAACTTTTCATCTCTTTAATTTTGGTCCTTCTACTTTTCAACACGCCCAAGTTAGTCCCTCAACTTTCGTATTGTTGCGCTTTGTTCTTTTTGCTCCAATTTTTCAAAATCTCGTAACTTCTAAAAGTTTCCATGTTGGTCCCCAAACGTCCATAATCATCCAAAATTGGTCCTTCATAAATTTCAAAAGTTTAACTTAGTCCCCACACTTTCGATAAGTTGAATTTTACTCCCGAAACTTGCAAATTCCCCGTGGTTGCTTTGTTAATACTCCTTATCGACCTTATGCAATCTGATTAATCTTCAATTACTCGAATCGATTCAAATTAAACTCAAAATCGTCATTCCTCACTCCAAATGCATTCAAGTCAAGGTTTTACTGAAAAAAATCATATTTACACTAAACTAAATAGAAATTCAAATTAAACTCAAAATCGTCGTTCCTCACTCCAAATGCATTCAAGTCAAGGTTTTACTGACAAAAATCATATTTACACTAAACTAAATAGAAATTCGTTCAATTAGCAATTATTTATCAAATTTAAAAGTACAGATAAGCATGTAAAATACAATTTTTAGTCACCAACCATAAAATTGCCCGTGCCCAATCGCATTAGCTTTAAAGTTTTGATAAAATAAAACATTTATATCGATATTTTCTCAATTGAAGCTTATAGCTTCTGCCCCATGTGATTCTGGTATTTTTGCATTGTTTCTACTGTTTTTAGTTGAATTTAAGAGCCTGTTTGGTATGGATTTTGATTTTTTACAGTAAATTAATTCTCATTTTCAACCATACATTTTTCAATAAAATAATATTTTCCATCACATCAATAATTTTTTCTTCTTTTTCAACCACATATTTCTCATCATATCACTATCCAAAAATCTCTACCAAACAGGCTCTTAGTCAATAACATTTTTTTAAGAAAAGATTATAACTTTATTACATTCAGCCCATGTTTGACAATCATGTTTTTCAAACTCTTTTTTCTATATACTCATTCCTAAAATCAATATTCAACACTTTTTTTTCCAAAAGTATGATTGTCAAACAGGGGCTCAGTAGCATGCTTGCTCATATATATCTACCATCTTATTCTGTACTAACTGCTAGCTTACTCAAGGACTTTCATCATGCTGCTTGCTCATTTTTAGCTACTAGTTTATTCTTCACTAGCTACTATCTATTCTTCATCACCTGCTAGCTTACTCAAGGGGCCTCCTAAAAGATTTCACATGGAAAGGGCCCCCCCTACCCCCACACGTTAAAAATCCGTAAGCTTCCTTCCTTACCCACTTGTTGCAACTTCTCGCATAAAGGCTTGCTCAAATGACGTGTTCACGGGGGCATCGTCAATATGTAAGATTCCATTTATAGTGTGTAACGCTAGGGCCACATTACGTTTTAGCTATACAATGAAATCTCAATTCCAGCAACTTATTTAATTTTCAAAGTTCGGAGATAATGATGCAATTTAAAATTGTCATATGGGGGCGGAGGTTTCTGAGATCTTCAGATTTGAGGAAAACTGGAATTGTTAGTTTGATAAAGATACTTGTACAAAGCCAACTGACCCTCTGTGATGATAGGTTGGGGGACACTAAAAGGATATTTGTACATTCTTGTGCAGGGTCAATTGGCTCCCTAGCATTACCAAGGCCACATGTCAGGGCTTATGTGGCGTGGTAATGTAGCATGGTCCTTGTTAGTTAGGGTTCGAGATATGGATGGAATCAAGAGTGAAGACAGAGTCTGATTTCAGAGGCTCGATCAACAATATAATCTTTCATAACCAACAAAACCTTGAAGATGGCAACAGGGGCGGACCGAGATCATTTTTCTTGTGGGGTCAAAAATAAGAATTCAAAAATGTTTAGGTAAAAAAAAAAACTCAAGAGGAAAACTAAAAAAAAAAAATAATAAAATAAAATTGTGCAGTCCACATGACCCCATGTGGGTCCGCCAATGGATGGCAACAACATACCAATTTGTGGAAGAGTAATTCTATTTAGCCCTACTAAAATTATAACTCCAGTCTATATGACCGTAACGTAACATTAAATGATAAGTACAATTAAATGAGTTATTTAATTCCACATTAATTTAGTCCATCACCCAACAACACATAATCTGGAGTTATAACCCAAATTGGACGAAATAGCGTTATTCGTTATGGAATGGATAAGGGTATCTATCTACTTTTGTATCTTAGCCCGATTTCGAGGCCGTCAATCTATCATTTGAATTATACGTACCGAAGCTTAATGTAAACGTGAGTAGTATTTAATAAGATTAACTCATTAAAAAGACCTTATTAATAATAAAAAATAATATTTTAATTCTTTTTGCTAAGATAAATCTTTTTTCTTTTTCTTTTTTTTGAAGGGAAAAAAATGCCAATATTCTCTTTCTAGACTGTTGTATATTTGTTGTCTTTTCTTTATCAATCATTGTGAAGCAAATACGATTACAAAGTGAAACTGCTGAGACACAACTCTTGGACCTTTGTAGAGAGCACAGAGGTGGTAGCATTTTAGGGTTTGTATTTATAGGCGGATTATTGGTCCACGCGTCCATCATCCACAATATATTCCTTGGAGGACATGATCTACATTCCCGAGAACATGTAGGCTACTTGCAAAAATATATTATTATCATAACTAACTCAATAACGACATGAGACCTTAGAGGTTTGAAGGTAGGGCACAAGTTTGTTGATGCCAATTGATCGACGAATTCCAGTAATTGCTTGGCATTGTAGTTAAGTAATAAAGCGGCGAGTAAAGTATCATTCCAAGGAGACTATATTCTTAATCTAGTTCTAATTAATACTAATTGTAATTGAATAACCAAGCTGTGATTTTTAAAATTAATTATCCAAACTAATCTAATTAATCCAATAGCAATTGAGAAAGCGTTCATGAAATTGATTAAAAATATGCACTAAGACTTCGAGTCCCCATTTATTAATTCATTTTAATACAACGCAAAACCATGACAATACTTATTGATTAATGGTCTTATTTGGTTTAATAATTTCTTTAGAATAGAATTAGATCTATAATGGCATGTGACATTCCAATATAATGCTAACAGGAAATAATGCATTAATATCACAACATCCAATTAAATCACTCTATCCCATATCAGACCTCACAACAATTGTTATACATGCTATATTCCTTATTAATTCTCTCGAATATAATAAATATCATAAAACATCACCCGAATTTGAGAATTATAAAGAAAAAGAGAAGAAGCCATGAGTTCTTAGAATATCTTCAAGCCTCCTCAATCAATATTCAATTTCACATTCTTCTTTCTTACCCAAAAACCAAGAAATATGCTTCAAGAACGAATCTCTTATAACTTGCCCCTTAATTCCCATTGAAATGATGATGTTTGTCCTTTTTGATTTCGTACACTTGCGGGTTTTGCACGAACAGTAATAACATTTTAAGCAACCTTATATATCAACATATAAATGCTTACAAGGACGAGCTAATATCGGACAAAACTTAATCGATATCAAATGTATTATTGAAAATTACAGTCTGAATATTCTTCTAGACTCAACGAAATAGATTGGACCATTTCATAAAAGACGAGAGTGCAACAAATCGATGAAATCACTATGCACTTTTAATGTCCACGTACAATTTCACTTATTTCCAGGAACTAGAAAAATACATGAATTCGAATGTGGATATAGGTAGTTTCGGTAGTACATTAATTTTCTTTTTAATTACAAATTCATTATATGAACGCTTATTCATATTTTCACAATTCATAATACTTATAAACAATGTTACAGACATTATTGGAATGGTGATCGATATGCGACCTAAGCGGCTTCTTTAAACACACTATGAACTCAGCGTCTTATATAAGATTGAGTTCTTATCCACAAAAAATACAGCTCTACTTCTTCCATTTTTATTTTATACTTATTCCTTTTTAGTATATGTTGGACTATATTATTTCTTTTAAATTTTAATGCTTACCATATATTGTAGGTATGAAACAATTCTTCTGAAAATGTGCAAAAACTTTGTTGACAATGAATGTAGCTCCATTTCAGAAAATCTAACAAAAGAGGCAGTGGTTATAGCAAAGCATATAAAAGTGTCTTCTTTCAATGATAAAAATTGAAAGAAGACACCTCTTTCTTCATTGACGCTTAGTTCGAAACAATCAATGAGTTCAAATCATGGTTAGTATTTTAGATATGTATTCTCATGTTCTTTAAAATAAGTTAATAATAATACTGTTGTGTTGTGTAATAACAGGACACAAGCAAATAAAGATAGAGTAAACCATGTCATATCTAAAAAGTCTTCCTTCAAATTAGCATCTTCAATGCTCTTCCTCATAAGGACAGACAAGTTCATAGAACTGAAAAACATCCGGGGATTGCAACATGTGGTAAAACCTTCAATTATGTATCAGAAAAATGACTCAATCATTCTGGTCATGAGTTGCAGCAATTGCAATACAGAGTCATATGCTAATTTCAGGGATATTTACCCATGTTGATACTGCAAATGTCCTCATGCAACTAGGGGTGGGCGTGGGTTGGGTTGGGTTGGGTCAGTTTTTTTCCCAACCCAACATTGTCGGTTTGTTCGAAATACAATCCAATCCAACCCATGTAAATGTTGAAACCCAACCCAATTATGTGTCGGTCGGGTTGGGTTGGTCGGGTTGAGATAAACTCATTTCGTAAAAATTCGTTCAAATTTAACATTTCCTTCGTCCAATACTGTCACGTGCTTCCTCCACCTCCACTTCCAAATAAGAAATAAAAGCGACAAAACCAACCAAATGGAGAAACATTTTCAAGGGCTGGGTTGATTCTACCAAGTAATATATCAGTGGAGTTCTAGATTTAGCTGCCTTGAATTAAAAATGCTAAAAATTTGACAAACATGTTCAATGGTAGTGATATTGAGTATAGAAATGACATGCCTAAGAAATTTGACACTACCAATGAGCCATCACCCACCCCTCATTGAACGTTCCACTTGAGCACATCTTCATCGAAGTAGAAAACTGAACGAGTGCTAGATCTTTTTCCCAGTCAGAATTGTTGAAAATTATTTATTGCAGCTGAAATTTATAAATAAATCAAGGCCTAGTATTTGTGGGGAAATTAACAGGTAAGAATGAAGGGAATGTGTGATACACACGACCTGCTAGTTAAAATTTAATTATACCAAAAATGCTACAAATACAAAAGAGAAAAAATAATAACAGCATTTGCCATTTCGTTTCTCCAGCATTCCCAATTAAAAGTTCCCACTTTTATTATCACTTCCAATAGCTAAAAGATTTATGTAAGTACAAGTTAGAAGGCAATTGAGAAGAAGAAATTCATCAAATAATAGTTAAATCAACAAAACATAGTAGTCCTCATTCAAAAGTTGATAATTATCTACACCATATTTTATTGCAATTAAATAATAAAGGAAAAAACGATAAGAATAAAAATAAAACAACATCTTCTTCTTCCCTCTTTAGTCCCCAACCTGCTGCATGTTCATCTAGTGCTGATTCATCTAATAAAAATACACAAACAAATTCTCCAAGAAATCTGATGGAAACATACAAATCATGAAATTAAAAACTAATATATATATATATATATCGTGTGTGTGTGTGTGTGTCTATGTCTAACTGAAACATGACATCTTGTAAAATGAATAAATTACTTACGTTGGGCCCGTGGTCATCTTCAGTTGATTTTGAATTCATTGAATCTAAAATTTCATCCATTTGGTTGTAATACTCAACATTTCCATGCAAAAACCATCCAAGTTTGGAGAAGCTTTCCACCAATTTTGAGTGCATACTAAGACCTAGACCATCTTAGGACTTAAGGAACTACGAAAAGAATCTAGTATCCTTCCTCCAGTACTAAATACACTTTCTGAAGCAACAGTTGACACTTGAATTGCCAACACATCTTTGGCCAAATTGGATAAGACACCATACTTATCTCTGTTAACCTTCCACCAATCTACAATTTTAAAATTCATTTTCTCTATGTTTTCACGAGCATCCAATAAGTAGCGTTCTACGTCATTTTTTATCTCAACCGAATCAATCAGTGCTTGTTTTTCCATGAATCTACTAAGGCGAGCATCCCTAGTAGAAGAAGAACATCCTTTAGATGTATTGGTAGAACTTATAGACTTATTGGTTGATACTTTACTACTTCCGCCAACACTTTCATGACACACATACCACTCATAAATATCCATCAAATTGGCTTTCATAGACTTCATCATGTTACTAACAACTTCCCCGTCCATATATAGATCATTCAAACAATATTCAACACAATCCATTTTGTATCTTGGATCGAGAAGTGTAGCAAAAGGCAACAACCGATTCACATTTTCCATTTTATCTCAATACTTATCAAACTTCTTCTTCATGTTAGTCGCCATTTCACCCAACAAAAAGTTGTTACTTAATCTCCATTCATCCAATTCAATTACAAGATTACAAATTTCATGTAGATAAGTACAAGCACTAACATGCAATGAAGCACTAAAAGTCAAAGTCACGGTATAAAAATTTTGAAGAAATTTAACAAATAAGGCTGCACTTTCCCAATCTAAACTTGACGGAGGTCCATCCCTCCTTTTATTACCATCATCTTCGCGAAAGTAATGGAAATACTGAGCATCCTTCTCTTCTAACCTATCGAAAGCTTTCTCAGATTTTAATGCCATTTTCAACATCAAATAGGTAGAGTTCCATCTATTTGGAACATCCAAAAACACAATAGACTCGCAATCTATCTTCTTTTTCCTAGCACACTCCTTCAATTTTTCATACCTAGCTGGAGAAGATTTCACATATTTGATTGCGTTGCAAATATTCAGAATGGAGTCATGTGCTTCCCTCAACTTTTCACCAATTGATAATGTGTGCACAACATCTCAAGTACAAATACTTCCCTTTTAGAACACATCTATCACTACCCCAATTAACTACCTTTCACCTAAGATAAGAAATGGATGTGTCATTGGAGCTTGCATTATCAACAGTGACTGCAAAAATTTTCTCAATCCCCCAATCATGCAAACAAGTCTCAATCATTTTTCCAATAGTTTCTCCCTCATGATTTGGAGCGACAAAAAAAATTCAAAATACGCTTATTAAGCGTCCATTCAGAATCAATGTAGTGTGCTGTAAGAGACATGTAATTAACATTCTGAATAGAAGTCCAAGTATCAGTCGTAAGGGAAACCCTTTGACGGTGAAAATGAAAGACATCTCTCAATTTCAGTTTTTCATCCAAATATAACTGATAAATGTCTCTAACGAGTCCTACGAGATGGAGGCTGAAAATGAGGACATGCTACACTACAAAAATGCCTAAAACCACGAGTTTCGACAAACCTAAAAGGTAACTCATTCACAACTATCATTTTAGCACATGCAACTCTACACTTTTCCTTGCTTCGACCAATTAATATAAGATTACTCCCTCCACCCTCTTTGTTGTTCTCAAATGACAAGGTTTTTTCTTCTTATCCACCAATCTACCTGAATACTTCTTACATTTATTTGTCAAATGATTACTCAATGTACTAGTACCACATTTCTTAGTATCATACGCATAATCAACTCCACAATAATTACACTTACACCTAACATCCGGATCATCCTTTGAGCCTAATAGAGTGAAGTGATCCCAAACATAAGAAGCAAGTCTATTAGATTTTCGTTTACCCAATGTCATGGTGCACGTGGAGGAAGACGAGATTGCAAATCTGTGACATTTGAGTCTGATTGAGCTTGTAAGCCAGTGCCACTTTCTTCCCCTATATCCATATCTACAAAGGAATTGCACAAAAATTATGATTACACCAAAAGCAGCCAAAAGTAATAACCCAAGAATATAGAGTTGGAAAAAATGGAACCAAAAAAAAAAAATTTGAACAAAAATAGCAGGGAAAACCAATTGTAACATACTTGAGATCGACACTCTTCAATTTCTTGTGGAAATGTCCTCGGTTTTTATAAATTTTCACCAAAGGCCGAACAAAAACAACAAGGAAAAGTAAAACCAAACTTTTAACAGTATAGACCTCAAGAAACTAGAAAACCCATACACAACGATGGCAGATTATCATCCCTTTTTTTATTCTGGGGTTTCATTTGTTTATGGAGTTCTCAAAAATCATAGGTGAGAGAAATATCAAAAGATAATTTGTAGTAGAGATATTTAATGAACAATAATGGAACAGGACATGTGCAAAAACTAGAGCAGAAAAATGAACAATGAAGTTAGAATTCTCGAACCAGATAGAAATCGGCTGGAGAGGCGACTGGTGAACGTCAAGGCGCCGGCGATTGGCTTGCAATATTTGGCAGGAGGGTAGAGATTCGACTGGTTTGGGTGATTTGATGGAGGCTGGAGAGTGAAGACTGGAGATGACTGAGTGAGGAGTGTAGGCGTCTTTAGGCAATTAGGGCTTTTCCTCTCATTTAACGTTTTTTTTAATTATGTAATCCGGTCAGTTCGGTTCAAGTTATTCCGAGTTTGGGTTGTTAACCCACAACCCGACCCAACCTGAACCGTGACCCGAAACCCAATAAAAAAATTAAAAAAATCGACCCAAACCAGTCGGTTTGGGTCTGGTTGGCGATTTAGTCGGGTTGATTTGGGTTTTGCCCATTCCTACATGCAACAACACTTTGGAGGTAATTACTATTGATTTTTCTTCTAGATTGGAAAAAAAAAACATTTACATTTTTCTTCTATCATTGACCTCATACGTACGATAATAGAAAAAGACAATGTTTTCTTCGTGAAGGCTGTACAGAAAGAGCCAGAATCAGCTCAGTATAGATACGATATTATTTTTATTGGATCGTGTCTCATCAACAACCGATGGTAAGAATGCGGTCGATGACAAAGGAAAAAGCTTGCATTTACCCTAACCAGACTTCCTGTTTGTTTAGTGAAAAGACTCTTCCAGCATCAACAGCAAATACATCACTTCTTCAATCACTAGATGCAACCACTCCAAGCAAGAAAAAAATGAAAAGGATAGTGATGAAAAATATATAAAATTATCATTTTGTTATTTTAGAATTAGTCAAAATTGTGGTCAAGGTCAATTTTTTGGTCAACTTCTTCGTTGCAACAAAACGAAAGGTTTAAGACTTTGGATGGCATAAAAAAAGATTTGGATAAAGTTTGAAAAAAATGAACAGTTTGAAACCATAGTTTCAATTCTCCCTAAAAAGAAATCAAAAAACTATTAAATACGCCATTACAAAAACACAATGTGCATCGCACATGTCAATAACTAGTATTCTACACATGGATGAAAATTACGAACCAAAATTTTGAAACAAATGATGCGTTTACAATCACACTAGGAGTTGAGGACAGAGACAGAGTACATCGGCAGGTCCCTATCACAAGTGATAATACCTACTACTGTATGTGGGTGGGGGTATGGGGGCCGTGTTAATTATTACATAAAAAAATTGGAGCACGCGGTCAACGCGGGCATAATTCTTGTCGGTGAAAATATATAAAAACGTCCTATCCTCCTCCTCCTTCTCCAGTCCATTGATGAACCAAGTTCAATTCTCAGCTAACCATGTCACAGATGATCACATGCAGAGGTATGTATGTATGTCAGTATGTATGTTGACGTTCTCTTTTAAAAACAAACTCACAAAGTAGTAATCTTGTTTCCGCAGCGGTGGTATGTTGGGAAGCAAATGAGACCCCAAAGGTGGAAGAGATACAAGTGGATCCCCCCAAATCTGGTGAAGTCAGGGTCAAGATGTTGTTTGCCAGCCTTTGCCACACTGACGTCCTTGCCTGCAAGGGATTCCCTTCGGTTCGGTTGCTTCCTTTCGACCTCATCCATTCTTACTTTTATCATATTGATATACTTACTTTGATGTCCTTTTGCAGCCGGTCTTCCCCAGAGTTCTAGGACACGAAGGGGTTGGGTAATCTAGTCTCTCTGTTTCTGAATTATACACTTAAGCAGTCAAATAATGATTACGCCTCTAACGTGTGCACTCTCAGAATTGTAGAAAGCATTGGGGAAGG
Organism: Fraxinus americana; assembly: GCA_035079005.1. Lineage (NCBI taxonomy): Eukaryota > Viridiplantae > Streptophyta > Magnoliopsida > Lamiales > Oleaceae > Fraxinus > Fraxinus americana. The sequence continues at coordinate 22,119,954 of CM068711.1, read as the reverse complement.
AGTCACGAAGCTGAGGGAAGGAGATATTGTTATACCAACTTACTTAGGGGAGTGCGGGGGGTGCGAAAATTGTAGGACTGGGAAGACTAATCTATGCCAAACCTACCCGCTTCAAGCTTTCACAGGTTTAATGACTGATGGCACGCCGAGGATGTCCTGTCGGGGTCAAAAGCTCTACCATTTCCTTAGCTGCTCCACTTGGTCGGAGTACACAACTATTGATGCTAATTATGTTGTCAAAATTGATTCCAGAATTGCTCTTCCACATGCTAGCTTCCTTTCCTGTGGTTTCACCACAGGATTTGGGGCAGTCTGGAAGGAAGCCAAGGTTCCAAAGGGATCCACTGTTGCTGTTTTGGGCCTTGGCGCTGTTGGACTTGGCGTAAGTACTACTAGACACTCACACAAGCGTTTACCTAATTTCTCCTCATCCGTTTTACCTTCATCCATCAGTGGGAAATTGTGTTAGGTAATAGAGGGAGCTCGAGGCCATGGGGCAGCTCAAATTATTGGCATTGACAAAAATGAAAGCAAACAAGCAATAGCAGAGGCATTTGGAATGACAGATTTTATAAACCCCACTAATTCTGATAAATCCATATCTGATTTAGTGAAAGAAGTGTCCGGAGGATTAGGCGTGGACTACTGCTTTGAGTGCACAGGGGTTGCTCCATTGGTAAATGAAGCTCTTGAAGCGACGAAAGTGGTAAGTACACAGATACGAAGTTTAATTGACAAGCACTTGTCTTATTGGGCAAACAAATTGTTAAGTCATATTAATGTCTATTTTGTGATCCAGGGGATAGGTACAATGATAATGCTCGGAGCAGGAACCCAGAAAAGCATGGAGATAAACTTCTCAACGGTCTTGTGTTGCAGAACATTCAAGTATTCAATTTTTGGTGGGGTTAAGGTCCAATCTGACCTCCCCGTTGTAATAGACAAATGTGTTAACGGGGTACGGTTCACCAAAATTCTATGCTACAAAATAGTTTTGGTTATCCATGATTGCTTATAGCCTGATTCTTTGCAGGAAATTAAAAATCTAGGCGAGCTTTTGACTCATCAAGTTCAACTAGAAGAAATAAGCCAGGCATTTGAGCTGCTCAAGGAACCAAAATGTGTTAAGGTTCTAATTGAGTTTTGAGGCATTTTTTTAGATTTTCTCAGATGCTTGGGTTGGGTGTAAAATGGTTGAGCTAGATATTAAATAATTTCATGTGAATGAGTTACAGATAAAATGCTATTCTGTCACCGTTTGTTTCTCATTTTTCATCCGTAAAAATGAAAAATATGACCGTTATCAATCGTATCAAACCATCAATTTTGAATTTCTATCTCTTGTGGGGCCCAATAACGACTATATTTTTCATTCTCATTCTACAATGATGAGAATCAAACGGGCCCTTAGATTTCTTTATTTGGTAATGACTGACACGTAGAGGATCTTCTTTGTACGAATGATTATACAACATTTTATGTTTTTCTGATTTTCAACAAGTCAATGACCTGGAAAAGTTTCGATCTTACTACTTAAACGAGATCTTCACCTCTCATGCTTGCAAAATTTTAAGTTGAAAAACTGAACCAATGAAAATTGAGACACGTTAGACATGAAAATTGTCGGGGTGGAATTGATTATTATGTTTTCTACCTTGAGCTACGAAGTTTGACCTCCAGAATTTGTGGTGGCTGTTGGGTAATAATCGTTGGCTGTTGGTCAAGTTGGTAGGCTCTGCTAATACTAGTTGTAACCTGATGTTTATTTACCTTAACATGTTACTGATATTCACTTGAGAACATGGCGATGGAAATAAAAGAAGGTAGTATGATCGATGGAAAAAGAAGAGGAAAGAATGTGTGATATGTTACTCCTCAATTCCGAGGTCTAAAGAAGTAAAGCCACGTAGGCAGGACTATCAGCGGAAAGTCAAAAGGAGGCCCAACAAGTCAGAGACCCCAATGAGGCAACTGGCCGAGGTCCTTAATCCAGTATCCGAACCCCTCATACAGTGCAATAAGGTCCACCCTAAAGCACCTTTGCAAAGACGAGGCACAATAACCAACCGTGGCCCTCTTAAGTCATCCGAGGCCCTCCAGTCCGATGCTGCCACATGTAATGGATTGGAAGATCTCTTAGAAATGATTGATATGATATTTGTAATAAAGTGTGTCAGAATGTCACTGTCTCAGCCTAAGAATAGAACGGCCCGCCCTCTGCAGAACATTGATTGCATAGATGGGACAGTGACGTGAAGCTTCGGCATGGAGGATGTTGCCACGTGGTTTTGATCTAACGGTCACCACTTCGGCATAACTTGTATACATAGCTTCAATTTGTATAAACAAGGGACGGATTGATTAAAGGCAAAGATAGACAAGCATACATTTACACAAATACTTGAAATCTTACAAAAAGGAGAAAACACATCTGCTTATCATATCTATCCTTCCACATATTTCATTACAAAAGCGATGTTTATTATGGATTATTATCTTGTTTAAAGGCGATAATTGATAGCGTGATTGTCCCAGAATCATATCACCGGAGACCGAATAGTTTTGTCTTTCGCCGGAAAGTGCCTCCCACGTTCATTACAGTCAAACTATCATTCTTATTCCGGTAGAAACGTGTCGAATCCGTACTTATGTGGCAAGAGTGGGCTCGACATCTGTTGAGTTCATTTTTTGGGGTCTACAGATTGGCTCGTCTGTGGAAAGACTTACACTTAACCACGAACATACGCGGGAAAAAAGCCAAAGTTATGTTTCTAAAAGTTTGGCGAATGAATGTTCTTGTCTTTGAAAAAGGAACATCCTTACAAAAGGAATTATTAAGAACTTGAAACCCCTGAAGAAGGGAACAAAATTGCATATTAAGTAACTGAGAGATAAGTTTCACTGACGAAAATACCCCTAGAAGAATGAGGGAACGTCCTAAGAAGGAGAACCCTCACAAGCTATCCCAGCAGCCCAACTGAGACCTCCAATGCGCTGAAGAGGAGGTCCCAGAGGTGGAGGTGGAGTTGCAGCCAGGTTATCTAGGGAAATGGCAACGATGATAGCCAACATAAGGAACATCACTCAGCAGAACCAAGCCATGCAAGGACAAAGAGGCTATCAGGCCCCCACAATACACAGCCCCTGAAGATGTCCTCTCAGAAGCTCAAGCATATTACCAAGAGGAAGAGGAGGTCCAGAGTCAAATGGCTGGACATTGCTATTATGGGATGGAAGCTCCTCAGGAAGGAGAGGATGAAGTAGATTCATCAACCAATCACGCCTCGAAAAGGTCACGAGAAGAGAGACCCCAGAGATCCATGAGCATTTTTGACAGCATAAGTCCGAAGAGGCCTAGAAATAAGCAAGCTAATCCACTTCAAGTACCTAGAAATATGTATAAGAATGAAATGCCTCATGTCCGTCCCCCTAGAAGTAGGTGCAAAAGACGAGAACAGGCCAGGAACGAATCATGAACCTTCCCTGACCAACCCAAGGGAGGATGAGAACCCAGATGGACCTCAGAGGTCTTACTATCTTGATGATGATAATGAGCATTCTCCTTTCTCCGAGGCCGTAAGGAGTACTCCTATGCTAAGCCACTTCGTACTCCCTAGAATATAAAAATATGATGGGAGAGGCGACCCCGCTAAACATATAGACAATTACAAAATGCATATGAATCTGAAAAGAGCCACCCTAGTAATGAAATGTAGAGCCTTCCACTTGACCGTGAGCGGAAAAGCAGAAATCTGGCACGCCATGTAGCGCCCTGAGTTCTGTTAACTCGGATTGCCACGTCATCGTCTTTTCACCTAATTTTGTCAATCAATTTTGCGGAAATAACCTAATTTTTAAAATCACATTTGCAATTGAAAACTTCGTCGGCAAGAAAAATACATTGGATAATTGTTCAAAATTTAAATATCATGTTTTGGAATAGCAGAAACGAAAAATACGTTAACAATGTTTCGATACATAAATTCGAAAATTTAATAATTTCGATAATCAAATTTTATGCCACCATTGCCGGATCAATCTCGATCGCCTCCGAAGTCTGCAAATATTGTTAAAAATAGCAGAATGAGTATTTCAAAGAAATACTTAGTAGACTCATCGCCGATAATTAATTTACAGAATAATTGAATACACTCATGCAATATACAACGTGATACCATCTTTGGTTCATTTTCTTGAAAATCATAGGCTCTTTAAAATACAGGTTATGGGTAGTTCTTTCTTTCTTGTGCGGATGAAGCACATAAGTTATGTATAACATTCTCTTCTTATCTCATAAGAGATTCTTTCTTTCTTTCTTTCTCATGCAATTAAGCATATAAGTTATGGCAAGCATAACAATATCATATATCTCATATGACACATTCTCATCCTATGCATAAAGCATATAAATCACGTAATTCACATAAAGCATGCAATTATAATTTAAACTAATTAATGGTGGCGAGTCTACCTCAAAATCTCGAGTTTCGTGAAAATGGTGCGAGAAGTAACTTCAATCTCTTAATTGTCCGTACGTTTCGTCTAGCCAATAGAAAATAAGTTTGAATCAGTATTTCGAAACTTTAAAATTTTAAAGCGTTAAAATAAAGTTTGGGACTTAATTGAAAATTATAGAAACTGAAATAAATAGCTTAAAACGATAAAATAAAGTTTAGGGGCTAAATTGGAAATTCATTAAAGCTGAAATACTAACTTTTCAAAGTCTAGGGACTAAACTGTAAATCTTTTGAAGCTGAAAATAAAACTAAAGGGCTGAAATTAAACATTTTAAGAATTTAAGGACTCAATTGAAAATCTGCTGAAACTGAAAATAAAATATTAAGGACTAAAATAATAATTTATAAACTTGGGGGCTAAATTAAACATTATCTAAAACTGAAAATAAAATTAGAGGACTGAACTTTAAAATACTTAAAGCTTAAGGCTGATTTAAAAATAATGAAAACTGTAAAGACTTAAATAAACATTTTAAAACTTTGGGGCTTAGGGTTATAATCTCTAAAATCAAAATCAAATTAAAATCTAAAATTAAAACAAAATAAAACCATTTCCATCTCTCTCTCTCTCTCTCATTTTCGAACCAGAGAGAGAGAGAGAGGGTCTCTCGATAGGAAGGGGCTCTGTCCCTTCCTTCGTCACAACTGCTAGTGAACGGGGTTAGCGCCACAGTCGCGTGGTGGCGCTGGTGTGAGGGTGGGTGGCTGGGAGGAGTTTGGGCGCACGAACTTCGATTTCTTTGAGCTCATTGGTGGTAAGTCTTTGGGTCTTCTTGTTCTTTGGTTTTTGTAGTGGTTTGAGGTGGATTTTTGGGTGAGGCTGGCTGTCGATTTTGGAGGTGAAAGGGTGGCGTTTTCGGGGGATTTTGGGTGTCTGCTTGCGGTGTGCTTGCAGTTTGTGGTGTGATTCAGAATTGGGTGCTGGAGTTGTGTGTTTGGCTGTAGCTTGGTGTTCGAAACTTAGGTTGAGGCTGCAGCTCGTGTGTGCTGCAACTGGGTTTGGATTCTTGATGGTTCAATACTGCTGGAACGTGGGGTGGATGGCTGCAGCTTGGGTTTGCAGTCGGGTTGGTGGGGTTGGAGTTGGGTGTTCTGCTGGGATGGTGGCCGTGTGTTGGCTATAGTGCTGGGTGTGTTGGCGATGTTGTGGTTAAGGTGGTGCAGTGTTGGTGATGAATGGTGTATTCGGTTTTGGACTTTGGGGAGATGGTGTGAGTTGTCTGTTGGTGGTTTTGGCTAACTGGTTGGACTCGGTTTTCATGAATGGAGTGACTGGAACGTGGATTTGGATTCCAGTGTCGTGTGTGATGGTTTGCAGTGACTGGTTACATTGTGCAGTGGCTGTGGTGTTGAGTTTACCAGCTTGGGAAGCTCACTGTTGATGCTAGAAATGGTTGTTCTAGTATCAATGGTGACCCAAGTGAAATGGAGCTGAGTGTGTGAGGGGGAGATGGTGTTGATACTAGAAATTGATATTCTAGGATCCACATTATTCTCCAAGAATTGAGGAAGAAGAGAGAAGCCTTACCAAAAATGGCTGCGTGAATTGTGGAATGGGAGATAAATAGATGAGGTTGATATATGAATAGTGGAATTAGGGCACAAATCCCTAGGTGGGTAATTGGGCTAGGAATAGTTGGGCCTAGCATTTGGGTTGTAGGGTTTTCTAATTGTGCTTAGGTGATTGGATTAAAATGATTTCCTTGTTGGACTTGTATAATTGGACTTATATAATTGAACTCTAAATATTGGACTTATATATTTTGGGTTTTAAATGTTGGACCACAAATGTTGGATTTTAAATAATTGGGCTTGAATTTAATAAAAATTGGATATAAATAAAATAATTCGAAATTGATAATAAAATTATTATTCGGGATTGGATTCAATCGAATAGATTCGAATTCATTTTTATAACGGCTAGATGAACGCGTTTCTCTAGAGAATTAGGGTTACGTTTTAGCGACACGTTTTTCGAGAAAATTAATTTTATATTATTTAAAAGTTCTCGGTCGCTACAACCTTACCTCCTTAAAATAATTTCGTCCTCGAAATTTAAACTTACTTGATCTAAAATATCTGGATACTTAGCCAGAATTTCTTTCTCTTTCTCCCAGGTAGCTTCATCGCTATCCTGTCTACCCCATTGGATTTTGACTAAAGGAATCTCTTTATTTCTTAAGGCATGGACTTTTCTTTCTATAATGCACATAGGTGTCTCCTCATAGGACAGATTCCTCTGAATCGAAATAGTCTGAAAATTTACCACGTGACTTGGGTCGTGGATATACTTTCTCAATAATGAAACGTGGAAAACGTTGTGTACGGCCGATAACTCGGGCGGCAACGCCAAACGATAAGCCACGTTACCCACTTTCTCTAATATCTCGAATGGTCCGATAAAACGGGGTCTTAACTTCCCTCTCTTGCCGAAACGAATAGTTCCTTTCATAGGAGCTACTTTCAAAAATACTTTCTCTCCAATTTCAAATTCTAAGTCTTTTCTCCTTTGATCGACATAGCTTTTCTGTCTATCTTGAGCGGCTTTGATCCGTAGTCTGATCTTATCAATAGCCTCAACTGTCTTTTCAATCAATTCTGGACCTAAAATTCTTCTCTCGCCTACTTCATCCCATTAGACTGGTGATCGACATCGTCGTCCATAAAGTGCCTCATATGGTGCCATTCCAATAGTAGCCTGGAAACTATTATTGTAGGCAAACTCCACTAGTGGAAGATGATTCTCCCAATTACCACTCAAGTCTAGTACACAAGCTCTAAGCATATCTTCGAGTGTCTGAATAGTGCGTTCAGATTGTCCATCTGTCTGGGGATGATAAGATGTACTAAAATTTAATTTAGTACCCATTGCAACATGTAAACTCTTCCAAAATCTCGAAGTAAATCTCGGGTCTCTATCGGAGACAATGGAGGTTGGTACTCCATGAAGTCGAACAATCTCTTTAACGTACAATTGGGCCAATTGATCTATATTGAGAGTCATTCTGATTGGTAGGAAATGAGCTGACTTAGTAAGTCGGTCTACAATAACCCAAATAGCGTCATGACTCTTTACTGATTTTGGTAATCCCGTTACAAAATCCATGGAAATTTTCTTCCATTTCCATTCTGGTATATCCAAGGGATTTAACAATCCTGATGGTCTCTGATGTTCAGCCTTTACTTGCTGACATGTCATGCATCGAGAGACAAACTTTGCAATGCAACCCTTCATGTTTCTCCACCAAAAGGTGTTGCGCAAATCACGATACATCTTTGTCCCTCCTGGGTGGCATGCATATGGTGCTGAATGAGCTTATGTCAAAATCTCATTCTGGATATGTTCATCCTTCGGTACACAGAGACGTCCTCTGAATATAAGTGCCTTATCAGAGGCAATTTCGAAACCTATTCTCTTGCCAGTTCCAACTTCGAATCTGATCTTTTCCAAGAATTTATCTCCAGCTTGAGCTGTTACAATTCGACCTCTCAAGTCTGGTTTAATGCTCAGATTTGCCAATCTAGAAGATCCTTGGACTGATGGGGTTCGCACTTCGATTCTTAGATTTCTCAAATCTCGAATCAACTGATCTTGCGTCGTTCCTAAAGCTGATAACTGTCCGGTGTCCTTTCTGCTCAAAGCGTCGGCAACCTTATTTGCTTTACCCGGGTGGTAAAGAATGGTACAGTCGTAATCTTTTACTAGCTCTAGCCATCATCGTTGTCTCATGTTCAGTTCCTTCTGAGTGAAGAAATACTTGAGACTCTTGTGATCGGTGTAAATCTCACATTTACTCCCGTACAGATAGTGTCTCCAAATCTTAAGAGCGTGCACAACAGCTGCGAGCTCTAAATCATGTGTCAGGTAGTTCTTCTCATGTGGCTTCAACCGTCTTGAGGCATATGCTATTCTTGAGGCATATGCTATCACTTTCCCATTCTGCATCAAAACACAACCTAAACCATGTTTGGATGCATCGCTGTAAATAACGAAACCTTCAGATCCATCCGGTATAGTCAGCACTGGTGCTGAGACGAGTCTGTCCTTAAGTTTCTGAAAGCTTTGTTCACATTATTCTGTCCACTGAAACTTAATTCCCTTCCTGGTCAACTGAGTCATAGAACCTGCTATTTTAGAAAAACCCTCTATGAATCGCCGATAATATCCAGCTAATCCAAGAAAGCTTCTCACATCTCCAACATTTGCAGGTGTTGGCCAATTCGTTACAGTTTCAACTTTAGAAGGATCAACCTCGATACCTTTAACTGTAACAATATGACCCAAGAAACCTACTCTCTCAAGCCAAAATTCACATTTCTTGAATTTGGCGTACAACTTTTCTGCTCTTAGTGTTTCCAACACAATCCTCAAGTGTTCTTCATGTTGTGCGGAATTTCTGGAGTAGATCAGTATATCATCGATAAAAACAATAACGAATTTATCAAGATACTGATGGAAAACTCGGTTCATCAAGTCCATAAATATTGCAGGTGCGTTCGTAAGACCGAACGACATCACTGTGAACTCATAATGTCCATATCGTGTCCTGAACGCTGTCTTTGGTACGTCAGCTGGCGAAACCTTTAGCTGATGGTACCCAGATCTCAGAGCAATCTTCGAGAATATTGCAGTACCTTTCAACTGATCGAATAAGTCTTCGATCCTGGGTAGGGGATACTTATTCCTTATCGTCAACTTGTTAAGTTCTCGATAGTCGATGCACATCCTCATGCTTTCGTCCTTCTTCTTTACAAACAGCACAGGTGCTCCCCACGGAGACACACTTGGCCTGATGAAACCCTTCTCTAGCAATTCCTCTAATTGCACCTTCAATTCTTGCAACTCTTTTGGTGCCATACGGTACGGAGCTTTAGAAAAAGGGGCAGCTCCTGGTACCAAATCGATGGAAAATTCCACTTGCCCATTCGGCGGCGTGCCGGGTAGATCGTCTGGAAAAACATCACCGTACTCGCATACTACTGGCACTGAATCCAGAGTAATCTCCTCTACGGTTTTGTCTTGAAGACTAGCCAAATAGCCATGACAACTATCCTTGGCCAATAGCTTCTTCGCTTGTAAAGCCGAAATCAGGCGAGGAAGTGCCTTAATCCTCGTCCCATAAAATCTGAATACTTCTTCACCATCTTTACGAAAAATAACCTCTTTCTCATGGCACATAATTAAGCATATAAGTTATGGCAAGCATAACAATATCATATATCTCATATGACACATTCTCATCCTATGCATAAAGTATATAAATCACGTAATTCACATAAAGCATGCAATTATAATTTAAACTAATTAATGGTGGCGAGTTTACCTCAAAATCTCGAGTTTCGTGAAAATGGTGCGAGAAATAACTTCAATCTCTTAATTGTCCGTACGTTTCGTCTAGCCAATAGAAAATAAGTTTGAATCAGTATTTCGAAACTTTAAAATTTTAAAGCGTTAAAATAAAGTTTGGGACTTAATTGAAAATTATAGAAACTGAAATAAATAGCTTAAAACGATAAAATAAAGTTTAGGGGCTAAATTGGAAATTCATTAAAGCTGAAAATAAAAGTTGAAAGCTGAAATACTAACTTTTCAAAGTCTGGGGACTAAACTGTAAATCTTTTGAAGCTGAAAATAAAACTAAACGGCTGAAATTAAACATTTTAAGAATTTAAGGACTCAATTGAAAATCTGCTGAAACTGAAAATAAAATATTAAGGACTGAAATAATAATTTATAAACTTGGGGGCTAAATTAAACATTATCTAAAACTGAAAATAAAATTAGAGGACTGAACTTTAAAATACTTAAAGCTTAGGGCTGATTTAAAAATAATGAAAACAGTGAAAACTTAAATAAACATTTTAAAATTTTGGGGCTTAGGGTTATAATCTCTAAAATCAAAATCAAATTAAAATCTAAAATTAAAACAAAATAAAACCATTTCCATCTCTCTGTCTCTCTCATTTTCGAACCAGAGAGATAGAGAGGGTCTCTCGACGGGAAGGGGCTCTGCCCCTTCCTTCGTCACAACTGCTAGCGAACGGGGTTAGCGCCACAGTCGCGTGGTGGCGCTGGTGTGAGGGTGGGTGGCTGGGAGGAGTTTGGGCGCACGAACTTCGATTTCTTTGAGCTCCTTGGTGGCAATCAAACTGAAAATGGGTGGGGAATAAGGTAAGTCTTTGGGTCTTCTTGTTCTTTGGTTTTTGTAGTGGTTTGAGGTGGATTTTTGGGTGAGGCTGGCTGTCGATTTTGGAGGTGAAAGGGTGGCGTTTTCGGTGGATTTTGGGTGTCTGCTTGCGGTGTGCTTGCAGTTTGTGGTGTGATTCAGAATTGGGTGCTGGAGTTGTGTGTTTGGCTGTAGCTTGGTGTTCGAAACTTAGGTTGAGGCTGCAGCTCGTGTGTGCTGCAACTGGGTTTGGATTCTTGATGGTTCAATACTGCTGGAACGTGGGGTGGATGGCTGCAGCTTGGGTTTGCAGTCGGGTTGGTGGGGTTGGAGTTGGGTGTTCTGCTGGGATGGTGGCCGTGTGTTGGCTATAGTGCTGGGTGTGTTGGCGATGTTGTGGTTAAGGTGGTGCAGTGTTGGTGATGAATGGTGTATTCGGTTTTGGACTTTGGGGAGATGGTGTGAGTTGTCTGTTGGTGGTTTTGGCTAACTGGTTGGACTCGGTTTTCATGAATGGAGTGACTGGAATGTGGATTTGGATTCCAGTGTCGTGTGTGATGGTTTGCAGTGACTGGTTACATTGTGCAGTGGCTATGGTGTTGAGTTTACCAGCTTGGGAAGCTCACTGTTGATGCTAGAAATGGTTGTTCTAGTATCAATGGTGACCCAGTGAAATGGAGCTGAGTGTGTGAGGGGGAGATGGTGTTGATACTAGAAATTGATATTCTAGGATCCACATTATTCTCCAAGAATTGAGGAAGAAGAGAGAAGCCTTACCAAAAATGGCTGCGTGAATTGTGGAATGGGAGAGAGACTCATCCAAAGGCTGCAAGATATGAGACAACGACAAGGTGAATCCTTTAAAAGTTTTACTTTGCGATTTACCGATGAAATGACATACTGTGTACAAGTCACGGATAAAGAAGCCTTGACTGCCTTAGGATGAGGTTTAGGCATGAACTCCCTTTTCTGGTGAGATGTACAAAACAAGGACCCTGCCACCTATAATGCGCTATTAGAAATGATAAGGCACGAAATTCTGAATGATGAGCTGAAAGATCATAGGAATAGGGTCAGCCAAGGTTTGCCGCCTGCACAAATGCGAAGGGAAATGGGTCTTACCTCCCATTTGATGGATAACCAAGTCCCAATGAATCATGGACAGGAACTCGCTGCTGCGACACTCAATGTAGTACCTACCCTCGCCTACGAAGAAGTCAATCCTAGCGCTAGAATGCCCCAGCGTCAACCCAACCCAACCCAAGGAATCTACAAAGGGGGTGAGGTGCTGAACTTAGAAATAGGAATGATGGGGTGAGGTACTGAACTTAGAAATAGGAATGATGCACCACAGTATTGTTCATATCACCAATCTAATGGGCATCAGACAAAGGACTGTCGGGAAACTGCGAGATCCCCCCCAAGAAATGTTTCTAATAGGCAAAACCTACAACATCGGAACATTGAACAGCGTCGACCTAATCAGGAATAACTCTCCACGAGGAATGGATAATGATACTGAGGAATCCAGGGAGGGCCAAGGTAGTAACAATACATCCCAGGCAATGAATATGAACCCATTCGAGAGATCGACATGATCATTGGTGGTCCTCACGTGGGTAGAGATTCCAGAAATTCTCAGAAGAATTATTCCAGGGAAGTAGTCGACCCAGTTATGACAAGCTACATAGTAAATCAATCTGCAAGTGGGAGGGTCTCACCTCCAATTACTTTTACTCAAGAGGACACGATGGGTGTACATTATCCGCACCGCGATGCCTTAGTAATAAGGGTCGTCGTGGCCTGCAATGGTATGAAAAGAATGTTGGTGGATAATGGAAGCTCAGTTAATATCTTGTTTGGTACTACATTTGACAAAATGAAGGTTGACAACGAGCTTACCCCAGTAAGTTCTCCCTTATATGGCTTCATAGGGGATAGTATCATCCCTAAGGGCAAGATAACTCTAACAATAGAGATAGGGGCAAAGCCCCTGATTGCTCGCAATTTTATGGAATTCCTTGTGGTGGATAACCGATCAACCTATCATGGGATGCTTGGAAGACCTGCCTTAAAAGAACTATGGGCGGTCACCTCAATCTACCATTTGTGCATGAAGTTCCCTACCAAAAAGGGCATCGCCACAGCTCAAGGAGACCAGAGAGGATCCAGATAATGCTACTCCAACTCATTGAGGAAAGCCGAACCAAGTACACATGTTATCTTCACTGACATCGATATGGATGACCTCCCTGAACAATGGATTGCCCCTGAACAAGGAGAAGATGTCCTCATGATCGAAACTCCTGAAAAAGGAAACCTACACAGCTGACCTGATGGACCCAACAAAATACGTACAAGTTGAAAACAATCCGCCACATGAAATGAAGGAGAAGTTGAAAAACTTCTTGTGTAAAAACCTTGATATATTGCCTGGAAGCACGGGGACATGATAGGCGTCGATTCCAAGGTCAGCTGCCACCACTTGAATATTGATCCGTAGGTCATGGCTCACAGGCAAAAGAGGAGAACCCTTAACCAGGAAAGATATGAAGCCCTAAAGGATGAAGTTAAGAAACCGATTGACAATGGCTTCATTAGGGAATCCATGTATTCGAAGTGGATCTCCAACTCAGTTATGGTGAAAAAGCACAACGGGAAGTGGAGGGTATGTATTGATATCTCGAATTTAAATCAAGTCAGTCCAAAGGATAGCTTCCCACTCCCCAGGATAGACCAACTTGTAGATTCAACTGTTGGACATGAGCTCCTCAGCTTCATGGGCACCTACTATGGATACAACCAAATTCTAGTGGATAGAAGAATGTGAGGTGACCCTATAGGAACTAAAGAAGCATCTGGGACAAGCACCTCTCCTTTCCAAACCAGCAGACCATGAAGTATTGTACCTATACTTGGTGGTAACCACCGAGGCGGTAAGCTCAGTTCTGATTAGGGAAGAAAATGACCATCAGTTACCTATTTACTATGTTAGCAAAGTATTCCTCACCGCGAAAACACGATATCCTGACTGACCTTCTCCCTAATAATGGCTTCGAGGAAGCTGATGCCCTATTTCCAGGCTCACAACATACACGTACTGACCAATTACCCCTTTAAACAAGTACTTCAAAAGCCTAACGCTTCGGGAAGATTGCTTAAATGGGTCGTGGAGCTTAGTGAGTTCGACATCAGTTACAAACCAAGGGCAGCTATTAAAGAGCAAGCCCTAGTTGATTTTGTGGCGGAATTCACCCCCGCGCCAAATAACGAAAAAGAAATGGAACCCACCGAACCTTAGATATTAAGGCTCTTTGTGGATAGAGGTGCCAATTCGGGTGGTCCGAGCCGGGTCGGCTCGCCAACATATGAGCCCAGTAACGGCCCGCGTGAAAAAAAGCCCGCCCGCTAAGGGTTCCGGGCCGGTTCCGAGTCGACCCACAAATTTTGGACTACAACCCAGGTTCGCCCGTTGACCCATCCGGGTTGAGCCCATGTGGGTCACGGGTCGCGGTTTGTTCGATTTGGCCCATATTATTGTATAAATAAAATTATAAAAATATAGAATTTTTCATATTTATAGCAAAAAATATTTATTTTTTTTGTTAAATGTAAACTAAAAATTGAACAAAATGATAAATTCATATTTATACCAAGAAATATTTATATAGAATTCAAATTTAATATTACATGAATTATTTACAAGTTTACAAAGTTAAATTTAATTTAAACAAATAACAACTAAATGTATTTCTAATTAATATTATCAAATATTTATAGCATAAGTACATCCCAACTAGGATGACACATACTTTTATTATAATTTATAGTTTAAGTATATCTCAATTAGGTTGACTTTCTCCCTTTTTCTTTTCAAATTAAAAAAAAAAAAAATTCATGGGTCAGCGGGTTAACCGCGGTCCGTGAAGGTGCAACCCACGAAGCCCGCGGGTCACACCTCCTTGACCCGTGAACCGCCCACTCGGGTCACGGGTCGGCCCGTGGTCTCGAGTCGATCCAGGCCAGTTTTCACGGGTCTGGCCGACCCGTCCGTCTTGACACCTCTATCTGTGGATAGGTCTTTTGAAGACTCTAGTTCAGGGGTAGGAATCATATTGGTCAGCCCAGAAGGACACAAACTTACTTGTGTAGTAAGGTTCGGCTTTAAGGTGACCAATAACGCAGCTGAGTACGAGGCTATCCTAGCTAGCCTCCGACTGGCGAAGGAATTACAAGTAAAGAGGCTCATAATCAGCAGTAACTCCCAGTTGGTGGTCGCCAAGTCCATGGAAAATTTTCTGCCAGGGACAAATCTATGGCAACCTACCTAAAGCTGTTAATGAGCTTCGTCCCTTCAATTGAAAGGTTCGAACTTGTGCAAATATCAAGAGAGAAGTTCGACCTGGAACCTACTGGATCAAAGACATGGATGGGAAGGTTCAACCTCATCTATGGAATGTTTAACACTTATGAATGTATTACCAGTGAATTTTAACCACGGCTGGGGGTCTTTCTCAGTCCTTGTAAATAAATAAAAACCTTTTGTACAAGTAAGTTACCGAAATCCTAGGAAGCGTTGGTGCTTCGGAAAAGAGGTCGAAATTCCCAAACAGGAATCACCTCGCTTGGATTCCGAGGCGGACACACATGCCTTCCTTTGACAGCCAAACATCAAGGAAGAAGCCTTTGCATGGATGAACCATCCACCATGAAAGGAAGCATTGGTGCTTCGGAAGAGAGGTCGACATTCCCAAATAGGGATCACCTCGCTTGGATTCTGAGGCGGACACACATGCTTTTCTTTGATAGCCAAACGTCAAGAGAGAAGCTTTTGCATGGATGAACTATCCACCATGCAAAGAAGCGTTGGCGCCTCGAAAGAGAGGTTAACATTCCCAAACAGGGATCACCTCACTCAGATTCCGAGGCGGACACACATGCCTTCCTTTGACAGCCAAACATCAAGGAAGAAGCCTTTACATGGATGAATCATCCACCATTCAAGGAAGCATTGGCACCTTGAAAGAGAGATCGACATTCCCAAACAGGGATTACCTCGCTTGGATTTCAAGGCGGACACAAGCCAAACGTCAAGAAAGAAGCCTTTGCATGGATGAACCATCCACCGTGTAAGGAAACGTTGGTGCCTCGGAAGAGAGGTCAACGTTCCCAAATAGGGATCACCTCGCTTGGATTTCGAGGCAGACACACACACACACTTTCTTTTGACAGCCAAACGTCAAAGAAGAAGCCTTTACATGGATGAACCATCCACAGTGCAATGAAGCATTAGCGTTTCGGAAGAGAGGTCGACATTCCCAAACAGGGATCACCTCGCTTGGATTTCGAGGCAGACACACATGCCTTCCTTTGATAGCCAAACGTCGAGGAAGAAGCCTTTATATGGACATTCCCAAGAAAGTGATAACCTAGCTTGGGCTCCAAGATTAAAGTCAAAATCCTTAAAATAAATAGAAACAATTTTCAGCCAAAGTGGACATTGGAAGTCCCTTCAAAAAGGTTCAGATCATTCTAACTCAGGTCTGCCCGATTATAACTTAATGAGGGTCGACATTCGATTCAGCATATTAAAATAAAGGCAAGATTAAAAAGCGCAGATTCAATAAAATATGAAAGATTGAAATCAGCTCAGTACGCGGTTAGCTTATTGCTAATACACACTGACTTAAAAAAAAGCTGAAAGCAATAAAAAAATTCGAAAGTTATATTCAATGAGTAGATCAGTACAATGGGAGGCTCGAAAGCTTTACAAATGATAAAATCTAAGTAAACCTATGTCTATTCTGGAGGATGAGAAGGGGCTTGATCACCAGTTGCAGGGAGAAGAGCCACTTCCTCTACTGGAGCCTTTTCTGGAACCACTTCGACAAACGGGGGAATAGCTCCCCCACCCTGCTAATGACCTCGTTGTAAGCATACTTCCTCTAATATGAGCTGAGGCATCGATACTCTTCAGTAATATGGAAATTGGTAATATATGTCCTCACAGCAATTTTACCCGTATCGACGACATCTATCTCATAATTTCTGCATTCATTAGCATACCATTCCACCGATTTCTCCATGTAGTTTGAGCATTTTTGCTGGCAGTCAGCTGAACGTTCGTCTTCTCCAGAGCCTCGACAGTAAGTTTCTAGTGGGCATCAGAAGTCTCCACCCGCTTCGTCAAAACGACACTTCGTCTTCAACTTTCTGAGCCCTCAACTCGTTAGCTTCTGCTCTGACCCTCTTCAGGTTAGCCTCAGTAACATTTAGCCTTTCATACGAGGCCTTATTCCTCTGCTGAATATCGGCCAAAGCTCCCTGACATTCCAGGGCTATTCCAAAAGCCCTGGAATGTCACGGAATAAGGCATCGTATGAAAGGCTAAATGTTACTGAGGCTGAGCTGAAATTTTCAGATTTTTCTAGAGTCATTTCTAACTTCTTCTTGGGAGCCTCTGCAACTACTGGTGCAGTGTCCTTGACCTCATCAATGTCCTCTCGAAGCTACTCCTCAATCGCAACATTAATAGAAGCCTGTATCAATTTTGGCTGATTAGAAGCCCCCTTCTTCCCATGGGATATGGAGGTCCCGAAACTGCCAGAACACTCACTGATATGGACCAATTTCCTTTTCTTGGAGAACTCCTCAGCTACCCCTTACCTTTATCAATTATGGGCTAATTTTCTTGGGGGGCCCCTCCATCTACTCTAGCGATTGTGTCCTGGACAGGACGCTCTGACCTTCGCTTGGCCCCTGATGAGGATCTCCGGGAAGTAGCATTAAGGATTGTAACCATGTCAGGTTGGGGATACTCTTTCTGGGTAGCCATATCCAATGTCTGTGAAATACTCCCTGAATCCGTCTACAAAGGAGAAAAGAGGTTCAAAAACTAGTTGCTAGAGCTCTCAAAGAACAGTGAAAATACGTGACAAAAGTTCACAAAGGTATAGCATTGAAATGGTAAGATTCTCACTTTTATAAAGGAGGGGAACGAGTCCCAACCGTCGGATGAGAGCCAAGTTAATCACAGTCGTACAGTTTTCCAAAGATCTAAACGGTAGAATTCAAATAGTTCCCTTTGTCGACGCATCACGCATCCCAATTGTCTGCCATCATTGGGCATTCATTGCTAACAGCCAGGCAAGTGTTAGAAGTTGTATTAATACATTTGTCATCTTGAAAACACGCAAAACTATCAAATCACCTACACAAATATGTGCATAAATTCAAAATAGACTCATCTCAGCTTCGGCATATCTGACAGCCTCTGCCAACCATGTTTACTCAGGTTCTGCAATTCTTCAACAATGTATTGCCAACCCCCACTACTTGTCGAAATTCAATGCATTAACATGAATGTTTATGCCTGGACTTAGGGGATTAGGACGTTATATAATACCAATCTCAACTTTAGTGGATTGATGCTTCAAATTGCACATGCATAACTTCGCCCTAGGGGAATAGAACGATTACTTAGCCATCAGTAGGGATGCTAAAATCCCATTTTACACAGGCCAAGCAACCTCAAAAACTTCAGGACCAGAACATCCCATGAATGGGTAGAACCTTCCAACTTAAAGATATCTGAAAATACATAAGGAATTCAGCTTTATGAAAAACATTAATCCTTTTTAGTACCCCTGGAAAGACACGTTAAATAAAAGCTGCATAACCTTCAAACACTTGCTACAAATGTGATTAATTATGAAGTAGACCTAGGAAGGTCTGACGAGATAAAGGTTGATATCTATGTTGGTAAGTCTAATTCGGAGTTAAGGATGATGGAGTCTGTTGACAAACTACCCCTCAATCGAACCCCCAATGTTTAGAAGAAAGCATGACTACATGATTCGTTGTTCAGAACTTGTTAAAGTTGTTACAATTCAGAAGTTGGCAAGTTGCTTAGAGGTCAGAAGTTATCAGTGTACGACAGTAAAAAAACAACAGAAGTCAAATAAGAAAAGATTGAACTTCATTAAATAAAGATAAAAGGTACATTCACAATAGGCCGAAGCCCTAATATTGAGAAAGAAAAGTACATCAAAATCTATTGGGGTGGAGGTTGGGGAGCTTCAAAAGGAACGATGGCTCCAGGGGCCACTTCGTCATCTTTAGCTTCCTCAACAGCATCTCCATCGAGGTCAATTACTTGGTTCGATTCGGCTAGCGTCTGAGGATCCCCTTCCTCATCATTATCATCAAGGAACTCAGCCCTAACCCCAGAAGTGTCATACTGAGTATGCACCTCCATCCACTCATAGACTTCAGTATACACATACCTCCTCCAATACAAACCAAAACACTAGTATGCCTTTGTCAAGTGGAAGTTGGCTAAGAATCAAGCCTCAACCTCGTTACAATCCCACTCAGCTTCGAAGCGAACTATCTTGACTTCACCCTTTAACTTGGTCAATTGGGAGGTCAGTTCCCCCACCTGCCCCATCAACCCAACTTTTTCTTTGTTGGCCATTTCGAGTGCCTCTGTATACAATTTCTGAATAGCATCAGAAGTCTCCACTCACTTCGTCAATGAGGCTACCTCACTTTCTTCAAAGCCCCAATTTCTGCCAAAGCAGAAGCGAGTTTCACTGACTCCTCGACTTCCTTCTTCTTATATACCTCAGCCTCGAATTTGGCTTTATTTACTAGTTCCTTAGTTTGGGAAGCCTTGCCCAGGAACTCCCGATTTTTCTTCGGAATGTCTTGAAGAGAGCCTCCACTTCCAAGGCCATGCTAAAAAACCTTAATGCCTGGGCCACCATTGTGGCAACGATGTCCACAGTATCACTTGTCTCAACAAAATTCTACCATTTCGCAGGCCAGAACTGGTGGAACGTCACCGTGGCTATTTGAATCTTCGGAGGCAAAAGGGCAAGGGCTTCGGGCTCTAATTCGTCAGTTATCTTGGCCAAGGAAGCCTTACTCTGAGAGCGATCCGAGGTGGCATCGCTAGATGTTTTTTATTTCTTGACGGGCTCTTGTTTTTAAGGCTCAGATGAGGCTAGCCATTTCTGACCCCCAGTGGCTGCAACTCAGAGGAGGGGGGATGTTGTCACAGCTATCCACCCCGGTGGTACACCTTGAACTTTTTTTTCGGATCCTCGACAACCACCTTTTTCTCCTTGTCAATAAAGGGTGGACGCCCTTCCTCTTGAAGGGCAGCTTTCGTGCCGACCCTCTCTATTTTGTCTATCACCTGCTTTCCTCTAGCGGATGAGGGCTTTGTGCCTTTACGGTCGGTAGTAAAGGTGGCAGCTAAAATGGTGGCCATGTCAAGGGTGGGGATCTTCCTCTTTTCGAAATCGCCTACAATCTAATAAGGCACAAGGTCAGACGAAAGTAACAAAAACCAGTACAAATTGTTAATTGGGAAAAGTCTTACCATGTCGAGCCATCAAACCAAGATCACGTTCTGTAGAGGGTCTGATAGGAATATAAAATACACATTTTGAATCTTTATTTAATGCACTCATATGATTATTTTATGCCTAAATGTACTTTATATTCTCATATTTTGGTTTAGGTGGCAATTCGATGGATATGGCATAAGTTGGAAGAAATGAGGGGAAAAAGACTAAAATGAAAGAAAACGAAAGTTCAGAAACCAAAGTGCAAATATTCAAAAGTTATATCACACCTTACGATGAAGACTTGAGAGTGCTAGAGGCCAATTGGATGAAGAAAGAAGTCAAAGAGGTGAAATATAGCCAAGACATTATCACATATCAACTTTCAAGCTGAAAAATTTTGCACCGGTTTTCAGCCTCATATTGAGACCTGTTTTCAACATATCAGATGATCGAATTAGAAGATGTCATCTGAATAAAATTTGTATCCCTTTGAGTTAGCTTTCCAATTCATCTTGAATCACCTCAATCGGATATCGGGAAAGAAAGTTACGACCAAAATACTGAAAGCTGTCCGGAGAAAGTTTTGTAAAGCCTTGCGATCGCATGGCTTTAATTCCTCGCGATCGCACAGACCATTACCGAGAGTCTGAAGGTTGAATTTATTTGTTCCTTGCGACAACATAACTTAATACCTTGCGATCGCGTGGTTGTTTCCTGATGCCGAATCTCAAGTTTCCTAATTTGACTCAAACTCTTTTGACAACATATCTTGCACGACTTTTCAACCCTAAAAACACCCAAAAACACACCAGAACGCCTCCAACCTATTTTCTCTCTATTTTTTCTTAGATCTATTATGTGTAACTAACTCTTGGTGCTTGATTGAAGGATACCGAAGCCTTGGAACACATTATAACTGTGAGATCCACCTATTTTCATTGTTTAATTTATATTTTCAGTATTGAATATTCTTCTATGCATAATTTTATGATTGTCATGTTTGATTGCTAAGAGATCTATTAGTTTTTTCATATATTGCAATCTATAGCTAAGTTAAATCTCGAATCCGTAATTATTTGAATCATTTAACTTGTGAAGCACTAGGATTTGATAATTTTCTGCGATAGATGTTATTGAATCTTAAGAAGAATGTTTAAATAGATTGAATGCAACCGTTGGTGCTTGTATTATCTAGTTCATCAATTTTTCTATTATTTAAAGCTATTATTAAATTGAATCTTTAGCGCTGGTCTGAGATTATTTGATAATTAGGGTTAATGAGAACGCTGGTTTCTGATTAACTAAAATTAAGGAGAAATATGAATTTATTCCAATGATGAATATTGTGAATGTGGATTGATTATTCTTTGTGGATTGATGAATGGTTATAAATCTCCAATGGTGGAAGTTGACTTTGATCGAGACTCGTTTCATTGATTTAATACAACTCGTTAATTTACATTGTTATTTGTTATAAGATTGATTTCGTTATAAACAAAACCCCCCAATCGTTATACGAAGCATAAATTGTTGAATTATACACTCTTCGTGGGATCGACCCTTACTTCCATTACTACATTAGTTTTAGAGGTTTAAGAACTATTTTTGGGTGCCTACGACAGCACACCAAATTTTGGCGCCGTTGTCGGGGAGTGGTACTAATTTATTTTTGTGCTTCTTTAGTTATTTGTTTCGTTTTTTTAAAAAAAAAATCGTAATTTTCTAGGATTTTTAGGCTTTTATTGTTTTTAGGAATTTTAGCATAGAAATTTATTTTGTTTTCCTTAATCTAGCTTCCTTTTAATTTATTTTTAATTTGTTCTTTTTGTTTATATCCACAACTCGTTCTTCTAATCAAAGTGATTTGCAGTACGATCCAGAAATTGAGAGAACTTTGCGCAGGTTAAGGAGTGACATACGACAGAATTTTGAAGAAAGTAATCTCAATCCCAACATCCCATTTGCAAGTGATTTTGAGTTTGAAGGAGAAGGAACCATGGCTGAAAATAGGACTTTGAAGGAGCTTGCAGCACCTACATTGAATCAACAACCTTTATGCATAACTTTTCCTATTTTGGATGCTACTACTACATTTGAGCTAAATCAGGATTAATACACCTTCTGCCCACTTTTCATGGTCTTCCAGGTGAAGATCCTCATAAACATCTGAAAGAGTTTCATGTGGTCTGCACGAGTATGAAACCCACAGGAATTACTGAAGAAAAGATTAAGTTGAGAGCTTTTCCTTTTTCTCTGAAGGATTCGGCTAAGGATTGGCTCTATTATCTACCATCGGGAAGTATTACCACATGGGATGGAATGAAGAGGTTGTTCTTGGAAAAATACTTTCCAGCTTCGAGGGCAGCAAATATTAGGAAAGAAATTTGTGGTGTCAGACAAGATCACATGGAATCTCTACATGAGTATTGGGAGCGGTTCGAGAAATTTTGTGCAAGTTGTCCCCATCATCAAATCAGTGAGCAACTTCTCATCCAATACTTCTATAAAGGTCTTCAACCCACAGAAAGGAGCATGATTGACGCCGCAAGTGGAGGAGCTTTGGTTGATAAAACTCCCGAAGGAGCGAGGAATTTAATTGCAAACATGGCAGCCAATTCTCAACAATTTTGCGCTAGATTTGACTCCCCTTCTAGACAAGTTAACGAGGTAAATGTCTCATCAATTGAACAACAAATAGCGAATCTAACTACTCTTGTTCGTCAAATGGCCACAGGTAATATGTAGACAGCGAAGGTTTGCGGAATTTGTTCAGTAATGGGACATCCAACTGATGCATGTCCAACTCTTCAAGAAGAACCCACAGAACAAGTTAATGCAGCAGGTGGCTTCCCTGGACAACCACAAAGGAATTATGATCCTTTTTCGAAAACATACAACCCAGGATGGAGGGATCATCCCAATCTTAGCTATGGAAGTTCACAATCAAATCAACATGTTGCTCAAAATCGTCCAAACTTTCAACAATATAGGCAGCCATACCCACCTAGACAACAACAGGGCCAAACTTCTAACTCTGAAATGTCATTAGAAGATATTGTTAAATCTCTTGCAACTAACACTTTACAATTTCAACAGGAGACCAAGGCTAGCATTCAATGTTTGGAAAATCAAATGGGTCAAATGGCTAGCACGGTTAGTCGGCTGGAATCACAAAGTTCGAGAAAGCTACCCTCTCAAACAGTGGTAAATCCAAGGGAGAACGCAAGTGCAATTATATTGAGGAATGGTAAGAAAGTAGAAACCCCAGTAAATGAAGTTTCTATATCGTCAGAACAAGATAAGGAGAACGACATGGACATCACTGTGGAAAAGAGTAACCCAACTGAGGATGATGCACCAAAATGTAAGTTTTCTCCACTATCTGACTATAAACTAGTAGCCCCATTCCCTCAGGCTTTGGTAGAATCTAGGGAAAATGATCCAAATAGGGAGTTTTATGAAACTTTTCAAAAATGTGAGGTGAACATTCCCTTATTGGATGCTATTAAACAAATACCCCGTTATGCTAAATTTTTAAAAGAATTGTGTACTATTAAGAGAAAGCAGAAACTGAAGTGGTGTGAAAAGGTGAATGTTGGAGAAAACGTATCTGCAGTCATTCAAAGGAAACTTCCTACAAAATGCAAAGACCCAGGTATGTTTACTATCCCTTGCATGATAGGTAACATTGGATTTGAGAAAGCCATGTTAGACTTAGGAGCCTCTATAAATGTCATGCCATATTCCATTTATACTTCTTTGAAACTTGCTCCCTTAACTAAAACTGGTGTGGTAATTCAATTAGCTGATAGATCAAACGCTTACCCAAAGGGTGTGATTGAGGATGTCCTCGTACAAGTTAATGACTTAGTTTTTTCTGCTGACTTTTATGTGCTTGATATGGAAAATAGTGATCAAACTAGCCCTATCTTGTTAGGAAGACCATTCTTAAAAACATCCAAAACTAAAATTGATGTTCATAGTGGTACATTGACCATGGAATTTGATGGTGAGGTGATTACATTTAATATCTATGATACCATGAAATTTCCTGTTGATGATAATGCTGTGCATTCTATCGATGTAATTGATGATCTAGCACACGATGTTTTTGAACTTGATGGGAAGGATGAATTGGAGGTTGCTATTTGTAAGAGTATAGAGAAAGAGAGTGATGAATTAACTTTGAATCCCAGCTTACGAGAAGCTATTGATATGTTGAACACTCCTCCAAAGTCACAATAAGCAGGTAGGGGTTTATATGTTGATTTGCCTATTTCTAATGAAAAGACTCTACCTTCTGTTGTGCAGGCCCCAGTTCTGGATTTGAAACCTCTCCCTACTCACCTTAAATATGTATTCCTTGGAGATGACAAAACATTGCCAGTGATTATTTCTAACGAACTGACCACATTGCAAGAAGAAAAATTGGTGGAGGTCCTCAAGGAGCATCGAACAGCCATTGGTTGGACAATTGCAAACATCAAGGGAATCAGTCCATCCACCTGTATGCATCGCATTTTGCTTAAAGAAGGAGAAAAGCCTTCCCGTTAACCTCAACGAAGATTGAATCCACCCATGATGGATGTAGTGAAGAAAGAGGTCCTCAAACTTTTGGAAGTTGGCATGATTTATCCTATCTCTGATAGCAGTTGGGTCAGTCCAGTACAAGTGGTTCCTAAGAAGACGGGGATAACTGTGGTGAAGAATCATAACGACGAATTGCTTACCACCCGTGTTCAAAATGGGTGGAGGGTTTGTATAGACTATAGGAAATTAAATGTTGTGACCCGACAAAATCACTTTCCTTTACCATTTATTGATCAAATGCTTGAAAGGTAAGCAGGTCATGCTTACTATAGTTTTCTTGATGGCTATTCAGGTTATTTCCAGATTGCAATTGCCCCAGAAGATCAAGAAAAGACAACTTTCACATGTCCATTTGGAACATTTGCATACCGTCGCATGCCCTTTGGTTTTTGTAATCCTCCAGCTACTTTTCAACGGTGTATGGTAAGCATATTTTCAGATTGTGTTGAGCATATTTTAGAGGTCTTTATGGATGATTTCACAGTGTATGGAGATTCATTTGATAACTGTTTGCATAACCTTGAGTTAATCATAATCTTGTTTTGAATTCTGAAAAGTGTCACTTTATGGTAGAACAATGTATAGTTCTAGGGCACTTTATCTCATCTAAGGGCATTGAAGTAGATAAAGCTAAAATTGACATTATTCAGTCTCTACCTTACCCCGCTAGTGTGCGGGTGGTTTGCTCTTTTCTTGGACATGCAGGTTTTTATCGCAGGTTTATCAAGGACTTCTCCAAAATTGCTTCACCCCTATGCAAATTGTTACAAAAGGACGTAGCTTTTGAATTTGACGAAGCATGCAAAATGGCATTTGATAAGTTGAAAGAACTGTTGACTTCTGCACCAATCATTCAACCCCCTGATTGGAACTTTTCATTTGAAATCATGTGTGATGCAAGCAACTTTGCAGTTGGAGCAGTGTTAGGTCAAAGAACTGGAAAAGCATCTCATGCCATCAATTATGCGTCCAGAACTCTAAATGATGCCCCGAGAAACTACACCACAACTGAAAAAGAATTCTTGGCTATTGTATTCGCTTTAGAAAAATTCCGCCCTTATTTACTTAGTACTAAAGTGATTATTTATTCTGATCATGCAGCTCTGCGTTACTTGATGACAAAGAAAGAGGCGAAACCAAGGCTAATACGATGGATACTTCTCCTGAGTGAATTCAACCTGGAAATCAAAGACAAAAAAGGAACAGAAAATAGTGTTGCAGATCATCTGAGCCGTTTAACTAACGTGGATATCGAACTCCAATTGCGGGAAACCTTTCCTGATGAGCAATTATTTTCTGCAAGCACAACACTACCATGGTATGCAGATATTGTAAACTTTTTGGTTGTTAACACTTCACCTTCTGATTTGTCTAGGGCTCAAAGAGATAAGCTAAAGAGTGATGCAAAATATTATGTATGGGATGATCCATACTTGTGGAAGCATTGTGCAGATCAAGTGATTAGAAGGTGTGTTCCTGAAAATGAGATTACTTCCATCCTCACCTTCTGCCACTCTTATACTTGTGGAGGACATTTTGGAGCAAAAATGACAGCAAGAAAAGTGCTTGAATGTGGTTTCCATTGGCCATTATTATTTCACGACGCCTACTCCTTTTGTAAGTCATGCGAGAACTGTCAAAAAACAGGTAATATATCTCAAAAGATTGAAATGCCACAAACTGCCATACTTGTTTGTGAAATCTTTGATGTTTGGGGCATTGATTTCTTGGGACGATTTCCTGTATCTTTCGGTTTTACTTATATTTTGCTTGCTGTAGATTATGTTTCGAAATGGGTGGAAGCCAAAGCTACCAAGACTGATGATTCTAAAGTTGTTGCAGATTTTATCAAGTCTAACATATTCTCCAGGTTTGGGATCCCGAGAGCCCTTATCAGCGATCGAGGCACTCATTTTTGTAATCGAACTGTGGAAGCTCTATTGAGAAAATACCATGTCACCCACAAGGTGTCAACTGCATATCATCCACAAACTAATGGTCAGGCGGAGGTGTCAAATCGGGAAATCAAATCCATCATTGAGAAAACGGTCTGCCCAAATAAAAGAGATTGGAGCTTAAGCTTGGATGAGGCTTTATGGGCATACAGAACTGCGTACAAGACACCCATCGGTATGTCACCCTACTAGTTAGTGTTTGGGGAACCATGTCACCTTCCAGTGGAGTTAGAACACAAAGCTTATTGGGCCATCAAGAGTTTCAACATGAAGATGGGTGAGAGTGGAGAACACAGAAAGTTGCAACTTCAAGAGCTAGAGGAAATTCGGAATGATGCCTACGAGAGTGCAAGAATTTACAAGGAGAAGACAAAAGCTTTCCACGAAAAGATGATTTCTAGGAAAGAATTTGAAGTAGGTCAAAAAGTCCTCATATACTAATCGCGGCTTCGTCTGTTTCCAGGTAAATTGCGTTCCCGTTGGATTGGACCTTTTGTTATTACTAATGTCTTTCCTCATGGTGCGGTAGAAGTTCAGAGTGTGGAAACCTCAAAGGTATTCAAGGTGAACGGTCATAAGCTCAAACCTTTCTATGAAGGTCTTCAGGTGGAGGACGTGACACAATTGGATCTAGAAGACCCATTCTATACCGGATGAAGAAAAAAGCAATAAGTCGAGCCAAAAACAATAAACAAAGGCACTGCTTGGGAGGCAACCCAAGGGGAATTCGTTCCTTTATCTTTTTATTTTTATTTTTATTTTTATTTTTATTTTTTTTTCATTTTTCGCATTCAAATTTTAGTTATCTTTGTCTTTTTCTTTGCATTTCACCTTACATTGGGGACAATGTAAGCTTTAAGTGTGGGGGATGTGATTTAGATTGAGTTTAAATTTTGAAAATTTTTGCATGATTTTCCAAGAAAATGAATTGAGAGTTAGATGATTGTTTTGGGTTGTATATGCTATTTGCTGAATTAATTAGGCTTTTAAAGAACTCATAATATGATTGAATGAATAATCCTCCAACTTAGAGTTGATTAGTGGAGTTATTTCTTTGAGAATGGTAGTGACTAAATTTTGTAGACAAAAAATCGGTGAGATTTTTGAGCCTTTAGACTGATACATCCATAACAGTCTCATTATTTTTTTTCATGTGTGATATTCTTCCATGGTTTTGTCTCTCTAGAACTTGCCTTGATTCTCTTCAAGATCACATTGACACATGCATGCACGAACATGATTAAGGTCATCTTTGTTACATAAATTAGCCACCTTAGCCAAATAGCCGACCCCGTAATTGAATTTTCCATTGTTGAGCCCCTTTGAGCTTTATTGCCTTTTCTTTGTATAAACTCACATTACAAGCTTTAAACTGGAAAAATAATGTCTTTACCCAAGTCTTAGAACTAGTGGAATATTGTTGAATGTCATGAGAAGTGTGAATATGCAAGAAAATAAGTGTGGGGGTATCAAGATTGATGGTAGTGCTATTATTGGTGAATCAGAACAAATTTTCTATGTCAATTCAGGGAGTTCCATTATTGGTGTATAAATTGAAGTTTACATTGTGTAAGAAAAACACAAGATGAAGAAAAAAAATGAATTATTGAGAAAAAGAAAAGAAAAAAAAGAAAAAAAAAGAAGAGAAAATAAGTGATGAAGGAGAGTGATTTTAATGTGAAAAAGATCTATATTCATAACTCTTCCTACATCTCAAGAAAGAGTTCGATTTGTGTGGAATAGATGCAAAAAATGATAAAGCTATTATGTGGAGTGGTTGGTTTACATGTCTTATATATATGTTTGAGTTAAGTCTATTTATCTTTACTCTACTAGTTTCGATGGCTCCTGAGTCACCTCCCCAAATATTTTCCACTTTGACCATAAGCCATATTTCAACCTTTGAAAAGTCCTTATGATTCTTGTAAAGCATGTGATCTAAGTGGTGGCGAATGAGAAGATATGCAAGCATATGGTAGAACATCTCAATTAGAATGAATTTGAGCGAAACACTTACCCTTTAAAACACATGAGAGTTGAGTGCTTATATCCGTGAGGGTCTACATGTTTAGTTTACTTGATCTTTATATGAAAATACTTGCTAATTGATTATGAGTTGTGTGGAATGTTTATTCATGATATTTTATGTGTTTTGAAAAAGTTTGATGGTTCTATGTTCTTGGCATTACGACTTGGTGTCTTTGGAGAATTAAATTTAAGTTTTGCCCGAGGACGAGCAAAAGCTAAGTGTGGGAGAATTTGATAGGAATATAAAATACACAATTTGCAACTTTATTTAATGCGCTCATATGATTATTTTATGCCTAAATGTACTTAGTATTCTCATATTTTGGTTTAGGTGGTAATTCGATGGATATGGCATAAGTTGGAAGAAATGAGGGGAAAAAGACTAAAACGAAAGAAAACGAAAGTTCGGGAACCAAAGTGCAAATATTCAAAAGTTATATCGAACCTCACGATGAAGACTTGAGAGTACTAGAGGCCAATTGGATGAAGAAAGAAGTCAAATGGGTGAAATATAGCCAAGACATTATCACATATCAACTTTCAAGCTGAAAAGTTTTGCATCAGTTTTCAGCCTCATATTGAGACCAGTTTTTAACATATCAAACGATCGAATTAGAAGATGTCATCTGAATAAAAGTTGTATCCCTTTGAGTTAGCTTTCCAATGCATCTTGAATCACCTTGCGACCAAAATACTGAAAGCTGTCCGGAGAAAGTTTTGTAAAGCCTTGCGATCGCATGGCTTTAATTCCTCGCGATCGCACAGACCATTACCGAGAGTCTGAAGGTTGAATTTATTTGTTCCTTACGACAGCATTACTTAATACCTTGCGATCTCATGGTTGTTTCCTGATGCCGAATCTCAAGTTTCCTAATTTGACTCAAACTCTTTTGACAACATATCTTGCACGACTTTTCAACCCTAAAAACACCCAAAAACACACCAGAACGCCTCCAACCTATTTTCTCTCTATTTTTTCTTAGATCTATTATGTGTAACTAACTCTTGGTGCTTGATTGAAGGATACCGAAGCCTTGGAACACATTATAACTATGAGATCCACCTATTTTCATTGTTTAATTTATATTTTCAGTATTAAATATTCTTCTATGCATAATTTTATGATTGTCATGTTTGATTGCTAAGAGATCTATTAGTTTTTTCATATATTGCAATCTATAGCTAAGTTAAATCTCGAATCCGTAATTGTTTGAATCATTTAACTTGTGAAGCACTAGGATTTGATAATTTTCTGCGATAGATGTTATTGAATCTTAAGAAAAATGTTTAAATAGATTGAATGCAACCGCTGGTGCTTGTATTATCTAGTTCATCGATTTTTCTATTATTTAAAGTTGTTATTAAATTGAATCTTTAGCGCTGGTATGAGATTATTTGATAATTAGGGTTAATTGGAAGCTGATTTTTGATTAACTAAAATTAAGGAGAAATAGGAATTTATTCCAACGATGAATATTGTGAATGTGGATTGATTATTCTTTGTGGATTGATGAATGGTTATAAATCTCCAATGGTGGAAGTTGACTTTGATCGAGACTCGTTTCATTGATTTAATACAACTTGTTAATTTACATTGTTATTTGTTATAAGATTGATTTCGTTATAAACAAAACCCCCCAATCATTATACGAAGCATAAATTGTTGAATTACACACTCTTCGTGGGATTGACCCTTACTTCCATTACTACATTAGTTTGAGAGGTTTAAGGACTATTTTTGGGTGCCTATGACAGCACACCAGGGTCGACGATAGATCTCGGATAAGATATCCCAGTTGCCCTTATCAAACTCGAGACGCTCAACTGACCGGACAAGAGAATGATTCCTATTAGAAGCAAGTTCAATATAAGGCAATAAACAAGGTACAGAAAAGACACTCTCTGGGTTCGGAGTAGGAGGTCGAAACTTTGACATTTGGGACAATGTCACCCTCGCACTCCAGTCACTTTCCCTAAACCCAAACCAGGTCTACTTCCATCCCTTGACGGAGGTGGGGAGACCCAACACAAAAGGAGAATGCCCCCCCATGGGCACAACGAATACCACCATTTGGAATCCCCTTTGCCCAAGGACATAGGTTGCTAGATCGTTTGAAAGATATGGAGGGACATATCATCGCCCAAGGAAGTCTCCTTCCAAAGGATGTATGAACCCACTCCCTGGGCCCAGCCATTAGGGGCTAGTTGGGAGGGGGCCAACTCATATAGTCAAAGAACGGCTCGAAAAAAAAAGATGAAGAGGAAGGCGAAGGCCAGCTTCCAGAGGTAATCATTAATGGAGACGCAACCCTACCTAGAGAAGCAGGCTCGCTCATCATGAGAAGGAGATAGAAGTTCGATGTTATAGGGGATCCTATACTTATCTCTAAGGATGGCTAATTAGGTTGGGTCGACACTAGAGCTGATTTTGGCTGCCCCTAGCCCACACCGTCATCACCCTTGACAACATCCCCAGATATAGAGGCACATTGGCCTACCTCAATAGATCTCCTAAGGTCGGCTGTACTGGTTATTTGGACTTCTAATTCATTAGCCACCTTGGTCATATCTATATCGTCCCTAGAAGAAGCAGAAAAAGTCATAAATGCAAAGAATACCAAAAATTCAAGAAATCATTTACTTACTGGTCAAAGAAGGATTCACAGGACCACAACTGAAGGGAAAAGAAGAATGCTCAAAGGAATTTTTTTTTAAAAAAAAGAAAAACTTGAGAAGTTAGTTAACTTGAGAGAAAAGAATGCCCAGATTCATGCAAATCTCTCTAAGATTCTTGCCTTTTATAGGCAAACTCGCTCAACCTTGGCCTTTGGATCTCGATCCAGGCCATCCAACCATTAATCAGCAAGTTTTAACCTGAGCCACCCACGACATCTGACACTTCGTCTTCAAAGGCCCAGATTTGAACGTCGCTGGCATTCGCCCTTACGCATCTGAGTCTTATTAAGAAGCATGGGGAAACAATCATCATTGTGCATTAAAAACGACAGTTATTGCGTGTATTGGAAGTTGTACAACCCCAACTGTCTTTTTTGGAAAGACACCACGACATTAAATCATTGGGGCTCCATGATTTGAAATGATTCGTATTTCTCAAAATCATTGAGAAAGTAATAAACCCTCGTAGTTGTCAAAATCGGGGCTATTTAAAGCATCAGATCATGTCCGCTTCTGAACATACGAAGACACTTCAAAACATAAGATGGAGCCTCGGCATCTAGGAACGTAGGAAAATCAATCAAACAAAGCTCTAAGAGCACAAAGCTCTGAGAGAGCATCTTATTTTCCAAAGCTCTAAGAGCACAAAGTTCTAAGAGACCATTTTATTATCCGGAGCTCTAAGAGAGCATTTTAGTATTTTGAAGCTCTATCTCAAACTTACTTTCAAGTCGATGCATTATATGAATAATCATGCCTAGACTTTAGGGACTATTATTACCCCTCGATTCCGAGGTCTAAAGAAGTAAGGCCACGTAGCACGCCACGTAGGCAAGACTATCAGCAGAAAGTCAAAAGGAGGCCCAACAAGTCAGAGACCCCAATGAGGCAATTGGCCGAGGTCCTTAATCTAGTATCTGAACCCCTCATACAGTGCAATAAATTCCACCCTAGAGCACATTTGCAAAGACGAGGCACAATAACCAACAGTGGCCCTCTTAAGTCGTCTGAGGCCCTCCAGTCCGATGCTGTCCCATGTAATGGATTTGAAGATCTATTAGGAATGATTGATATGATATTTGTAATAAAGTGTGTCAGAATGTCAATGTGTCAGCCTAAGAATATAATGGCCCGCCCTCTGCAGAACATTGATTGCATAGATGAGACAGTGATGTGAAGATTCAGCATAGATGATGTTGCCACGTGGTTTTGATCCAACGGTCACCATGTCGGCATAACTTGTATAAATAGCTTCAATTTGTATAAACAAGGGACAAATATATTAAGGCAAAGATAGACAAGTATACATTTACACAAACACTTGAAATCTTATATAAAGGAGAAAACACATATACTTATCATATCTATCCTTCCACATATTTCATTACAAAAGTGATGTTTATTATGAATTATCATCTTGTTTAAAGGCGATCATTGATAGCATGATTGTCCTCGAATCATATCGTCGGAGCCCGAACAGTTTTGTCTTTCGCCAGAAAGTGCCTCCCACGTTCATTACAGTCAAACTACCGTTCTTATTCTGATAAAAACGTGTCGGGTCCGTACTTGACGTGGCGATAGTGGGCCCGACATCTGTTGAGTTCCTTTTTTGGGGTCAACATGATATGTTCTAAACTAAGGGACTTGGTCTTTCTTTACATCTAATACCCTCAATTCATGATTCATCATAAAAATGTAGACTTGTGAAGCTCACTATTATTTATATTCGGACACAGAATTTTTGTTTTCAAACTTCTCTTCATATTATTTAGTCCCTATTTGATCCTCATTTTTTAAAAAATTATTTTTTCTCAAATTCATGTTCATTCAAATATTTTATGAGATCGAAATTTTTTATCAGCTTCATATATATACTAGTTTTTGCCCGTGCACTGCACGGGATTGGTTATTTTGTAGGCAATGTTAGCACATTAAATGTTTTGAATTCTCTTTCATTCAATTATACTTTTTCTATACAATATTTCATAACTTAACTTGTGATATCCATAAAATTATATAGTAAATACACTTTACCTAACAGAAATTATGATGACATCAAATGCAAAAAGATTAGGGTTGGTTAATTTGCATGTAAATTGGAATTTAAGAAAATGTTCTTACCAATTTTTGACATAAAATTACAATGTTGTCAATAATTTAATGTTTGAAGCAACAAGCATAGAGCCTCATCGAAGATGACATACTGAAGTTGATGTATAATTATTAACCAACATGCATTACTTGGATCCAAATTAGCACGTAAAAACAAAAGCATAACATATTCTGCAAAAAAAAAATTTAAGAGCACGTACTGGAGATGCAGTGGAAAGGTCAGCCATACGCTAAAACATGGTAAACTTTGAAGTGCAATGACATGTTTCTAGACTAAGATTTCGATCTATCAACTTAAACACTCTAGCTTATCTATCCAGCGTCTTGAAACAACTTGTCTTAACGATCTTGAGTCAGAACAAGTAGGGACAATTGCCCCAATTGAATTTTGGTCCTTTCTATTTCACTTATTACACTTGAGGGGCAACTGTTTCTAAAGATAAGAGAGAAACCTAATAAACCACATCAAAAATTCAAGAGAGATTGTCAAGAAAATTGCATATTAAAACAACAATTTTGGTGAAAAAATAATAAATTCCAAGAAGATAAGGCTAGACAGAATCTTAGATCGAGGTTGTGTTGAAATAGAATCATTTGCAACAATCAAAAAGAGTGCAAAATCGACATATAAATCCCAATAGATTTAAAGCATGTTTTTACCCTAGATAAATCTGATATAACAGTTTGGTGATGAAGATGATGACTTATCCTTGTAGAAATCACTTCAACACAAGGTAAACTTGGGGCCGAGAGGGTGACGAACACATTCACTATTCTTCCTTCCTTTACATTAAATTGTTCCCAATTTTATTGCAGTACTTCCTTTAAGACAAGGAGACACATATGACAGTCTTTTGATGCAATTTACAGAAACTAACAGCAATTCATAAATTTTATAAACGTCACAGAAAGATCCAATTGAGCAGAAACTCAGAAAACATAATAAGTACGACAATCTTTTGATGCAATTTAGAGAAACTAACAGCAATTCAAAAATGTTAAAAGATTGGAGACATTGGTGCCACGAATAAAAATTTGGGACCCCAGTTGAATTTACCTTATATTTTTGAGTTAAGGAGATAAGGAAGAGGATAAAAAGAAATTAATGCGTGTTTGATGTAGATTTTTAGCAAATAAAGTTGATAAAAGTTTATGTATTTAAAAGGTGGATAAAAGTTGTGGGTAGAATAAAATGTATGGTTAAAAATGAAATTTCACGAGTTAAACCAGCCTTTTAGCAAAAAAATAACTTCATTAAAAAGGACCTTTGAATCAATGTGATAGTAAACATGTTGTTGGTCCTCGTTGACACTACAAAATCAAAATAAAAATCAAATCTGATGGCCCAGTTGAGCAATATAAAGATAGAATAGTTGCTAAGGAACAATATGGTATGGATTATAAAGAGACATTTTCTGTAATATCCAGAAATTTCGTTATAGTCGTTATATTTAAAACTAGGACACTAAAGTGAGAAATATATTATCTAAGGATCATATTGCTAGTTTATATTGTTTAAGGACCAAATTGGAAACTATCCATAGTTAAATATTTGATTGAATTTGATTGAGTCAATTTCCTTCATATCCGGTACACTGCCAAGTCTGTACAATTGTATATCAGGAAATTGGAAAAGTCATTGGAAAGCATCTTGGTAAATAGTGAGTGAATTATGGGAAATTCCATTATTCTTTTTCCAACATGCCTTTATTGTTTCTTTCTTGTCCACACATGCACACGTCTCCCATATTTTTTTAAACACAAGAATCTTTTGGCTTTTGCTCCCACACACGCACAGACTCCTAGGCAGCTTTTTGAATAACCAACTACTCAACACGCATTTTTTTTATCATTTCCAGTTGAAATCTACGAGGTAAGTGATATTGCACGTGGTTATGTGAATTTGTATATTGTAGTTTAAATTCTGAAAATTCGTTTATGGGCCATATATGTTTATGATAAGAAGGCCGGAGTTTAGTAGCGCTACGCACTGGATTTATTACCACCTATGTTCGGAGTAATTCCCGTGTCTCCTACGTATGTATGATATGAAATCTTGTTTTTCTTGATTTAAATGCAAAATACATGTTCACCGCACACACTTATTGAGATTTTCTTAAATCTCATCCCTTTTAACTTTCCCCCTTTCAGGAAATTGAGATCGTGAGTTTGGAGATGGGAAATCGATCGATGATGGCAGAAATTGCATTTAATAAAGAGAAATCTATTTGTTATTTATATTTCTTTTATTTTTATATATGGATTAAATGTTGGATTAAACGTCATTTCATTTTGTACTTTAAATTTTGAAAGACATTTATATAGTTTATTTATGAATAAATAAACGATTTTATGTTTGTGATTAGAGATGCATTCATTCCTAATTTTTGCTAAAAATCTGAGTTTTGAAGAAAGTCGGGTCGTTACAATTGGTATCAGAGCGGGTCAACTTTTCTGTAGACTTTGAAAAAAAAAAAAAATTTCGTGACATGAACAGTGACACGAGTCACTGTTCACGTCGGGAACAGTGACCCACTGTTCACATCATGAACAGTGACCCAACACTGTTCACGGCTGTTCCATTAATTTTTTTTTTTTTTTTTAAAAAAAAAAGGGACATTGAGTTTACATGTATTTATATCTAGGTGGCTAGGTTTCATCATTTTCAAATGCTAAGTTTGACTATTATAAATTTCTTCATTTTAGTTTTTAAAAAAAAAAAAAATTCGTCAGTACTGTTCATGACGTGAACAGTACCCGAAAAAAAAATGGAAATCTTAATCATTTCACGTCATTGTTCATAATCCGAGTGATCGTTTTTAAGTAAATATGCCATCGCACGATCCCACGTTCCAAGCTCCGATGCTCCAAAATCAGGTAGAAAATATACAAATTTCATTTATATGATGACGAGTATGTTATGATCATGTTTAAATTTTTGTTTATGTTTGCAACTTTGTGAAAGATTATGTGTCGATTTACGATTATGTATTAAACTGTAACTAAGTAAATTAGACATTGATTTAATTATGAGAAATACGCTTATGCCATAATGATTTATGTTCCGTATGTAGTCATGAAAATATGTGGTTAACTATTAGTTTAAATTGGATAGTTAAGTGATTATAAATTCATTTTTTTTAGATGGTTAATAGACGCACTCAATTGGCTAAAGACCAGGCCCGCAGACGTGAAATGTTCGTGAGGTTGCATAGGACATATGTGAGGAATCCAAGCCACAACCTGTTGGAGCATTTAGATGCTATAGAGCGAATTATCAGGGGGGCAAGGAGTAATGGACATGAATTTCAGAGAGATGAGATTGTCTATCATCTCCATAGGACACTTAGCCCATATTGGAGGCAATTTCTTGAGAGACTTGAAGAGCTGTTTGAGTACCAAGCCTCCCCTGCTGTATTGATTTTATGCTTGAGGGACAGATGGATAATAAACACGGAGGATACTAGGGATATTGATAGGCCTTTAGGATACGAACCTAATCGTCACCGTCCACATAGCCCACCTAGCATTGGCCATTTCCCAGGTGTACCAGCAGTTGACAATAGGGGTTTTATTATCGGGGAAGCGGTAAGGGGAGATACTGAAGAAGACCCCGAGGAGGACCCCGAGGAGAGCCCTGAATACCACCCTGCATCATATTCTATGGAGAACCATGAGCACAACCTCGGGGAGAATCTAGAGGCAAACCAAAATGAAAGCGATGGGGGAAATTTTTAGATGACAGGAAATTATTTATGCCTATTTTAATTGGAGAATTTATGTTTTAAATAAGTGGATGTATGGATACCATGAATCCCATTTAATTTATGCAAGTATTGGATTTGAATGATTGAAATTTTGTGATATGAATTTTTTTTTTTTAATGGTTAAGTAATATTATGTTTACATTTTTAAGATTATGGCCACTCGCTCTAGAAACTCGAACAATAAGAATGGGCAAACCAGCCGGAGACTCTTTGAAACTAACAACGACAACAAAGAACAACCAAAACAACCAATTTATGCAATTTCTAGAAGCGATACGTAACATGACACCACCCGCCGCACCACTTGTTTCACCACCACCTGCAGAGAGGAGCGCGGCTGCAGTAGTGGAACAATATCGCAAGTTGCATCCTCCTAGCTTTGAAGGAGGTACAGATCCACTAGCGGCAGAGGAGTGGATTTGCAAGCAAGAACGAATTTTCGAACTTACTGAGTGCCCGGAAACTAGGAAGGTAATCTGTGCAACCTTTATGCTGGATAAAGGAGCAAGACATTGGTGGGAAATGACCAACAGGTCCAGATCAGCTGGACAAAGCTGGATGTGGAATGAAGTTAAGGAATTATTCCTGCAGAAATACTTCCCCACCAACATTCGAAACCAGAAGGAAGCAGAATTCCTAACATTCAGACAAGGAAACTTAACACTGGCAGAATATGAGAGGAAGTTTGAAGAATTATCTCGCTATGCCCCACTCTTAGTCAACACGGAGGAAAAGAAAGCTAGACGATTTGAACAAGGTTTGCGTGATGACCTTCGACAGGCAGTGGTCACCTTTGAGTTGGGTACATACCACCAAGTGCTAGCAAAGGCACAGTTAGCCAATTTCAAAGAAACCTCCAACAGCGCTTACAGACAGCAGCAGCCTACACTACCGGAGAAGCGTAAGTGGCAAGACAACAAGGGCAAGGAAATGCATGGATTCGTAAAAAGGAGCAATGGGGGGTCAACTTCGAGCAATTATCAGGAGTATCCCATATGTGGAAAATGCCAGCGACGCCATGCAGGGACATGCCGTGTGGGGACTAATACGTGCTACAACTGTGGTGAGTCAGGTCACATAGTGAAATTCTGCCCCAAGAAGTAAAAACCACAGCAGCAGCAGCAGAAACCAGGGAACCCACCTAGAGGACAAGCAAGAGTTTATGCTCTTACTGAACATGAAGAGGATCAGGACCGAAATGTCTTGGCAGGTAACATCCTTATATCCGGCACACCTGCTTATGTTTTGATAGATTCTGGCTCTACTCATTCCTTCATATCTCCAAAATTTATGCGTACACTAAATGTTATTGGAGAGCGTACACCCACACCTTTAGAGGTTGCCCTTCCCTCGGGAGATGTACTTGGTGCATACCACATTGTAAGAACGGCTGAGGTAGAAATTAATGGTCGAACCTTGAAAACGAACTTGTACGTTTTGGATATACATGAATTTGACATAATCTTGGGAATGGACTGGCTTTCTAAAAATCATGCAACGATTTTATGCTTTGAGAGGGAAGTGGTCTTTAAATGTCCTGAAGGGGTAGAACTTCGCCTTTCAGTAACCAAGATAAAGTCTATACCACGGGTTGTTTCTGCATTGAAAGCCCAAAGACTCTTAGGGTCAAAGGAGTGTATAGGGTTCTTGATGTCAGTCCTAGCGAAGGAAGATGAAGCACTGACGGTGGGAGATGTAAAGGTAGTACGGGAATTCCCAAAAGTTTTTCCCAAGGAGTTGCCTGGGATGCCTCCTGAAAGGGAAGTAGAATTCACTATTGATTTAACCCCTGGCTCCGCACCTATTTCCAAAGCTCCTTACAGGATGGCTCCAAAGGAGTTACAAGAGTTGAAATCACAAATTGAAGAATTGTTGGAAAGGGGATTCATCCAACCCAGTGTATCCCCATGGGGAGCACCAGTGTTATTCGTCAAGAAGAAAGACGGTTCGATGCGAATGTGCATTGGCTACAGAGAATTGAATAAAATCACTATTAAGAATAAGTATCCACTTCCCAGGATTGAGGACTTGTTTGACCAATTACGTGGTGCAATGGTATTTTCAAAAGTCGATCTGAGGTCGGGATACCACCAGTTGAGAATTAAATCTACTGATATCCCAAAGACAGCCTTTAGAACTCGGTATGGTCACTACGAGTTCTTAGTGATGCCATTTGGCCTAACGAATGCTCCTGGAGTGTTTATGGACTTGATGAATCGTATCTTTCATGAACACTTAGACAAATTTGTCATTGTATTCATTGATGATATTTTGATCTATTCAAAGACTGAAGAGGAACATGAGGAACATTTGAAGATTGTATTGGAAACTCTAAAAAGGGAGAAACTTTATGCCAAATTCAAAAAGTGCGAATTTTGGCTAGATCGAGTTGCATTCCTTGGACATGTAGTTACAGCCCAAGGAATAGAAGTAGATCCAGGCAAAGTAGAAGCGGTGTCGAATTGGTCGAGACCAACCAACGTGGGAGAGGTTCGCAGCTTTTTGGGTCTAGCAGGATACTACCGGAGATTTATAGAAGGATTCTCTAAGATATCAGGGCCTTTAACTCAGTTGACTCGAAAAGGTGCAAAATTTGAATGGACGGAGAAATGTGAACACAGTTTCAAGGAACTGAAGGAAAAATTAGTTAGTGCACCAGTGTTGACTGTACCTGAAGGATTAGAAGGTTTTGTAATATACACTGATGCATCCAAACAAGGAATAGGTTGTGTGTTGATGCAACAAGGCAAAGTAGTAGCCTATGCATCTAGACAATTGAAGCTTCGTGAACACAATTACCCCACACATGACCTAGAACTCGCAGCGGTAGTACACGCCTTAAAGATTTGGAGGCACTACCTATATGGAAGTAAATGCGACATTTATACTGATCATAAAAGCCTTAAATACATTTTCACCCAAAAGGAGTTGAACATGAGACAGAGGAGGTGGCTTGAATTGGTAAAGGATTACGATTGTGAAATTCACTACCATCCAG
Source organism: Fraxinus americana (assembly GCA_035079005.1). Lineage (NCBI taxonomy): Eukaryota > Viridiplantae > Streptophyta > Magnoliopsida > Lamiales > Oleaceae > Fraxinus > Fraxinus americana. The sequence goes on along the minus strand of CM068711.1, from coordinate 22,079,788 downwards.
GCAAGGCGAATGTAGTGGCAGACGCTTTGAGTAGGAAAACAACGGGCAAGTTGGCAATGTTAACAGCACAAAAATCTCTATGGAAAGAATTTGAGAAATTGAATCTCGAAGTATTCACGACATCGTTAGACACTGTCGCTCATATGGCAGCTCTCACAGTTCGACCAACACTCCGAGATCGAATTAAGGACCATCAGAAGGGCGATCAATTATTCGAATTTATTAAATCTGAAATTGATACAGAAAAGCGAAAGGGATTCACTATAACTGAAGATAAAACATTGTGTTATCAAGGACGTTTGTGTGTACCAGATTTTGAGGAATTAAGAAAAGAAGTTTTGGAAGAAGCCCACACGACCCCTTACTCAGTACATCCAGGAAGTACAAAGATGTACCGTGATTTAAAAGCAGTGTTTTGGTGGAGAAATATGAAGAGGGACATAGTTGAATTCGTTGAGAAATGCCTAATTTGTCAACAGGTGAAAGCTGAGCATCAACGACCATCAGGGTTGCTACAACCGTTAGATATCCCAGAATGGAAATGGGAGCATGTAACGATGGATTTTGTCGTTGGTTTTCCAAAATCAGTAAGAGGTCATGAAGCTATTTGGGTAATCATCGATAGACTGACCAAGTCAGCTCATTTCTTACCTGTCCGAATGACATTTTCTATGGAGCAGTTTGCGCAACTATATGTTAATGAAGTGGTGAGATTACATGGTGTTCCAGTCTCAATTGTATCTGATAGAGATCCCAGGTTTACATCAAATTTTTGGAAAAGCTTGCATCGAGCAATGGGAACTAAGCTAAAATTTAGTACAGCTTTTCACCCTCAAACAGACGGACAATCCGAGCGAACAATTCAAACGATAGAGGATATGCTCCGAATGTGTATCCTAGATTTTGGAGGACATTGGGAGAAGCATTTACCATTAGTCGAATTCGCTTATAACAACAGTTATCATGCCTCTATCGACATGGCACCGTTTGAAGCCCTGTACGGAAGGAAGTGTAGATCGCCCATTCATTGGGATGAAGTCGGTGAACGTAAAATTTTAGGACCTGAAATCCTGGAACGTACGATTCAAGCCATAGAAAAGATTCGGGCTAACATGAAGACCGCCCAAGACAGACAAAAATGCTATGCAGATAGAAGAAGAAAAGAACTAGAATTTGTTGTTGGTGATAGGGTATTTTTGAAGGTCACACCAATGAAAGGTGTCTTAAGATTTGGAAAAAAGGGGAAACTTCGACCAAGATATATTGGACCTTTTGAGATACTCAAAAGGGTTGGGAATGTAGCTTATCAATTGGCTTTACCACCAGAGCTTTCTGCGGTACATGACGTTTTCCACGTATCGACATTCAAGAAGTACATTCCAGATCCGAGTCACGTATTGAAACATCAACCCTTGAAAATTCAATCGGACTTGAGTTATGAGGAAACACCACTTTGCATTATAGCTCGCAAAGTACAGAAGCTTCGCAACAAGGAGATACCGTTGGTCAAAGTGTTATGGCAACACCATTCAGAAGAAGAGACAACTTGGGAACGTGAGGAGGACATACGATCTAAGTACCCCCACTTGTTCGATAATGTCGACTAAGGTAATTTTCGAGGACGAAAATTTATTTTAAGAGGTGTAGATTGTAATATCCAGAAATTTCGTTATAGTCGTTATATTTAAAACTAGGACACTAAAGTGAGAAATATATTATCTAAGGATCATATTGCTAGTTTATATTGTTTAAGGACCAAATTGGAAACTATCCATAGTTAAATATTTGATTGAATTTGATTGAGTCAATTTCCTTCATATCCGGTACACTGCCAAGTCTGTACAATTGTATATCAGGAAATTGAAAAAGTCATTGGAAAGCATCTTGGTAAATAGTGAGTGAATTATGGGAAATTCCATTATCTTTTTCCAACATGCCTTTATTGTTTCTTTCTTGTCCACACATGCACACGTCTCCCATATTTTTTTAAACACAAGAATCTTTTGGCTTTTGCTCCCACACACGCACAGACTCCTAGGCAGCTTTTTGAATAACCAACTACTCAACACGCATTTTTTTTATCATTTCCAGTTGAAATCTACGAGGTAAGTGATATTGCACGTGGTTATGTGAATTTGTATATTGTAGTTTAAATTCTGAAAATTCGTTTATGGGCCATATATGTTTATGATAAGAAGGCCGGAGTTTAGTAGCGCTACGCACTGGATTTATTACCACCTATGTTCGGAGTAATTCCCGTGTCTCCTACGTATGTATGATATGAAATCTTGTTTTTCTTGATTTAAATGCAAAATACATGTTCACCGCACACACTTATTGAGATTTTCTTAAATCTCATCCCTTTTAACTTTCCCTCATTTCAGGAAATTGAGATCGTGAGTTTGGAGATGGGAAATCGGTCGATGATGGCAGAAATTGCATTTAATAAAGAGAAATCTATTTGTTATTTATATTTCTTTTATTTTTATATATGGATTAAACGTTGGATTAAACGTCATTTCATTTTGTACTTTAAATTTTGAAAGACATTTATATAGTTTATTTATGAATAAATAAACGATTTTAAGTTTGTGATTAGAGATGCATTCATTCCTAATTTTTGCTAAAAATCTGAGTTTTGAAGAAAGTCGGGTCGTTACATTTTCTCCTATTGTAAAGATGACCATTGTTCATACGCTTATGGTTGTTCCCCCTGCTCGTCGGTGGCGTATCACTTAGATAGATATTAAAAATGCCTTCTTGAATGTGAATCTTCAAGAGGAAGTTTATATAGTACCCCTTTTTAGTCTTTTCATAACCATGGAGACGTTAAAAAACTTAAGAAGAAAAAGAAGAAGAAATGAGATTTAGAAAATTGGTATTATGAGCTTGTTTGGGAGGGATTTTCGGGGGAAGAATTGATTTTAAATAGTGATATAATGGGAGATGTGTGGTTGAAAAAGAAGAAAAAATTATTGATGTGATGGAAAATATTATTTTATTGAAGAATGTGTGGTTGAAAATGAGAATTGATTTACTGTAGAAAAATTTAAATCCCTCCCAAACAGAGCTTATAGGATTGGTTGGGACAACTTAGGCAAATTTTTCCCCGGAAGTCTTTAACTTTGGCAAGTGAACAAGCACAAGTTGGAGAATTCAAATCTTAGCTAATGGAATAATGGAACCGGGCAACCAAAAAAATATTATAAAAGTGAAATTTCATCTTATTGTTAAGAAACAAGTTTTTCTCCAATTTAACCAGAAAAATGACCAAATTCACCCTACAAACCTAAAGATGGTAAGGATGTCAATTTGGCTCGTCGGCTTGAACGATCCGTGGCTGGACCCGAGAAAAGTTCAAGTTGGTCCAGCTTGCAGGTAGAAGGAACTGAGCCTCATTTTTGGGCATTGGCCAAAGCCACACAAACACGAGCCATTTTGGCTCCATGTTATTTAAAAAAAGTTGCATGCATAAAATGCAGGCAGTAGTTGTAGCTGCCTTATAAAAAAACGGTCTTGCTACTTGTACATCACATTGTACATCGGGGTGTACACCCCCCTCACATGGGAGTGGGACCCGCTTAGATTAAAAAATAATTTATGCAATGGGTCCCACACCCCATGTGAGAGTGATGTATCCCCTTATGTACAACGTGTGATGTACAAGTATCATTTTTCATAAAAAAAAATATATAAAAAAAATGGATCTGTAGTTACCTTTAAAATATGTAGCTATAGCTACCTTTAATACAAGCAGTTGTAGCTGCCAGCAAAACGAGTAGCTAGAGTTGCCCGTAAAAAAATGGCAGTTGTAGCTACAGTCGTTGAATCCTTTTAAACAGACAATTGTTATGTCAATTTTAAATTCAAAATTTGAATTTGAAATTTAAAATCTGTAAAAACTGGCAATTTTTTAACTATAAATTGGAGGTAAATTTTTGGGTTTCATATCAACTTACTTTAACAATATTGAACTTGTAGTATTATATTTTTCAACTTCAATCTCCAACTTCTTTGTTCTAATATTAAGTTTCTTTTACTCTAATATTTTGTATCTTTTGGTATAATAGCCTCAAATGGACTTTACCAGTGATGAAATTAATCAATTTAATGATAGTTCGAGTAATGTTCCAATTGATTTGGAGGATATCAAAGGGGAAAAAGTACTTGAAACTAAAAGGTCGAAAACAATTATCGGATTGTTGGCAACATATAACACAGAAAAGAGTTGGTGTTCGAAATGAAATGGATATTTGGAAAGCATGTTGTAATTATTATGACAATGAACTTAGTTAAAAACCCTATTTAAGCACAACTCATTTAAATATGCACGTATTAAAGAGATGCAAATCGAAACTAATCAGTCTTAACTAGGGTTGTCAATTGATTGGATTTTGATCCGAATTCGACGAAATTAATGGGAGATAGATTTAGGATCTCATTCCGATAACCCGATCAAAATCTGAATTCGATAATCCGTTAACTAAATAGATCGAATATGGATATAGGTCAATCCGATCCGATATGTTATAAATAATTGAGTTGGTAAAATATTTTTATGGCATATTATTTGTCACTAAAATAAATAAATGAGAAAATAAAAGAATTTAGAATAAAAAAGTAATCAAATTCAAAACATAAAAAAGTTGAAAAATTTATAATTATTAAAAAACATTATACAAAAATTTGATATGCAAAAAATGGTTCGAAATTTACTTTTGATAATATTAGTGTGAACAAAGTTATTATTGAAAAATTAATTAATGATCATACCCCTGCATTTGGAAGTTTATTTTTTCATCAGCGTTATGTATGTCGCATTATCAATTTGATAGTAACAATGGTTTAGGAAATGTAAGATTACATTTAGATAAAATTAAACAAACAATAAATTTTATTATTGTGTCACCAACAAGAAAACAAACATTTAACGGTTTGAATGCAAAGTATGGCTTATAAGAGAAATCATTTTCCACTAATGTAACTCATAGATAGAACTCTATGTACCATATGTTACAGTAATGTGAAAATTATGATAAAGTTATTTTATTATATTAGCATACTTTCGAACCCGAACATAATTTGAAAGATTGAGAATGGTCTATTGCATTTTGTATGAAGAGATTCTTAAAATCTTTTTTGATGCCACAAAGGCTTGCTATGATGTTTATTACCATATATCTTCATTTATTCCACAATGCTTTTTCTACATTGCACAAACATTTCATGAACATAGGAGTTTGACAACTTTTATTGATGTAGTTGTTTTTATGGAATTAAAATTTTGTAAATATTGAGCAGAGTTGCCCTCTTTATTTCTTTTAACCTCGGAGATCAACCTTCAACTTAATTTAAATGGCACAAAAGCTATTATAAAGGGAATTTCAAATTTTATAAATGTGGAATTATCAAATGTACATATAGAATCTACATTATGTGAAACATATAAATATTATGTTGAAAAATGAGATCAGAACATTATACTTCCCAAAGTACTTTTTCAAAAAATAGGTCAACGAATTCAAATGATATATGAAATTATTTGGACACTAATACAAGTGTTCCCTCGTTTAGTTTTAGTTCATTCATATCTTGAGCGACAGATGTTAGTGATACGAATCTTGAAATTTCATCTGAGTAGTTAGGTATATGTGTGTGAAAATTCGTAGTGTGTTACAATAAAAAAGAATTACGGGAATTTAGTTTTCTATCATGGTGGAGGTGTAACAAAATGTAATATCCAATTGTATAAAAAATTGTACGTGTTCTACTAATACCTCCGGTGTCTACGGTAGCATCGGATATTGCATTTAGTTTATATGATCGAGTTTTATCAAACGAACGATCAAAACTAAAATAAGATGTATTGGAAACTCTAATATACATGAAGCACTCGGAATGTGCAGAATTACGTTTTCAAGAATAAGTTTACAATATAATGGGCGAGGAGATATAACAGATCCAAAGATAGGATATTGTAAATTTTTAAATTGATTAGTTTCAAAAAAAATTATCTGATTTTTAAATTTATTTATTTCAGAAAAATTGTACACAAAATATTTTATTAGTATTCAATTTTAATTTCTTCTGCGTTAATTGTAGTCAATCCTAAACCCGAAAAAATGAGGGTTGTAACTATTATTTAATCTATAATCTGTATAAATTACACACATTTTATATTATTTAAAAAAATTAGAATGTCATGAATTTAAAAAAAAAAAACGAGCCGAGCCGATTGGCTTGGCGAATCGGCTCTGCTCGTTTACATTTTATTAGAGATTGGGATCCATGAAATAAATTCATTAATAAGACTTTATTATGAATTACAGTCATGTAATTAAAAAAACCAATAATTAAAAAAATGTATTATAGTGATGCAATTGAAAAGGAAAAAATATCAGTAAAGTGACAGTAAAACACCGATAGAAGTTGCATACCTAATTCGAAGCTCAACTGCTTTCCAGTATACCAATAGAGCGTAAAGTTAAGATTTCAGTATTTAGAAGAAATTTTAAATGAGCAAACCTATATGGTACCGTTTTGTTCAAACAAATATATAGAACTTGTTTGGTAGAGATTTTTGGGGGAAGAATTAATTTTTGAATAGTGATATGATGGGAAATGTGTGGTTGAAAAAGAAGAAAAAATTATTGATGTGATGAAAAATATTATTTTATTGAAGAATGTGTGGTTGAAAATGAGAATTTGAGAATCAATTCTCAAATAAAAAACAAATACCCCCATAATCATCCACTCATAGAATCTTTAAGATACTGTTTAAACATAATATGCTCTCTATTTTAAAGAGTCAATTTTTAAAATTAGATTCAAAGAGATTTTTTAAATTAACATTTCAACTTAAAGAATAAGTTTGACTATCTACATTTAGAGAGCCAAACTCATTATTTATAATTAAATGCATTTCAAGTATTTCAATTTTCAACGAAAAAAATAATACAATAATTTGAAGAAAACGTAGTGAAAATAAAAGATAGGAAAAAACAATAAATATTTTCTGGGAGTAATAAAATTAAGTGATAAATATAAAGTACCTATTGGAGTACTTCAACAATTTTACTCTCTAAATTATAGATCTAATTTGTAAAATATGTTTTTAAAAAATAGAGTCTCTTGAATATATTCAATAAAGAAATATTTTATGTCGTTCTATTTGCCATTTCCAAACTCTACAAAGTCTATATAAAGACCACAAAACTCTAGGAAATTATTGAAAATACCCAAAATTTAGCAATAGCTTTTCCAAAATACCCCTTTTTACTATCCAGCCATATAAACTACCTAAAATACCCCTAAAAACAATAATTACAACTAAAGTTATCAAAATAAGAAAAGAATACAATCAAATCCTAATAAATTGACTAATAAAAATTATTAAAAGCCAAGAACCAAAAGAGGACCATATAAAATTAAAAAGATAGCTAAAGATAAAAAAGAAATTGAATTTGAAAATGAATTTGATAAGATTGGCTATCAAGAACAATTAAATGCATCTAAAAAAATATTAAAATATTTTAAAGAAAATATGATAGAAAATTTTGTTAAAGGAATAGTAAGATCTATAATAACAAATGATATATATGATATAATAGATAAATTGGAAAAAGGGAAAAAGAATATTCCTAAATATGAGATACCTTTTAATCCAAATATAGATATAATAACAGATCTTGATATTATAAATTCTCAAATATTAATAGATTTTGAAGATTTACCAAAAACATTATAAGACACATTTTTAAAGACCGTTGAAACCAATTTTAAGATTATTAGATTTTAAAGTTTATTAGATTTTTGTTCGCTCATAGTAGCACCCCCACTCATTGGTATCAGAGCCATATAGGATCCATAAAATCTATAAAAATCATAAAAATAATACTACTAAAAGAAAAGAAAATTATTAAAAATGATGAAAATTGAAGATTTAGGTGATAAATACCATATAATAAGAGAAAAGTTTAATATAATAATTATAAAACCAATATTAAATAATAAAAGTGTAACAATTGCATTAAAAATACTTGAAAAATTACCTATGGAGATATAAATTGAAAAAATAAGATTAGATATTGTCAGAGATATGTATACTGGTGAAATGATATTAGAAACCTATGAAAAATATATGTATGATTTAATGGAAAAAGAAATAAGAAAATATGACTAAAAATAAAAAAGTTATAGAAGTTACAATTATCAAAACAGACTGGTATTTTATGTTAGAAGATAATCAAGGAAATTATATAATTAAACCATTTTCTAAAAAAATAAAAATAATAACATTAATTATAATTAAAGAATTGCCTAGAGAAATATGATAGCAAATATTAGATAAACTAATAATAGTAACTATAATAGATGAATATATATATATATATATATATATATATATATATATATATATATATATATATATGAAAAAATTGGTAAAGAATTTGAAAAAGAAGAAATTATGCTACACTGTAAAGAAAAAATACAAGAACTATTATTAATTAATTCTTAAATACGGAAAATAATCTGAATAGAAGGTTAAATAGGATAAATATAATTAATCACCAAATATTAGATGAATTATTAACTCCTGAAAAATTAACAAAATATCTAGAAAACCAAATATTAAAATTAAAACAAGAAAAATATAAAGAAAGAGCAAATTATTTTGAAAAATTAAAAAGACTAACAGATGATGAATCTAAAAAGATAAGGTATGATAAAAGTATAAAAAATTGTAAAGATATTGAATGCAGAATATATTATTTCAACCAATCCAAAAAAAGATAATGAGTAATCATATGGAAGAGTTAAAAATATTAATAACTTATGTACAAGATTTAAAAAATGAAATAAAAGAAGAATTGAATATATTAAAAATCGAAATTAGGGAATTAAAAGAAAATAATAAATGTAGAGACAAGAAAATAGATAAAAAATTAATAGAAAAAGAAATGTCTAGAATAGGAAAGAAGCATATAAAACAAGAAAACCTAGTAATAGAAGCAGGAAGTATGGATGATTATTTTAGAAAAGATATTTTACCAAAAATAATAGAAGATGAGGAAAATTTCAAAAAATCATTAGAAAAAAGAAAAAATATAGAAGAAATTCAAGAAGAAAATAAAGATGAATGAAGAATTAGATTTACTAATAGAAAATTTTGATCAACTAAATCTAGAAAATATAGATGAATACCAAGTTCTAATAAATATTGGAGGAGGACCTGTCCCAACAGAAACCTCTAATCAAAAGATTAATCCAGATGAAAGTTATGCACCCATATATAATAAACCCTATAAACAATTCTATGAAAAATAATAAATAGACAACCATCTAAAGGAAATAAATATAGAGATAGATTTGAACTAAATGATAATTATGACAAACTAATTAACCATGGAGGAACAAAATTAGATTTAGATTATAAAATAGATACTAAGAAAGCCTTATTAATTTGGGCAGATTCAATGATACTATTCTTTTTATATAATAAAGATGATACTTGGGAATAAACATAAAAGAATAGATTTCTTAATAGCATCATTTGAAGGAAATATAAGAAATTGGTGAGAATGAGTTAATGATGATACTAGATTATTCATGAAAAGAAACATACAAATAGAAATAATAAAATCAGATAAAGAAGGAATAGAAAGATTAGTAGCATGTATTGCAAATGAATTTTTAGGAGAAGAATGGATTAGAAACTTTGAGGATGAAGCAAAAACAGAAAAAGACGATGCTAGAATAAAATTAATAAATTTAACAATTTGTGATATGTGTAAAATAAAATAATACACTTGCGAATTTAAAAATTACTACTATATACAATTTTATAGTAATGAAAATCAGGAAGTATATCTAGATATGTATTATACTAAATTACCTGGAACATGAGGAATATATTTTAAAATTTAATTTGAAAAATATATAAAAGATAATATAGGAATACCAAGGTCTTTAGGATCAATGATAAAATTTCTATTTAATAGACTTGCATATATATATATATATATATATATATATATATATATATATATATATATATATATATATATGTCAACAAAGACAATTATTAAAAAGATCAGGAAAGTTAACAAGGATGTGTTGTGAGGATATGAAAAAACCTACACAATGGGGATATTATCCTGAAAAAAAAAAATATTAAAAGAAAACATAAAAATAGAAGATTTACAAAATTCAGAAATTTTAAGAAAATGAATATAAAACCTAAAAGAAGATATTACAAGAGAAGATTTAATCCAAATAAACAATAGAATAATAAACCCTATAATAAAAAAGATAAAAGTAAATGCAAATGTTGGAATTGTGGAGAAATATGTCATATAAGTTGAGACTGTAATAAAAAGAAAGTTAGAATATTACAAATAGAATATTTAGGAAAAGAAGATGAATTAAGTGAAATATCTGATATTGAACAATACTATGATCAAGAAGTATATGTAAGTGAAATAGAATCAGAAGAAAATGAATCCAAATCCGAATAAAGAGATTGAAGAAATAGAAAACAATAATATAGAAACACAGGAATATGAAGGATATGGATTAAAGGTAACTTTTGATAATAATAAATTTAAAAAATTACAAAAATTATCTTTAGATTTGAAAGTAAGAAAATGGGAAATCTTTGATAGAATTTGGAAAAGAGAAAAGATAGCTATATATGAATATCATAATATTGAAAAAATTATAGATGTAAGAATAACTCAGGAAACACATAAATTAAACCTCTTAACAAAAAATACAGTTGATGAGCTATTATCGAAAATTAATAAAAAATAAAATGAAAAAATTCAATATGTTTATCTAGCGGGAATACAAATAATGTTTAAATCCTTATTTAGAGAAGGAATAGATTCACCCTTAACAGTAAGTCTACATGATGGAAGAATAATAAATTTAAGAGATAGTCATTTAAAAACCATAGAAGGAAATTTAGCATATAAGAAATTAATATTTACTTGTTATCCAAAATATTGTATTTATTTAAAAGATAAAAACTTTAATGAAATTTTAGAATTGCTTTTTAAATTACATAGGAATGATATAATCAAAACCAGGAGACCAAATTATGACTATTGAATATAGAGCTTTATATACATTTACTAATTCTAATTATGAGAATATTTATTCTAAAAAACCATATATAGACCTTCATAAGGAATGTAAAGATATTAGTAAAATTATAGAACCAAATAAACAAATAAATTTGATTCCAAAGGAATATGAATTTAGAATATTAACAGATAAACCTGATATAATAGAATTTAGAGAAGAAGAATACCCTGATAAAAATATAATATTTAAAGATGAAAAATTGATCAAAAGATCAACAAGTCTTAGAATACCTAGATTATTGGGAGAAAACAGTCATATAAGAAATATGAAACCGAATAAGAATACATGAAATATGAAAATAAATGGAAAATATTTCAATGGAAGAGAAAGAATATCAGGACAAAATATATTAATAGATACATGAGCCAATGAATGTCATATAATTTCAATAAGAAATAAGGACTTAGTACCTTATAAAACAGAACCATATAGATATGTAAATTTTCATGGACAAATACATACTACAGAAAGAAGTTAAAGTGCCTATAAAAATATGAGGCATTGACCCGATAGTTCCATGCTATATAGATGAAAGTATGAATATAAATCCTCATATATTATTAGGAATAAATTTCTTAAATGGATTTGAAGATTATAGCATAAAGAGAGAAGTATTATACATATTTCATAATGGACAAAATATATTATGTGACAAAGATGAATAATCAAATAAGTTTTCCATTAGCAATATATATACCAGTTATTATTATAGAAACAGATATAACAACTTGTGCTTTAATAGATACAAGAAGTGATATAACTATATTAAAAAACTTCTTAATTAGGACATGAGAGAATAAAAGTAAAATAAAGATAACAGGAATTACAGGAGAAGAAACTCAGATAATAAATAGTGCTGATAAGATTAGTATAATTCTTGGAAGTAAGCAAATAACAATTAATAAGATATATAGCTATGATAAATTAGAATGTGATATATTATTAGGAAATGACTTTATACAACAGTTCCAATATTATAAACAAAACAATTATATGATTATGTTATAAACCCCTTGTGGACATTTATTAAAAATATCAAAAGAATTTAGACCATACAGAGTTCAGTCAACTCAGCGTGGTGATAAATGGGAGAAAAAACTAATTATACAAAATGAGATAAGAAATAAAAGAATAATGTATAAAAAAAAAAATCCTAAAAACAAGAGTAGAAATAAGTATAAAAAAAATTATAGAACAATTAGAAAAAATTTATGGAGAAAACCCATTGATATTTTGAAAATCATACCATCCTAAAGTAAAAATAGAATTAACAGAAAATGTGATCATAAGAGTAAGATCAATGAGATATACTATACAAGATACACAAGAATTCAATGTTCAAATAAAAAAATTATTAGAACAAAAACTTATTAAATCAAGTAATGGACCCCATAGTAGTCCAGCCTTTATGGTAGTGAAACATTCTAAGCAAGTTAGAGGAAAAGCCAGAATAGTTATAAATTACAAGGAATTAAATAAATATACTAGATTTGATGGATACTTTTTACCAAATAAAGAAGTCTTAATAAACCTTGCAAAAGGAAAACAATACTATTCTAAATTTGATTGTAAATCAAGATTTTGGCAGATAAAAATGGAAGAAGATAGTATACAATATACAACTTTTAGTACACGTCAAGGCAAATATAAATGGTTAGTTATGTCTTTTGGATTGAAAAATGCACCTCAAATATATCAAAAAAGAATGAATGATATATGTTAAGTATTTTTATATCCCGCAAGTGTACGGATCGTGACAAGTAATAAAGTGGACCTAAGAGTCCGGATTATCGTTCCCACGAGGACTAAACTTTAGTGCTTAAAATATTTCTCCTACTACTTTTTTGATGAAAATAAACGAACTCAAAATTCAGATTGTGATGAATATGGATGTCTAGAATAACTAAATTCCTAAAATGAATGAAAATTTATGAACGAATATTGGAGATAAACAGATCAAAGATTCAAATATGTGAGAAGTATTAGGGCAAAACAATTTCACCTAATGATCACCTTAGTTACCAATTCAAGATTCTAGCCTAATGTAGTGTTCGGTCGAATTCTCCTACGGTATTCAATTTACCCCTCTCGAGTTCTCATTGGGCCTATTTAACTAAATCAATTCCATATCTCTATGCAAATTCTCCTTAGTTAAACGAGTTAAAGCACTAGGAATTCATATAACGACCGCGGCACTTAGTATAGGTATCTCTACACGTTATACCTCGTTACCGGATTTTATTACACGTTCTAAGTTTCGAACTCACCTATCGACTCGTAAGAAACTCAATAAATCATCAAATTAATGGCCAAATAATTTGAAGCATTACACACATAATAAAATCAACTCATTGAATAATGAAAACTCAGAATTCATGAATTAAAATAACTAAGGGTTTCAAAAGATGACATTGTTCGCCCTAATAATGAATTTAGCCACTCATGCGTAAAACAACAAAATAAATAACAAAATCTGAGTACATCACCGGATTTGATTGATACAAAAGATGGAAAGATTAAGCCTTTTGCACCAAGATCTTCTTCCGCTTCCAATCTTCGATTTGAACCCGAATCCTTGATGTAATTCCTCTTGTGAATCTCTCTTTTATTTGGTATTTTTCTCTCAATTATTGCAAAGTGTGGAACCCTATTTCGTGCCTCTCTTAGCCTATTTATACTTCCTCTACATCCTTAGCCAAGTTGGAGTCCTTTTTGTGGGCTTTTTCGTAGCCCATAAATAACCTAATTTTTCTCGCGACGCAGCGCTTGAGGGCCATGAAGGTGGCGCTTGAGCGCCCAATTTCTGTCCATTTTTCTTCACTTCAAGTTTGATGTAGCGCTTGAGCGCCATAAAGGTGGCGCTTGAGCGCCATCTTGCTGTTGAAAATTCTTCTTTGATCTCCGGCGCTTGAGCGCTATTTCCGGGCGCTTGAGCGCCATATTGCTGCTCCATTCTTCCTCTATTTTGCTCCAAAAACCATTTTTCTTCATTTTAACATTCCTTCAACCAAAACACTAGCAAACACATTAAATTCGTTCTATAGTCAATAGATTAAGCATACAAATGAAGCTTTATTGATATAAACTCCGTGTGCAAAACACACTAATCAATATATTTAGAAAATTTAATAAATTTTTAATAGTATATGTAGACGATATATTGATATGTTCCAATAATAAAGAAAAACATAGAAATCGTTTAATACAATTCATAAATGAATGTAAAAAGGAAGGAATTGTCCTTTCTAAAAAGAAAGCTATTATAGAAAAACAAGAAATTGATTTTCTTGGATTAACGATAGATAATAAAGGAATTAAATTACAAAATCATATATCTAAAAAGATAAGTAGTTTTTCAAATAGATTAGAATCCAAAGAACAAATACAAAAATTCTTAGGATGTCTAAATTATGTAGAAAGATTTATTGAAAATCTTTCAGAAAAGAGATATAAAATACAAATTTTATTTAGGGAAACGAATATTAAGGGATAGAATAATGAACATACAGAAATAGTTAAATCATTAAAAGAAGAATGTAAAAATTTACCAAAATTAAGATTATCAGATGATAAAGATAATCTAATTGTTAATACAGATGTCTCAGATAAATATTGGGCAGCCATATTAAAAACAGATTTAAATGAAATTTGTAGATATTCAAGCGGAACCTTTAATCAAGCTGAAATAAATTATACTACACATGAAAAAGAATTATTAACAATTATTAGAGGAATAAAAAAGTTCTCATTATTTTTATTATCCATAAAATTTATTGTTGAAACTGATAATTCTCAAGTTGCAGGATTAGTCAGAAATAAACTACCGATGGAACCTCAATATAGGAGATTGCACAGATGGCAAGCATATTTATCTTATTATAATTTTGATATTATTTATATTAAAGGAGTGAATAATTATCTTGCAGATTTTCTTAGCGGAAATATTGAATTTGCATATGGATAATACCAAAAAGATACTAAATGAGCTTAAAGTCATTGCTATTTATGCCAGGGATGAAGCTGAAGATGTCAAATATGGGATAGATAAGATGAATGAAATTTTACAATATGTAAATATCATGATGGAAATAAGCTCATCACATATGAAAATTACTAATGATATTATTGATCGAATTGAAGCTATTGAAGCTCAATTAGGATCATCAGATACCAAAGATACTATTGGATACAAACAGGTTGATACCAAATAGGTACAAATACGAAGTGATCCACCAAGTGGAAGCAGCAGTGGACCAAAAAAAGATATTACTATTCAAAGTCCCAAAAAGATTATTATCAACGAAGGACATTCTAAATCTATAAGGATACAACCAGATGAAGAAGATGAAATCCCTTTCTCTTCAAAAGAAGACGAATACAAGAGGATTATCAAAATGATGTATGAAATACAACCAACTGATTCATATTTCATTTCACCAGGAGATCATATATATCCAAGGATAATAATGATGAAAGGATCCGAACCAATAATGGTAAAAATGATGGCTGATTATGGATATTTGGATTTAATTTATCCAGATAAAAATTTTAAAGAATTTGAAAAGTTTGATGATATATTCAAATATGAAGTTTCTAAATATGCTCAATGGAGATCCATATTTAAAATTTTATACTCTTAGTCTAGAAGTGGATGGATGAATATTCTACCCAGCAAAAAATAGTATTACAATTGGATATGTTGGATGGAATTTTTTCATGGACATTGGAGAAATCAACAAACCATTACCAAAGTTTACTAAAGCATGGATTAAGAATCGAAGGGTTCTTGGATATAAAGTTATTTACAATATGGCTAAAAAATTTTATGCAAAAAGATTTAGATGCCTATGCCAATATGAAGGATGAACCCTACTTGCAAATGATGGAATACAAAGATCTGATATCCTTAGAGACTATATCAACAAATTTGATACACATTAGATGCCAGGATGTATATATACCTTACAACGTGCATGTGAAGCAAGGGATTGCCCCACCTGCCAACAAAATAAAGGAGATTCTAAAGAGATAAGGAGGATGTGACTAAAGGAAGCCAGCTGCATATAAAGACAGATACTTAAAGAAGATGTGACTCTAATGGAGGGGTCGGAGGCTCTTAATTTCAAAGCACAAATAGTTTAATGCTATATGACGAATGTAATGATGTAAGAGGCCAATAATTTTGCCTCAATTGGATGTATAAATAGAAGCCTTTGGGCTAAAAGAAAAACAGAACAAATTGGAGAGAAAAATTTGAGCACTCAACTTGTGAGAAAGCCAAATCTTCTGTTTGAATACCAATCTTTCAATATCAATACTATTTTGATTATATCATTCACATTCCAATCCTCTTAAACAAATATGGGATTCTAAACTACCTTTCCCGTAGATTCTTAAAAGGTTGAAGGAGAAATTTATTTCTTACTTTAACAAAAAGAGAGTTTTCTTTATTTAAGATCTATAAGCTTTAATTCTAAGGACCGACACAGTGAAGGAATGAAGTTGAAATAGCAAAGAACCCTGTTAAGGCAGAAGGCCGCTTGAGGGAACAGTTTGCATATCCAGAGACTGAAGGTTATTCGATTCTAAGAAGGGGAACTTAAATATTAGAATTAAGGTAAAACTATTATTTTTGTTAAATTTTGAAATAATTCTTCTTAGATCTTAAAGAATTGTAGGGATCAATTACTTCAAATTATTTCAATATGTTTGAATTATTATCTAATAATATTATCTGAAATGTCAGGATATACAGTTAAAGGATTATATAATTTGTTAGACAAAATGTTAGATGAAATGAGATTTATTACTCAAGAACTTAATAAAATAGAAGAAAAAATAGAACATGGTGAAACTATAAGTATACCAATTGAAGAGCTTGATAAAAAATTAATAAAATATATTGAAAATTATCCAGATATACTACAACTTAGAAATGAATTATATATTAAAACCCAAGAAAGAAGAAATATAGGATAAAAATGTCAGGATATACAGTTAAAGGATTAGATAATTTGTTAGAAAGAATGTTAGAAAAGATAAAAAATATTAGATCCCAACTGGAAAATAGAAATAGACCATCTGAAGAATATAAAAAACTTATAATGGAATATAAACAAAAAATTATAGATTATACTAATCTACTAGATCAAAAGATAGATTTGTTGGATAGAATAAAAAATATAAGAATATAATATGTCAATCATTAAAACCATTCATAAAAGAAGGATATGACTTGCAATAAAGAAATTCATTTCATTAAGGGTAAAATAGACTTTTGTATAAAAACCCAAATGGATCTAATATATCCGGTTAGTTTGGAAAATACCCCCAAAACTCTATGGAAGTATATTATCTATTGTTTTTAGTTATGTCTATGTTTGATAGAAATTAAAATTTAGATTTTTTATGAAATTTAAAATCAACAATTAATTTTAATTACGTATTTTATAGGACTCGTAACTTTTCAACAATATATTTCATGAATTTCTATCAAAATTCTTTAAAAAATCGGTTTTAACCCATGCAAAATAGACATAATCTCTCAATTTACGTAAAAGTCCACATTAAGGATGGCAAAATGTTCAACCTGATATCTGTGGGGCTCCGTCCCGAATGGGGCGGGGATTACATGCCTAACCAGGTAAAGGGGCGGGGACGGGGCATGGTCATTACCCCGAAGTGGGTACGAGGCGGGCACGGGAAAAAATAGTCCCCCCTTTTTAAAGTTAATTTTAAATTTAAGTGTTTTATCGAACAAAAATAATAAATTTATCATTATTTTTAAAGAGAACATAAGTTTTTTTTAACGAATTAGTAAAAACGTAATAATATTTACTAACTAAAGACATAAAAAAATAAAAAGAAAAAATAAATGGGGTGATAAATGGGGCAGGTGCCGCCCCGTCCCACTTTAATCGGGTATGAGGATGGAGCAAGGTAACAAAAATACCCGATGGGACGGGGTGGGAATGGCCGACCCGTCCCATGCATAAAATGTCGTAGGTCTAATTCAGTTTGGTCCGTGCCAATGATTATTGCCTGTCTGATGATGCCCAACAATTTCATGCATTAATTGCGGAAAAATTTCACAAATTTAGTTTTCGAATACAAAGTGGATCAAATTCTCTTTTAAGGGTGTGTTTGAGCCAAATTATTTTGAAAGAATGTATACTGGAATAGTAGATTAATGGAGAATGTGTGGTTGAAAAAAAAGAAAAAGTTATTGATGTGATGGAAAATATTATTTTATTAAAAAATGTGTGGTTGAAAATAAGTAGAAGAATGATAATGAAAATTTTTATGTGTACCAAGCAGGGGCTAAGTTTGTTTTATACACATTCCTCTTATTATTAGTCTGACTGCTGAATATGAGAGGCTTCATTGCATAACTCTTGGACTTTAGTACTTGACATGTTTCATATTTGGACTTGCAATTCTTTTATTTGATTTGAAGAAGAAATAGATTTTCCTTCTGGACAATATTTAATGTCCTATCCTATTTATAGAAAATCTTGCTAGTGTTGCTATTTTTATTTTCTTTTTTCCCTTTTTAATTTCAAATAATATTATGTCATGGGCTTCAAACTATTATCTAGGCTTTGCAGTTAATTGCGTTATATTGGACTAGTTATCTTTTATGGTCTGAATTTTTGTTTTATTTTATTTGTTTATCCTTTTATTTTTACAAATGCCATTTCAAGATTCATTTTTCAAACTAAATAAATAAAGAGGAAATTACATCCACACAAGTATTTAAAATTTTCAATTCAAAAATCAGGTTTTGAGTTTATTTATGCAAAAATTAGGTTATAATTCCTTATTTTAATATTAATAATATAAATCAATTTATATACTCACACCTACGCTATTCACCACATTCAAACCCTAGGAAGAAATTTTCCTCCCCGTTCTCTCCTCTTCCTCTCCCTCTGACCTCCGTCAGATCGCGCCGTCGTCGGAGCACCTGTCGTCGGAGACTGACTCCATTCTACTTCAAATTCATTTTCATTTCTTCTTCTTCTTCCTTCTTTCGCTACCTCTCCATTCTCTCTAGACTCCATATCATTCTCTCTTAATTAGAGCTCTGGCTAAGAAAGAGATTTGACCGCTTACAAAAGGTATCGATGGGTGTTGTGCGCGATGCTTAATTCGTCACGAGTCCTCTTAATAGGAGCTCCGACCAAAGATCTGGCCGCGAATAGCGGTGCCCACCAGCGGAGCATAGTTGCACTACGGTGGGGTTGGTGGTTGCAGTGTGATGGAGATGGTGGTGGTGGCGGCTGCGAATTGGTGGTGCTTGTGTTTGTGGTTTAGGGGTGATTTTGGTGTTGTTGGGTGGTTTTTGTTGGTTGTGCAAGTGGAGGTGCTAGCGACGATGAGGATGGTGGTGGTAGGGTCTCAAAGGACCTTAACGGTGGGGAGACATTTTTTTGGTTAATGGTGCTGGGATGGTGGTGGTACAGGTTGTGACAGTGGTGTTACAGGTGGTGGTGGATCTGGTTGTGGTGGTGAGGTGTTGGTTTTGATTTTTGTTGTTGGAGTGGTGGTGGTGGTGGTTTCCATATTTTGGTGGTGTTAGGGGTTTGGGTTGATTTTTGTTGATGGTGTAGGTAAGGCTGTAAATGGATCGAATATGGATCGGATCTGTCTATATCTGATCCGATCCGATAGGAAATTATTTGATCCGATCCGATTTGATAATCTAACGGATGTTTGATGATTAAATCCATATCCGATTTACTATGTTATCGAATATCTGATCTGAAATTAATAAAAATTAAGAAAAAAATCAATCTTTTTTAAAAAAATTTGAACTAACTTGAGGCCCACCTATTTTTATTAGTAAACCCAATAGTGACTTTTACTATCATGATATTCCTTCTTAAAGGAGAAATCTCCTTCTAGTTTTCTATTAACATTCGATGTGGGATAATGTAAAATTGAATTTCAATTCTAAATATAAATATTTTATTTTATTATTTTCGTTAACAAGTCAAATTATTTGTTATATATTAATTATTAGTTTTTGAAGTTGTAAAATAAATTATAATAATAAATTTAATTAAGAAAAATATAGATATTTATTTACATTAAATTAGTAAACTAAATTTTTTTTAAAAAAAATCTATTGTTTTTATAATATTTTACATTTATGCGTATTGTTTTTATATATTTTGGAACGACCTATTTCGACGAGTGCTACTTTCTCTACGGTTGGCCGTTTTGTACGTATGTCATTAGGGATGGGGGAAATTAGGTCGTGAACACTTCGAAATGGTATTAAGAATATAATATTTCGACTTCATTTGACATTCCGTAATAATCCCGAAAATTGACACAAAAATAAGAATAATTGTTTATATATTTTGGAACGGCCTACTTCGACGAGTGGTAACTTTCACTACGATTAGCCATTTCGTACGTCGTTGGGGATGGGGGAAATTAGGTTGTGAGAACTTTAAAATGATATTAAGAATGCAATATTTTGACTTCGTTTGATATCTCGTAATAATCCCAAAAATTAACACATTTATGAGAAAAACTAAAAAGCAAAAACTTGCTCACAAATTGGACAAAGCAACCGATGGCCACTGACACCAATATCCATTTTCTTTCATTTCTTGGTGCCACATAAGCAATTTCAAATTTCTGTATTTTAGCCTGGCTGAGTAGCATTATCCTTGTTAATTTTAATCATCCATAATTGTGTCATCTACTTATATTCACCTTTATCCCTTTTTGCATCCACCCTTTTTTTGTCTCATACTTCTTAATTATATTAGGCTGATAACAAATGTGCTCGTGTATGGTCAAATGAATGGGCCCCCTGGTGCTCATGCTTGTGTTGGTCTTACTGGGTTGACCGTGGCTGAGCACTTCCGAGATGCTAAAGGACATGATGTGCTTCTCTCCATTGATAACATTTTCCGGTTTACCCAGGTACACTTTGAGTGGGTACTTTTTGATCAATTTATATGTTTTAGTTTTCTAATTTCTCGCAATAACATTTCTTGCAGGCCAACGCAGAAGTGTTTGCTTTGCTTGGGCGTATCCCTTCAAGAACGTATTACTACAACTAAGAAAGGTTCTATTACATCCGTCCAAGCCATTTATGTACCTGCTGATGACTTGACGGATCTAGCTCCTGCAACAACTTTTGTTCACTTGGATGCCAATACCTTGTTATCACAACAGGTACTAGAGTTTATTCAAGTTACTGTTAATAAAACTACCTCCTCCTATGTAGGGGCGAACCCAGGAAATTATTCCAGTGTGGGCGGTATTAGTAAAAGTAAAAAAAAAAAAAATTATAACACAAACATTATACTAAAATGAAATACCTTACAATTGTTCTTTACGAGTTTTCATACTTTAATACATTTGTACAATCGCCTCATTATCAATATTTAAGAATATATATTTCTCCACATAATAAGGCTATCATTCATCCACTCATCTCCAATTCGATTGCGCAATCTATCCTTCACAATGTTCATGGCAGAAAATACTCTCTCTACCATAGCAGTAGCAACCAGAAGAATTAGTGCCAAAGTCAAAAGTTTGTAAACCATTGGATATGATTTGCTCTTACTTGTCAAAACTAACTTATGTGCGAGAGTATTGAGACCATTTAATTCTTCAAACTCTTTGTTAGAAAGGACATCAAAAATGTAATTATCAAGTTGATCATCAAGTATGACGAGATCTACTTTTAAAAAATCTTGGGGATAAAGCTTAGCAAGTTGAATCAACTTGCTTTTGTCAAAAGCTGAGAATGAATTTTGTGGACTTAGAAAAGCTACACAAAGGAGTAACTCAGTATTTACCTCCGAAAAACGATTATTCAATTCTTGAAGTTGCATATCTATGACATAATAGAATAAATCTACCCGAAAGTGATGGAAGTTGGTCATTTGTGGAGGATTAGGATGAGAGCGACCACCATGTGCTGAACGCATAAATATAGCATTCATGTTTGGAATATCAATATAATGATTCTCACAAAAAGGAGAAACATGTTGCAAGGAAGAATCCCACCCATCACTTCTGATAAGTTGGAGTCTCTTTTTGCAAACTTTCACCATGTCCATTGCATTGACAATGTCTTGATCTTTTCTTTGTAATATCTTTGACAAATAATTTGAAATCCCCAAGATACTTCTCATTAAATGTAGATTAAATGCAAAATCAAATGATTGTATTGACTCCAATAGATTGAATGCATCACTTTTTTTTATCACAAGTACTTGATCCATCTTCAACAATTACTTCAAGTACATCAATAACAGCCGTAAACATGCTAATCAAGCTAATCAAAGAATTATAATGTGATCCCCAATGAGTATCTCATGAACGCTGAAGAGTGGTTTCTTGATTAAGACCCCGTCCACTTAAAATATCACCATTTTCCAATGCCTCAACAATAAATTCTAATTGTTTTTCTCGAAGGAGATCACAACGTTTAGACGATGCTCCAACATTATTTACCACATTTGCAACCACACGAAAGAAATTAGTAATTGGCATATTCTTCTTTGCCATGGCTACAAGTGCTAGTTGAAGTTGATGAGCAAAATAATGAATGTAAAAGGCACAAGGGTTCTCATTTAAAATGAGTGCTTTAAGACCATTGAACTGACCTTGCATATTACTTGCCCCATCATAACCTTGTCCCCGTAAATTAGAAATGCTTAAGTTATATCTAGAAAGTATCTTATCAATAGAAACCTTGAGTGAGACACATGTGTAGTGGACACGTGTTCAAGACTTATGAAACGTTCATTTACAAGACCATTTTTCACATAACGTAACACAACCAACATTTTCTCTTTCGTTGACACATCACGAGATTCATCAACTAAGATACAAAATAATGAATCACCAACATCTTTGATAACAACATTTATCGTTTCAGTAGCACAAGTACGTACTATATCTTTTTGAACCTTAGGGGATGTTAATTTGCAATTTTGGGGTGCATTTTCAAATGTCACAGCCTTAACCTCATCATTATGATCAGCTAAAAATTGTAATTGAACTAGAAAGTTACCTGGATTCAGAGAATTTTTAGATTCATCATGGCCCCGAAATGAATGCTCTTGTCTCAACAAAACTCAAACACAATCAATTGATGCAATAAGACGAACACGATATTCATTTCTCATTTGTTCTGACTGTTTGAAGAAAATCGTTTGAATGTGTTGTTCTTGATTCATCAAAGCTTTACACTTAATGCGAGCTTGATTATGTGAACTATTATGCTTTCCAACATGAGTACCAAGTCTCTTTTTATCTTTCCAATACGTGAATCCTTCACCAACAAATGAGTCGCATCTACCTTGTTTCCCACTACTTGTTTTAAAAAGATAACAATACAAACAAAAAACTGCCTCTTTTGCCACACTATACTCCAACCAACCATCAAACTCTTTAAACCAAGAAGTATTGAATCGTCTAGATTCTCTCCAAATTGTCTTTTCTTAAAGTCATGGTTAAACGGCTGACAAGAACTCTTTTTCATATATGCTCTTCGAACTTGATCTCTAATGTTAGAATCGTAATTCAAGATTAGAGTCCTTAATCCAGGAGTGGTGGGAAGTTGTGCAACATCAAAATCGTCTCCATTTGACGTCTCCTCATTAACATTTTTCGCAACCTCAAGAGTTTTTATTTTATAAAAGCTTTCCATGACTGACTGTAAAAAATAGGAATTGGAATTTGGAATGTAAATAAACAAAAAGCAATATGGAATTTATAGCAAGACAATTTCCACAGACCATGGTCAAAGACAATTTCCAATAGGCAACCAAATCAACAAAACATACAGGCAACATCCACAGCCAAAGACAATTTCCAGCCAACAGATTTTTCCCCCTTTCCTCCTAGCCACTAGCCACTGCCTATTCAAATCAATAATGGCAGCCAACAGATAATTTTTACCCTTTCCAACCAAATCAACAAACATGAAACAGCCACAGCCACTAGCCACAGCCCACATAATTTTCCCCCTTTCCTCCAGTCCACAATGGCAGTCAACGGATGGAATTTATATCAATAGCACAATAGAAGATAGATATTATAGAAAACTTAACTACGTAAATGTTGGCTGTAGCCTGCAGGACGTGTGGTGTATGGATGGTGGATGGATGCAGGGGACGTGCGATTGCGAAGTGCGAACTGGTGTGGTGCGATTCTTGTTGCCAGAGGCATTCGTTCAATAGAAGTAGGAGATTCACCTAGGCAGGCTTCTATTTTATCACATCTTTTGGGCCAAATAATTGGCCCAGTTTTTTTTTTTTTTTAACTAATGGGTTGATGAAAATTTGGGGGCAGCCCAAAGCCCAGTGCAGGCGGGTGGGTTGGGTCCGTCCCTGCACCTATGTAATTTGATTCTTGTCATCTGTGTCAGATTTCTGAGCTTGGTATCTATCCCGCTGTTGATCCATTGGATTCGACATCCCGTATGCTTTCCCCTCACATTTTGGGAGAGGACCACTACAATACAGCCCGTTGTGTTCAATATGTTCAAGATATTATTACCATTCTTGGAATGGATGAGCTCAGTGAATATGACAAATTGACTGTTGCACGTTCTCGTAAAATTCAACGATTCTTGAGCCAGCCTTTCCATGTTGTAGAAGTTTTCACAGGTGCACCTGGCAAGTATTTCGAGTTGAAGGAGAGTATTGATAGTTTCAAGGTAACTGCGATCTCTCTGCAGCTCATGCTATACCTATGATGCACGGACATGGACACGTGTGTCCGTCACCCGATTTTTCAAAAAAGTACGACACAATACGTCGCCGACACAATTGATTAAATTCTTTAAAATTCTTAATTTATGTAGTATAAATTTAGTTTTATAATTGTTATTAATTTTTCTTGCCAAATTTTTTTAAATATGAGCACCTATTTTTTATTTATTAATAACTTTGAGTTATAAATATATAATATTTTAATACAATGGTAGAGTATCCGAGGAGTATATGTTGGAAATTGTTTTAAAACACGAAAACCAAGCATTGGAAAGTGTGACTTCATGTCAATCTTTGCCAAAACGTAACCCGTTTATTTGTTCTTTGCCGCTTCGAAATGGGGGGCTCGGGGGCGACGCCCCCGAAAGAGAATTTTGATTTTCTTATATAACTAGTGTCCCAAAATCAATTTCAGATGAATGAGAAATTGTGATTCAAAATTGGAAAGAAAAAAGATGGAAAATCGGATGAGCGACATTATCGCTCGCTCGAGCGACCAGTGAGCGACGGGCTCACTAAAAGTGTCGCTCGGGCGACGTAGTGAGCGGACAGTGGATGAAAATCTGGAAACACGCGACTGTTGTGTTTTGGCTCGCACTACTTCGTCCACAACCCTTCAACATCTATAAATATGACCCGAGGGACGTCCCAATCTTTACACCAATGATATGCAATCATATATCATTCATTTTCTCTCCTTTCTCAACCAAATTCTTGCATTCTTGTTGCATAAATTCTGGTTTTTTCACTTTGCATACCAGAGTTCATAAACCAAGTTCTGACTCGTCATTTCTTGTGTTATAGTGCTACTAACACAAGAAGATAGTCATTGTATTTTGGAAGTTGATTGCCATAAACTGTAGGCACTGTTGCAGGGTAAATTTGACTTAAGGACAAAGTAACTTTGATATTTTTGCTGCTATACTGCACATTTTGAGGATTTATTTCGAATCCATTTCCTATCGTTACCATATCAAAATTTCTATAGAATTTTAAAGGTAATTTGAAGAATTTTCCGACGTTGTTTGTCACTCCATACACGAAATTTTTTCAACAGTATCGGTATCGACACTTGTCCGACACATGTCGGACATGAACTCGCAATCCTCATTGAAGCGTCCATGCAGTGAGTGCTATACTCTTTCTGTTGTGGAACAAACCACCGGATTGAGATGTTGAAGTTATATGGCAAATAATAATGAAGCATTTGATCAAGTAAAAGAATAAAGAAGACAATAATATGGTAGAGGAATTAAGAGATTTTAGTGACTCAAGAATAATGGAGAAGAGAGAAAATTACAATGGATCCTTTAATTCTAGTAATCTATTTTCTCACACTATAAAATAATATAGAAGAGACTAGTATTTTTAGGGAATAAATAGAGGATGTGAAAACCTACCTAGTAGAGTTGTTGATGAAGTAGATACGATAAAATTGAGTTCAAAACAAATTCCAACTCCCAATAGGCTTAAAAAATAGAACTTCATCATGACATAAGACTCCAATAATATTCCAAATTTGAATTCTTCATGACATGCGCTTCAATTGGAATTCTTCAATTACTTCAACAAAGAATTCAAATGAATCCAATTGAAGCGCACGTCATGAAGAATTCAATTACTTCATTCACACCTAAATTCTAACAATCTCCACCTTGATACGAATTCCACCAAAGAATGAACTGACTTCTTCATAATAACCAAAAAATTAATTTCTCCAACCAAACACAAAATACTCCACCTCTTCCAATGAATCCAAGCACTACTATGCAGAATTACCTCAGATTTCAAAAAATCATAATGATTTTATAATTTACCAAAATGGACTGTAACACAGCCAAAGCAGAATTAATACCAAATGCTTTTACAAAAGGCTCCTTGCTAGATTGTATATCTTCTACTCCACTTGAAGTATGCTCAACAAAATCAGCATCCACATACCCTTTCCATTGGATGCTGTCGCAACATATTCCCACAAGCGTACGGGTTCGTTGTACAAGTAATAATTATGATGAGTGAGTTATCGTCACACAGGGAATACGGCTCAATTTTAGTGTATTCGATATATTTAAATTCGCGAGTGTAACAAAAAGATGGTTGATTTTTAATAACTACGTTCTATAACTACGAAAGTAATAAAAATTGGTTTTAAATCAAATGTGGGTGAGTGTATTGGATTTCGGACTCCATTATTCAACTCTTAGTTTCAATTCTCAACTAGTGATAATCAATTCAATTTATTCAATTGTGAGGATCGATAATTCCACTTTTATTTACTATTCTTTCCTAAAATATAATAAACCTATAATTATCACGAGACGATCATATTCTTAGTCCGAATTCATATGACAAACATGCATTGATATTTAGGATTATCATACATGATCGTACACGCCATAAATATTATTCCTAATATTTATTGCATGTATGTTCCATAAATAGTGTTCTACCTATTGTGAAGTTTTCAACACTACGAATAAACAACTAATTGTCATAATACTGCGCAAACATTAAAACAATACATTCATGCATATTTATGAAATCACAACGCAAGAATTAAACTAAAAACACATGGTCTCGAATTAAAAACTAGAAATCAAATAGTTTCATCATCCATCCAATGCAAATGAATTTAGCCTAGCATATTACTATGAAAATTGCACAGAAAATAAAAGGAAGTCATTACCCAAATCATGTCTTTATGAAGAAAATATGGAAATCTTCACTTCTAGCCTTCGAAATTGGATCCCAAAGATGAATTCGTTCTTCTTCGATGTAGTTTTTCTCCATTTTCTCTCCAAAAAATCGTACACATTAAAAGTCACTGAATTTCCCTTTTATTCTACCTCAAAAAGTGCCCTAAAACATTATCAAAATGAAATAAAAAATTACAATTTTGTCCCCAGTTTACCTTGAGGCGCATGCCTTAGGTGATTTGGCAGCCTCAGTTGAGCCTGCCTTGTTGAGAGGCACACGCCTCGCCTGCAGGCAAGGGCTAGCGCCTTAGGGCATGTTTTTGGGGCCAATTGCATTTTGGCCCCTCATCATTCTACAACTTCCCTTTTTGCCTTTTTTTCCTACTCTTATCCCGTCAATGCTCTTCTCTTCATGTCCAATTGAATCATTTTATTTTCAAATTTTTCTTCTCGCTTTAAGTCAAGTTTTGATTATTTGCATTTTAGTCCTCATCTTCTCAATTTGCGTCGGTTAACTCCATTTCTTGATCATTTTCTCCACTTTAGTGTATTCATTAATGTGAACCTAAAACATAAAATACATAACAAATTTAGCCACAATTCAATCCAAATAATAACAAATATCCATGATTTGACAATCAAACTAAGTGTACAAAATGCACTAATCAGGTCCGTCCCTAACAATTGAATACAATGGCACCGCAGGTGAGGTGACAAAGCGGCATTATCCATATCTCATGAACTTCACTAAACTGTATTATTCAAATTCAACCCTTTATGAGCTCCTGAAGGTATTGTATCAAACTGATTGTCATGGACCGCAGCTTCAACTAGCCACTTAACCCAGTCGCAACAGCAGTTTGCCCAAATTTGACTGCACTTTGTAAATATTCTAATTCAATTATAAAATAGATTTGATATTGAAAACGTTTAGTATGATTCTTCAAAATTTAAATGTCTACTACTATTACAGAGGTTTTTGTTCAGAATGCTATTATAGGGGGTATTAGTCTTTCAAATAATCTTTCAATCTTTTTAGTATTCGCTGCACTAACCATTGTAATTTCCTATTTTCATCAATTGTAATTTCTAGCTTTCAAGCAATCAATGATCAATTTAAATTCCATATATTTCAATTTCATGTTGCAAGCTTTCTATAAATTGTAATCAAATTTGTTTCGTCCTGAACGATCGAGAGAAGGTGAAAGGTAGTCTAGCGGAGCAGACTACTGCCGCATGGTGTTCCTTTCTGTGTCAAGAAGAAAGGCACCCCATAAAAATTTAGTATCAGAGCTGCGGCTCAAGACCATCGATAAAAAAACTATGGATCCAATTGAATCTAACACCACGGAGGTGGAATATCCTCAAAAGAGGAACACAAAACAGCGCATGGATGCGCTTAAGATGAAAACTACTAGGTTATGCTATGTCCCGGATAACCTCGAGGAAAAAGTCGAGGCGGAAGAGGCAGAAATTCGTGAATTACACATCCAACTGGATGAAAGCCGAATAGCTTATACATCAATTAATGAAGCTGTTGCTATCCTACCTGATCTGTAGGAGGAAATGGAAACATTGAGAGCTCAACTTCTAGTTCTTCAACGTTCGGTTAGCAATGGGCAAAGCCACACATGAGAGCATGTTCCTAGGCTCAAAATTCTATAACTATGTACCTACGGAGGGGCACGTGATGTAAAAGAAGTCGAGAACTTCTTGTTTGATATGGAACAATACTTTCTTGCGACTTCGATTGAAGACGAATCGAGAAAGGTGACAACAGCTACATGTATCTTGGTGGAGATGCAAAACTATGGTGTTGAACAAAGTATGCTGACATTCAGACCAACATGGTCCGAATAGATTCTTGGGATCTACTTAAGGAAGCGATTAGATCTCAATTTTCCCAGAAAATGTGGAATATCAAGCACGACGTGCCCTACGAGGCCTGAAAGCCTTTTTAGGGCATATGCTGAATATTCGAGACATGTCGGAAAAAGGATAAACTATTTTTCTTCATGGAAGGATTGAAACCGTGGACACGCACAAAGCTTCAAAGATAAAAGGTTACTAATTTGAGTGCGGCAATGGGAGCCACCGAATGTTTAAGTAAATATCAACCCGAGTCGAGAAAAGAACGACCTTCAAGGAATAGTCAAACTATTGGAGGTGGAAACAGACCTTACAGACCCAACTCGAACTCAAATGGGGGAGAGCGTTACTCTCAGAACAAGGGAGGAGCCTATCAAGGCACCCGTCAGAGTAACTTGCAGGAAAACTACCAAAACAGTCGTCAAGGAAACTATAATGACAACAGTAGTAATAGCTGGAACAAAGGAAAAGAAATGGAGGGCAGATCTAATGCCACTCCTAATTTGATGTGCTTTTTTTGTGAAGGATCTCATTGGGTGGCAGAGTGTCCTCAGAAACGGATGGTAAATGCATATTGTCAACTAGTGAGTGGTGGAATGAGCTCAAAGCAAGATGTCCCACAAGCTAGATGTCATGGTGAGACCGACTCCGAAGAGGATGAGGATGTAGTTGGCATATTCTCACATTGGTGCAATACATTATTGCACCGAACTACAACGAAAAATGGAGTTCCCTCGAAAGAGGTAAAGATGGAAGAATCAAAGGATCGCATTTGCAGGGTCAAATGTCTAATGTACATTGATGTGAAGATCAATGGAAAGTTATTCAGGACAATGGTGGATACGGGTGCTACCCACAACTACCTCGCAAGTACCGAAGTGGAGCGATTCGGACTTGTTCTGGAGAAAGGTAGTGGAAAGGTCAAAGCAATCAACTCCACAGGTCCTTTCGAGGGAATGACAAACTTATCTATAGTTCAGATGGATGATTTCAAGCTCATTTTGGGATTGGAGTTTCTTTGGGACACTAAGACGGCGGTGTTTCCATACGCCGATTCATTAATGATGATGGGTAGTAAATTGTGTGTCATCACAACACAAGCCGGGAAGATGGGCGAGAAGAGTATCTCAGCTATGCAATTTGGTAAGGGTTTCAAAAGAAATGAACCCTCATTTTTGTGCACTCTTCGATTAGAGAAGATCGAGGAGGCAACTGGTCCTATTTCAAAGCCGGTCAGAAGGCTTATCAAGGAATTTGAGGACATCGTGTCGGAAGAGTTACCAAAGAAATTGCCACCAAGAAAGACAATCGATCATGAGATTGAGCTTATTCCAGTTGTCAAACCGCTCGCCGGGTACCCTACCGTATCTCTCAGCCGGAGCTTGAAGAGCTTCGAAAACAATTGGGAGAAATGCTGGAAAATGGGATTATCGTGCCTGTGAAATCACCATATGGAGCTCTCATCTTGTTTTAGAAAAAGGCCGATGGTTCTCTCAGAATGTGCTACGACACTGGCAAGTTCAGATCAAGGAGGGAGACGAAACAAAGACCACAATGGTAACAAAATATGGAGCATTTGAATTTAAGGTGATACCTTTTGGCTTAACAAACTATCCAATAACGTTTCGTAATATGATGAATCAGGTACTTCATGGGTTCTTGGATGATTTTGTAGTGGTGTACCTGGACGAAATGCGCCGAACATAGCTGGCTCGGCCCGTAGACTCGCAATCTCAGCTCGTGCTCGTTGATAACAAGCCAGCTTCTGTTCGGCTCGTTACTCGTGGGCTGAGCCGAACTTCGGCTCGCGAGCTCATGTGTTTTTTTTAGATGAACATTTTCTTTAAAAAAAATTTTAAGATAATTAAAAAGATAAACACTCCTATTTTATCCAGGTTTGGGACCGACTACTTCAATTTCGAATACGCGGAGTTAAAAATTGTACACGAACAACTTGTTACATGTACAATTGTTTCAAAAAAATTTAAAAGGTATTATAAAATAAATTTTTTTGATTAATATTGTTAAATTAACCTCTTGTTTGGTGCACATTCTGAGTCCAAAACTGTATTTTTTTGTTTGATGTGATGGGGAATATGTGGTAGAAAAAGAAGGAAAAGTTATTGATGTGATGAAAAATATTATTTTGTTAAAGAATGCGTGGTTAAAAATGAGTAGAAAAATGAGAATGAAAAAAATAATGTGGCTCAAACATGGCTTAAATATTACTTACTTGACGACATGCAATTTCAGCATTTTTATCTTGAAGTCGAAAATGACCATCTTGCCAGTCTTTCATGCACATTAATGCTTCCAAAATATCTTCTTTCAGTCGGCTCCTAACCTTAGATAGAACCCTCTTACTTGCACTAAAGGTAGACTCCGAAGCTATAGTACTAACTGAAGCTGTTAGTAGGTCTTTGCCATCGTCGTTCATGCTTTTGCCAGAATTCAATTATTTCTTCTGAACTTTTCTTAATTGTATTGTTATTAGGCATATTATTATTAAAGTAATCAATTAATTCAGCAGACAATGTATTTGGACTTGCGTCCGATGTTTAATTACATGTGGTAGACAGACTACTACTAGATGAACCACATGCATTTGAATCATATGTATATGAGTTAATGCCTTCGAATAAAGTTAACACTTCAGCGTCGTCTTCTAGTATATCAATGGGAGGAATAGGTGTAGAGGGTACCTGATTAATAATTGTACCCATTCGTTCTGCATATAATTCATAAGTTTCACATAAAGTTTGTTCTAAATTACTATAAGTGATAAGTGTATTAAAAGTTAAAATTCTTGAAATCTAATTAATTACAAATTTAGTACCCGATAAATTATATTGGGGGTCCATGATGCATGCTAACGGAAATAACATATGCAAATCGCCCCAATATTTTCTAATCTTTAATTCCATGGAATATATAATTGCACTAAAATCGGGGTCATTTTTATATCTATGAAAAGCCCTACCAATTATATAAAGACGTTCAAGTACTACACAACTAGTGGGATAGTAAACTCCAGACAAAATATTTGTAGAATCATAAACTCCAGACAAAATACTTGTCAAAATATTTTTAATTTTAAAAGCTAAAATCCTATCGAATTCAATCAAAATAGTATCATCATCGTTTCTAATATGCCTATCGTTACAAAATTCGGTTATCAAATGTTCAAAGCATTCATATGGTTTCAACAATAAGTAAGTGGAGTTTCATCTATGCCCTATGTCACTAATAAATATTTTCATATTCGTCGCCCTAGATTTGGCACAAAATTCCTCAAATGATTGTTTTTTACTAGGTGAAATCGTGATATACACTAGTGCATTCCTAATTCTTTGAATTTTATTCTTAATATGTTTCAAACCGTCCTACACTATTAAATTAAAAATATGGTAGACACATCGAATATGAAACAAATAACCACCGAAATCGGGTTGCAATACTCTGCACAATTTATCGATAACTACCTTATTAACACTAGCATTTTCGAATGTAAATGAGCGAATTTTACTCTCCCAACGATATTCTCTAATAATATTCGTAATAGCGTTAAATATGTTGTTAGCGTTATGAGGGAACACAATAATTTTAAAAACAATAATTTTTTTATACATGCACTAAAGTGGGTCTATGTAGTAACATATTTTATTAATCCCTTCCCATATATATGAAGTTAAAGATATAACACCCCTCGTATTTTTCTAAATCGGCAATTAATAGTTTTTTTGTATGAAGAATATATTCTTTCATGTACGAGACGAAATGTTGGTTGTCCGCTATTGCTAGAGACAACTCAGCAACAGCAACGAATTTCACCATTCCCGTTCGAACTTTCTCCACCGAATACATCTACATAGAAAGTGGTGTAGTAGTGAATCGGTGCTTGGACTACAAAATTGTAGTTGCATTTGACCAGCAAGAAGAAGCCCGTGTTTGGCCGCACATGCTTTATAGTGATGACTGAGGTGAATGATTCAAATGCCTTTTTGTCATGTCAATCGTTGTTGACAGTATTTACATACTACTTTAGATTTTGCAACTCCATCTACAACACAGCCGTTTGAATCAATTTAAAATGATCCCATCGAGAATATCTAATTCATGTTCATCCTCCCGTTCTGCCTCAAAAACATCAACGTCATCTAAATTAATTGAATTACTACTTCCATGAACATGAATATTTTCGGGAATGGGAACTTCGTTTAGACCGACAAATTCATTCTAGAATTGACTTTGTGGCGTGATAGATGATTCGCCTTCGATACCAAACAAGCATTCAACAAATGAGCGTGGATCCATTTGTGGATTGATATAAAATGTATAGTAAGTAACAAATCAAGAATTGAAAGAAAGTTTACGTGTAAGATTGTAGTTGAAAATTTGTAGTGTGATAATTGATATTGAATAATTGAAATTGAACGTAGAAGTAGATTGAGAATTAATGTAGACTATGTAGTAGTCTAGAAGATAGATTGTAAAATCAAGATTATAATTTATAATGTAAAATGTAGAAGAGATTAGAGAGTGGGAGTTGGATGGAAAAAAGGGGAATATGAAGGGTATTTATAGGCAAAAAAAAAGGAAAAAAAAGTTCAGTGGCCGTTTAGCAAATGGTCACTGAACTTTAACAGTGACCGAAACGGTCACTGAATTTTTGTTAGTGACCGTTTCAGTCACTGATTCAAATGCTCGTGGCTCGCCAATTTACGAGCCCACGAGTCGTTGCTTGGATGCGAGCAAGCCTGTTCGGCTCGGGTTCGGGCTTGTCGGCAGCTCACGAGTAGTATTTTGACGAGCCGCTTAGCCTGTTTGACACCTCTATCTATTAGTGTGTATGTATTGGGCACATCTTATTTTCTGAAATGTAGAATTTTT
Organism: Fraxinus americana; assembly: GCA_035079005.1. Lineage (NCBI taxonomy): Eukaryota > Viridiplantae > Streptophyta > Magnoliopsida > Lamiales > Oleaceae > Fraxinus > Fraxinus americana. The sequence continues at coordinate 22,045,428 of CM068711.1, read as the reverse complement.
GAAAATATGAACACTTTCTATTAATTAGAAAAGAATCACTCTTTAGGACACGTTTACCCATAAAAGAATAGCATATCAATGCTTTCTAGGGTATGCTAAAAATAAAAAAGGAATTTTGGATGTATATTGTTGTTGCTTTAGTATTTAATTTGAAATATAGATATTTGTTGGAATTGGAATTTTGGAACTGGAATTTTGTTAATATACAAATTTGTTGCGTCAATTGGACAATTCTATTAAATTGAGACGATTGTTAGTAGTTTTAGGTATGATTTTCCACACATCCATGCATAAGATTCTTATTCATGTAAAGGTATAGAATGCTTAAATAAGTTTTAATTGATTTGTTAGTATACTTAAGTTGTTATTAGATTTTAATGTGAATTTCACAGTAATGAAGTTCGTCAAAACCTAACCCTTCATGTTCTGGAAAATCAATATGAATGTGAAATGTAAATGTCAATTCCAACAATTATAGAACCATCTGTAAAGATAAATTTTCGCTTTTGATAGTTGGTCGTTGAAATTCTCGACAATTGAGTTATTTATCTCGATGGTTGGTTCCATAAGCCAAGATTTGTTCAATTGCTCTTGTATGAATACTAAGATTAAAATGTATGGCATATCATCATCTAAACTTTGTTATTTTCAATTTCTTTTGTCAGAAAATGATCGTTTGCATGCTCACATCTCTCAGCGCAGTAATATGAAGTACATAAAAACTGTACTTTAGAAGTTCGATGCCGTTTAGAGAAATGATTTTGAAAATTCATGTCTAGGCCACCTGGCCAATCTACCTAATGTTCAGTTTCTCGGCACAGCCTGTTCAACAGCTTGTCTTCAAATTAATAACAAATTCGAAAAGTAACGATTTGTGGTTTAACATAAACAACTACCTATCATGATTTGGAACTCTAAACATTTACTAGACATTTGTCTTTCGTTTTGATTAATATGTTGGCATTTATGTTGCTTAGATGGGGTTGGTCTATGTTGATGTTTTGCTTAATTCAAATGTCGCATTTACAATTGAAGTGGGAGCTCAATGCTTAGGTTATTGGCTACATTTATGTTTTCTAGTGTCTACCCGAGATTCACGTGCTAACGTATGTACACAATGTTTTGCATTCGATTTTTCGTTATGTCCAAATTTTTGGTATAATTCAATACTTTGCAATGAATTCTCGAGAATTATTGAGACAATTTGTCGGGATTGACAGTTGAATTGTTGGCAGCTAATGAAATATTTTGTCTAATTAACTACTTTACCTATAATGTTATTTCTACACGACTAATACCTGCAAATTATAATGACACAAAACTAATAATATAATATAAAATGTTTAACGCAATAATTGTGTGATGCAAAATACAACATCAACCCTTGAACAACACTCCTATTTACGTGCTTTGTATTCGAACGAGATTCAAACATATGGTCAAATCTCCCACACTGATTGCATTTCTTGATGCGTTAGCTAAACTCATATTATTACTCATACCTGAAAAATTAAAATTACAATGATAAGCATTCTGGACAATCAATATGTCGGCATTTAGTAGCATAAAAGAAGCACCTTCGAATATTTAAATACAAACAATAGCAAACAGGTAAAACTGATAGTTGAAATGTGTATCCCGACATTTCGAAAATGTTGAATTCGACATTTTGTTTCGATAGTTTAACTGTCGAAATTGACGGGAAGTGTCACGCATTTTCTATAACGTAATTTTTGTCGCCAGCGTACAGTGCAAGTTTTGTAATATAATAATAGAGTGAAAGTGTCGAACCCACATTGATTGTAATTTAATTCTTACTAATTACTATAATTATTTCAACTTTTACTTTATCTAAAAAAATCAAATCTCAAGTCAATATTTTTATACCAAAATAATATGGATGTGACACAATTCAAATGAAATAAGGCAAGTTATAGAAGAGTTATCAATGTGAGAAGGCCTAGAGATTGATTTCACCTTACTATCAACAATGTTTTCAACTTCTATAGTTACTTTTATCAATTTTTCCTGAATTTAAAGGCGAGAACCTTAGGTTAATTCTATTCCCTCTCTTGAGTGCCGAATAGAACCTATTTGTATATTTTAATTCCAAATTAACACTATTGAAATTATATGTGCAGGGTTCTTAAATGGGATAAGCCTCAAAGATTTTATTTTCTCTTGAAATCTACAAAACCTAGGTTATGTTATTCTTAGATTACGCTTAAATCTCCATCTTTCGAGTACCGAAATTTAAGGTATCAAATCATTCAATTATTGATCAGGTAATTGAAAGCATTGATGTCATGCATTTTCTATACCATGATTTATGTCGCAAGCGTACGGTGTCAAGATTTGTTATATAGTGATAGAGTCAAAGTGTCGAACCCACATGCATTGTAATTTAATTCCTACTAAGTACTGTAATTATCTCAACTTTTACTTTATCTAGAAAAATAAAATCTCAAGTCAAAATATTTATACTAAAATAATGTGGATGAGTGACAATTTAAATGACATAAGGCAAATTATAGGAGAGTTATCAATGTGAGAAGGCATAGGGATTGATTTCACATCACTATCAACAATGTTTTTCAACTTCTATAGTTACTTCTGTCAATTTTTCCTGAATTTATAGGCTAGAATCTTACGTTAATTCTATTCCCTCTCTTGAGTACCAAATATAACCTATTTCTATATTTTAATTCAAATTATATGCTCATGGTTCTGAAATGGAATAAGCCTAAAAGATTTTATATTTTCTCTCGAAATCTACAAAATCTAGGTTATGTTATTCTTAGATCACGCCTAAATTTCTCTCTATCTTGAGTGCCGAAATTTAAAGTATCAAATCATTCAATTATTAATCGGGTAATTGAAAGCATTGCGCAAGAATCAACACAAATAAATTAACGGAAAATTCAAATAAATTAACCATATTAGAATCCAAACATATCTCAAGTTTAGTTACATCAGACCTTAGTTAATGAAATTAGTTCATGAACACAAGAAAGGACATATTAAAGTCTAAAATAAAGAACATGGAGAAGAAAAGAATAAGAAAAACTGTTTTGCCATTTGAATTCTTTTCCAATTTGTTGTCGTTTTTGCTCTCAATGATTTTTCTTCTTCCTTGTCTCCTAAGCCATCTCCTGCCTCCTTAATTAGGTCTTTCGGTTTGTCTTTATAGCCTCCTAAAGTATCAAGATGGATTGGAGTTGGACCGGGCCAAAGGATTTACAAAAATCACGTTTTCTGAACACCTAGGTGGTGGCGTCGCGGCGCCCAGGACCAACGCCGCGATCTTTGCGCCAAAGACTTCTATCGATTTTGGCTGGGCGCCGTAGCGCCCAGGAGCTGGCACCGCGTCGCCCCAACTTTACCATATTATGGGGCATTCTAGGTTCCTAACTTCCCTCCGTTATTTATTTGCCTCCGCTTTCGCCTCTTTTCCACTTTTTTTTTCTTCTCTTCAAGTCCAATTATATGATCAACATGTGGCTCCATCTCAAGCTCTAATATGTACCATTTTCTCTAATTTATCTAAACTACAAAACAACATGAACACAACTGTTTCCCTACAACAGCTCAACCACCCAAATATCCTAAATTTGGTTTAAGGATATGGTAATGTTTAGAGGTTGTCTGGATTCAGCTTCTAGGGTAGCTAATTCAACCTATATCATTTATCAATCAACTTATTCTTGTCCAACGCCATATTCAATTCACGTGCCTTTGCAATTTTCTGCAAAGGTAAGTAAGACTTTCACTCAATTGCATAACTTATTCATAATTCACAACCAGGCCATGTTTTTAAATATCTACATCATTGCCAATAATGCTATCCAACCCACACAAGCATGCGATTTTTTTACACGCAACTCACACTAAGAAAAATAAATAAAACACACACAAAAGTAATTAAACCGTTAGACGACAACTATGTTCAAGTCGTACCCGCAAACTTAAAGAACACATTATCCCCAATGTGAAAAAGAAATAAAAAGGGAGAGATACCTTAGTGAAAACATCAAATGTACTCGTCGTCATCTGGTAGGGCTGGATTTTGGGACTGAGATGGAAACAAGGGTGGTAGCGAGAATGTAAGATCGGGGTGTGCAGAGGCCATGACTGTAATGCAAGCATTATGATACTGAAACTGATCATAAATGGAGGACTGCAACTGATCCATTCACCTTGGCAGTCCTTCCTGCCAACGAGTCATTCGCAATCCATTACCTCAAGCCGCTTAAGTATTTTCCATGCAGCATCACTAGCTTGAGAAGGTGGTGGAGGTGGAGGCGATGGCGCCTGATTAGAGGAGTTTGGACTATCCTGAGGCCCCACGATCTTGTCTCGAAAGCCTCGCGTAAATGCTGGCTGAGGGTGTAACCTTCTTCAAATTCTCGCGTGGTAACACCCCCTTGTATACAAAGAACATAGATTAAGGATGGGCCGCCCAAGCTTCCAGTGGCTGAGCCAGCTAAGATGCGCAAGATACTGATCTGAATAACCTTCCCAACGTTGATAGAGTATTCCCGCTGAATTGCATAATTCAATAGAGCTCGGTCACTAAGATTGCTGCTCGGATCCAATTTGGCTGATATGAAGTGATGCTAAACTTTACAATTACTCGTCAGACCTGAGGTGGGAAAATTAGTCACATCACTGGCAGACCATTTCCATTCGGTACCTTTGCGAGTCAATGTCTGAATTAATACGGCGGGGTCAACCCCCTCATCACGCAACTTGGAGTAGTCACATTGGGAATATCCCTTGTGTGGTAGAAGGAATTGATGGAAATACTATCAAACTGGATCCAGTGACTCCGAATAAATACCTTGAAGCTCTCGTGCTCCTTCGCATTCGCATAAAAATCTTTCACCAAAGGAATGGAAGCCGCTTCTGGTTGGATAGCAAATCTGTCCCATCCTAAGCTCTATATATTCTCGGGCAATAAATGTTCAAAACCTCATTTCGAAATGTAGTTCCGATATATCACCATTTGTTTAAATCGTTCTTCTGATTCGGGGATCACAAATCGTTGCCGATCATAAGAAGTGGTAAACTAGGACGCCGTGGTTTTAGATTTCTTCCGGGGAGGCATGTTGTTTAAGTTCAACGCAATCACACAATATTACTAAAGGCACGCATAATTACACCAACCAATTCAAGCCTAAGATATCCTTATCTGCCAAACGTGATAACATCGAACACCAAACCCCAAACCACAATTTCAACGACCTTGAAGAAAGCACCAAAGGTGACTACAATAGAACACAAGAAGTCATATAGACAATTTCTAGAACACCTCGCAAACAATAACCCTATTCAAACACCAAGTACTAAACCCTCAAGAAACCAAAACAAATATCAATCCACACCCTAAAACATCCAAGTAAATACCCATAACCACCATCAGATGCTCAATAACCGTCCACATAAGACATAAACGTACCGTGAATAGAACATGTACCGTATGTGGGATGAAATGACAACAACCAAGTACACATTTGTAACAAGGTGGAATATAAGGACAATACCAAGACATAGAGAGCATCCAATGTGGAAAATACTATGGATTAAGAAAATAGAAAGAGGAAGAAAAGATGTCCTAGCATTTCAAAATGGGTGTGTGATTAGTGATAGAGTATGGTGGAAAAAGTAGGGAAGATTTGTGAAGAGGAGAGGGATAAATAGGGAAGAATGATGCACAAAATAAAGAGGAGAGGGAAAATGAAGAGAAAGACGAAGGGGAGAGGAGAGGAGAGGAGAGGAGAGAGAGGCTCCCTATTTTGAAAAAAAGGGCACCACATCGCCCAATGATCTGTACAAATGCCAAGTTTTTTTTAAGGGACGCCTGCAAGCTGCAATGTAGCCTGTCCCCATTGTCATTAAAGTTTGATACTCCACACTTGAGACTATACCTATAAAAACACAAAAACAACTTTACTAAAATAGCGAAAAATGGAAAAATCCTATCTAATGAATTTAAAATTGAAATAAATGTATAGAACTTGGGTTGTCTCCCAAGAAGTGCTTCTTTAACGTTATTAGCTGGACAAAGATGTGGATCTAAGTGGATTCTCCGAGGGTAATTTCTCCCACATCCCGATCTTCTTCACCATAATAGTGTTTTGAGTCGTTGACCATTTGCCTAAAATATGGATCCATCATTTCTTACCAATTCTACGGAACCATAGAGGAACACTTTATGAACCACAAATGGTCCTGACTATCGTGATCTAAGCTTGCCTGGAAAAAGTTTCAAGCGAGAGTTGAGCAGAAGAACTTGTTCTCCTGGTTTGAATTCCCTCCGTAGGATCCTTTTGTTGTGCCATGTCTTTGTTCACTCTATATATTTTCGCATTTTCATATGCTTTGTTCCATAGGGATACACCTCCTGATCATCACATCCGTGCATTTTCTAAAGAGAAGTGGATCATCCCATAGATATGACTTGACATCATGTAAGAATTTCTTCTATTCAAGTCAGGTGGCATCCTTCAATAAGCCAAGTAGTTTACAAAATTAGCATACCACAGGATCTTCGATGAAACTGCTAACAGAAGCTCGTCAGGAAAAGATTATTGAGTCTGATTGTTATATATCGCCTTTTCATTTTCCAACTACAAAAGATGATCAACAACTACATTCTCACTGCCTTTCGTATCCCTGATTTCCACATCGAACTCATGTAATAGCAAAATCCACCAAATTAAGCAAGGCTTAGCATCTCTCTTTTCAAACAGATATCGGATTGATGTATGATCTGTGTAGATGAATACTTTGGTGCCAATGAGATAAGATCTGAATTTGTCAAAAGCAAAGATCACTGCTAACATTTCTTTCTCTGTTGTGTATAATTCAATTGAGCTTCATTCAAGGTTTTGCTAGCATAGTGAATTGCTCGAAAGATCTTTTCACTCATTTGTCCCAAAACTGCTCATACCGCATAATCACTGGCATCATACATTACTTTAAATGGTTGACCCCAATTGGGCACTATCATAACGAGAGCTGTAACCAATTTCTCCTTTATTGTTTCAAATACCTGAGACAGTTATCATCAAAGACAAATGTAGTATCTTTCTCCCAAAGGTTGCAAAGGGGTTTAGCTATTTTGAGAAATCTTTAATAAATCTCCTGTAAAACCCAGCATGTCCCAAGAAACTCCGAATTCCTTTGACATTAGTGGGGTGGTGGTAGCCTTGCTATTGTATCTATCTTAGCTCTGTCGACTTCCAATCCCTTTGCTGAAACATGATGGCCTAGCACAATTCCTTTATGTACCATGAAATGAAACTTCTCCCAGTTAAGAACTAAGTTCTTTTCTTCACAACATTGCAACACTAAAGAGAGATTGTGAAGGCAATTATCAAAAGAAGTACCAAAAATAGAAAAATCATCCATAAATACATCCATGATATCCTCTACCATGCATGCGAAGATAGGCATCATACATCTATGAAAAAGTGGTTAGAACATTGCATAATCCAAATGGCGTCAGTCTATAGGCAAAAGTGCTATATGCGCAAGTGAGAGTCATCTTCTCATGATCCTCTAATACTATTGCAATCTGATTGTATCCAGAATAACCATCAAGAAAAACATTTGTGAGAGTATCCTGTTAACCTGTCCAACATTTGATTAATGAATGGAAGTGGAAATGATCTTTTCTAGTTGCTTTGTACAGCTTCATGTAATCAATGCAAACCGTACAACTAATCACTGTTCTTGTAGGAATCATCTCGTTGTTGTCATTCTTGACTACTGTCATCCCACCTTTCTTTGGCATGACCATCTATACTGGATTAACCCATGCACTATCTGAAACAACAAATATAATATTTACCTTCAGTAGCTTTAGTATCTCTACACCACCACTTCTTTCATAGCTGGATTCAAGATCCTTTGATGTTCAACAAACGGCTTGTAAGAGTCTTCTATGAGAATTTTGTGCATGCAAACTATAAGACTTATCCTATTGATATCAACTATAGACCAACCCAAAGTTGCTTTGTGTTCTCTCAATACTTTTAGTAATTTGTCTTTTTCATCCTTGGTAAGTGAAGAATAAATAATCACTGGAGATGTAGAGTTTTCGTCCAAGAGCGTACATCGAAGATGGTCTGGAAGTTGTTTTAGTTCAGATTTAATGCTTTCATTACTCGTGCTGTCATCTGATCCCACTGCATGCTGAATATCTTCAATTTATTGTGATGGATTACCGTCATCCGGCGATGATTCAAGAGCTAATATGCAATCAACTAATTCCTTACTTTTTGTGTAACCTCCAGAAGTGTCAATGTCATCCTTTTTTGCACTAAATATCATAAAATACTCCAGGGGATAATGAACACTTCCTCGTCCTTCACGGCAGAATCGATGAAGTCAATTCTATGGCAAGTATCGGTGTCATCCGAAAATCTCATTACTTGGTAGATATTGAACATCACTTCTTATTCATTCACTCTCAAAGTCAGCTGCCCGCCTTGTACATCGATTAGGGTTCGTCCTGTTGCTAAGAATGGCCTATGCAAATCAATGGAATCTCCTAATCTTTTTCCATATCAATATCACGAAGTCAGTTGGGAAGATGAATTTATCAACCTTCACTAAAACGTCTTCAATAATTCATCGTAGGTATGTGAGGGACCGTCAGCTAGTTGTAGAGTAACCATTGTTGGTTTTACCTCTTCGATGCCTGCAGGATCTTTTCTTCTCTGAGGGAGCTTCTTTTGAAGAATAGCACTCCATTCCTCTGTCAACTTCACTGTCTCATATTCTTCCAGTTTTCTCTTCTTCAACATTACCTCTTTCATAAACTTAGCGTAGTTTAACATATGTTCCAAAGCATCTGCAAATACGATATTAATATGGATTTTCTTAAAAATATCCAAGAACTTGGCGAATTGTGCATCAAACTTCTTCTTCTGGAATCTTTGTAGAAATGGAAGTGTTGCCTTGATAACTGGTAGGTTATTAGGAAATGATATAGAGTCAGGCTTGTAATCCTACTTTGTTTCGTCGATCCGATTCTCTTGTTCTGCAACTATAGAGGTTGATGACACTATAGGCGTGTTCTTTCCAACTTCCTTGCCACTCCTCAAAGTAATAGCTTTGTAGTGTTCTTTTGGATTCACCTCTGTATCACTTGGAAACTTCCCTTATTGTAGAGACTTCATTGATATAGCCAACTTACTAATATGAACTTCAAGATTCTTAACGGTAGCTTCCATATTGGTCACGTGAGTCTCGATATTGTCCAAGTGTGATTCATCTTTGTTGAACCACGATATCGTCTTAGAAATAAAAGTCCCATGAGGTCTTCTAAAGATGTTTTCCCTTTCGACTGTTGAGTGTTGAATCCGAGAAGAGGTTGAAGTACATTCCTGTTATTGCCATATGATGAATTCTCGTGATTCCAAAGCCCTAGATGGTAGTGATTAGAAGAGTAGTTTCCCCTCTTATTGTAATTCCTGTTGTTGACATACAAAGTTTGCTCATTCGCTATTTTTTTTTGTCTCCTGATGTGCCACAGAAGCAGCCATAACAGAATTGTCTTCTGTTGATTATTCTGAGTGGTAAGTGTAGCTATCTGATTAGTATGTGATGAAACCTGAGCTGCTAGTGCAGTGATAGGATCCAATTCGTGTAAACATGCTACTCTCTTTACACTTGAACTCTCACTCGGCTGTTGGTAACTATTTGTAGCTATGTTATCCAATAGAGAATATGCAGCATCAGCTGTTTTAGCCAATAAAATACCCCCTGCAGCTGCATCCACTGTGGTTCTTGTTTGCCCATTTAACTCGTTGTAGAAGATCTCAATTTGCATCTAATTCTGAAACCCATGTTGAGGAAACCTTCTAAACAGGTCTTTGAATCTCTCCCAAGCTTCATAAAATGGCTCGAAGTCAGATTGTCTGATTGACTAATTTCGCTCCGAAGTTAAGCTAACTTGGAAGGTGGGAAGTATTGGTGATGAATTTCTGAGCTAAGTCATCCCAAGTAGTAATAAAACCATCTGGTAGTGATTGGAACCAAGTCTTAGCTTTATCCCTCAAGGAGAAAGAAAAGAGACGGAGTCTAATTGCCTCTTCAGTAACTTCATCCATCTTCATTGTATTACAAATTTCCAGAAAAGAACCCAGATGGGCATTTAGGTATTTTGTCAGAGCTCCCTCAAACTGGTTCTATTGTACTTGTGTATCAGTCCCGACTTTAGTTTGAAATTATTTGCGACAATGGTCGGATCCACGATACTAGAATAGTATCATTGACCACTGGCCTGATGTAGTCCTCAATAACCCGTTGTTGATTATTTTCATTAGCTGCTCTTGCTTCTTGTTCTGCCTTGCTTTACATTCGTTTCTCTGTATATCCCTGAAAAAGCAGAATGTGCATTCTGGTTTAGGATCAACATGTAATAATTCAAGATTCCTAACTTTTCATATACACAACTGAAAATAACAGCTCAAGAACTATTATAGATAGAGAAAAAATAAATTAAAAGAAAAAGAAAAATCTAAATTAAAATAAAAGTAAATTGGTAATAATATCAATAGAAATCAAATGAAACAATCCTCGGCAACGACGCTAAAAATTTGTCAGATATTTTCTATAACGTAATTTATGCCGCAACCGTATGGTGTCAAATTTTGTAATATAGTAATAGAGTCAAAGTGCCGAACCCACAATGATTGTAATTTAATGGAAAAATTGTAGTGGAGGGTTTATAACCTTTTATTTATTTGCGGATTTTACCATAATCTTTCATTTGTGCCTTCCACAGTCCGCAAACCTTTAAAAACTTGTACTTAATGTCCAAATGGATGAAAAATTATCCAATTAACTGTTAGTTGACTAAGAAAAGTAGACTTTGACAAATTTTAACCAAATTAAAAGAGATAAGTTAGTAACTTTACACTTTTCAAAAACAAAAAATGATCATCATCATCTACCACCCCATCCCCATCATCATCCAGACCTCTCTCCTACCCAAAACCAAAATCATTGATACCTATCGTTGCCCACTACCATCGTCGTCACCTCCAAACCTAAAGCCACCACTACCTCCCGTACCATCTTCTTCACTGCCAACTAGAACTCAAACGAAAAATCAAAATCAAACCCAAATTGGAGTCATTTTCTCCACTGCTAGAGGACAACTCTTGCAAAAGCATTGATGGGGGCAAATCGATCTTTGCGGTAATGTTGGTTGCCTGTGAATCAAGGGCATAAGATGAAGTTTGGGGCATGACGAGAATTGGTTTTAGGAGTAGCCCCGTTTTCTTTTATTTTTATTTTTTTTGATTTAATTTTTTAACTTATTTAATGTCAGGAAAAATGTAAACTACTATTTCATCCTTTTTAATTTGGTCAAAATTGATCAAATTTTGACTTCTAATCTGGCTAAATGGATTTATTCATTTAGACTAGCTGCTAATTTATCAAAGGTTTGAAACCTTTGTTAGACTAAAGTCTGCAAAAAGTGAAAGGTTAAGGATCATTGCTGCAATTTTCCATTTTTAAATTATGATATAACCGATTGAGGGCATGATTTAGTCCCATTTTTTTTTTTAGGTAGAATATATATTTTAGAATAATAGATTGATGGAAAATATGTTATTAAAAATAAAGGAAAAGTTTTGAGATTACGTGCAATATTATTTTAGTGAAAAATGTGTGGTTAAAAAAAATAGAAAAAAAAATATTTTGAATAAAATGAAGGTTTGCAATTGTTTCTGTTATACCCAAGCCACTTCTTCCTTCCCAATTAAGCAAAACAAAATAACAACAAAAAAGAAAAGAAATAATAACGAAAAATCAAAACGAAACGCCAGTGGAAATTTTCATCCACCCGAAGCTCCTGTTGACTACAATTTTCTATATTACCTATAATCACTTTATGAATTAATCCAAAATCTATTGACCCCCAATTCCGATCCACAACCACCTGTCATGGCGACTTCAACGGCGTCTACCACCAACATCATGCTCGCAATCTTCGAGAAGAAAACCAATTCGCTAGATATTTATCGGCCGCTTCGCAACTTCATAGTCATCAATTACTCGGAGCGCGAAGCCCAGAATTTGGAGGACGATCTCCAGACGCTTAAGGAGCTTCGATCAGATATCGAACGAGGCCCATCCGATTCTTTTCCCGCACGCCGTGATCTCCTGCAAAGTTATTTTAAAGCCCTTTGTGCAGTCGAGTCCAGGTTCCCCATTTCTCCCGATAAGGATCACATCAATACTGTGTCGTTTACTTGGTTCGATGCGTTTAAGAATAAACAAAAGGCTTCTCAACAGAACATCCATTTAGGTAATTTTTATGAATTACATATATTTTGACGGGTTTTAGATTTGTAGTAGAACTCTTTAATGCCATAATCTTGGTCTGCGAGGAATACACAAGTTTTTTGGTTTATTTAGTAGTACAATTGTTTTTGCGTGAAGTACAAAGCACTTTTGCTATAGTATAGGTTGGAAATAAGCTCTGGCTTGCTTAGTGCTCCGCATTTATCTGACTGAGAATAGAAAAGAACAGTAAAGTTTTTCTTAAATTAATGGAGTACAAAAAATTGATGCTAAACATGCTATGGAAATGTATCATTAATTCTTGGAAAAAAAATTCTGTGGAACATTCATTTTGGTATTGGAGTTGTTTATTTTCATGTTAGAAATGCTGAATGCATGGTAATATACACTAGTGTTAGCCCTATATGCTGTAGAATTAGCAACTTGGATTTAAAAGTTTGTTTATTTAATTTGTATAGAAAAAGCTGCGGTGTTGTTTAATTTGGGGGCGGTGCACAGTCAAATGGGGCTGAGCTTTGATCGGTCTTCTGCAGAGGGGAGGAGGCAGGCTTCACATTCATTTATAGCAGCAGCTGGGGCTTTCGCGTTTCTGAGAGACAATGTGGCAATGAAAGCATCAGTGGGAAGTTCGACAACCGTGGATGTGTCAGTGGAATGTGCAGGAATGTTGGAGAGACTGATGCTGGCCCAGGCACAGGAATGCGTGTACGAGAATACCATAGCAAAGGGGAGTAGTCCTGGGGTCTGTGCAAAGATTTCAAGACAGGTTTATTTTTTTTTTTTCCCCTTTCATTCTGGGACTTCTCTTTCAGCTTATTTGGTTTTCTTTGTAGAATTTGGATTGTTGCTGATGTTTTTAGGCTATACTAAAATCACATATAGGATTTTTTTGTCATTACTTTTTCGTGAATGTACACTTGGCACATCTAATTCTTTTTTGAAAGTACATAGATTTTATCGATCACATAGTACATTCAGTTCATAATTTATGTCATCTGATCCTGAATTCGGTTTGCAAACTCTAGTGTGGGCGTCATGGTCCTGACTGTATTTAGTAATATACCTGAATGAAAAGATTGGAGAAAATTGTCAGATGGAAAGTGTGCAATTCAGACGATTTCTTAATTTTTTGATAATTCTCTTAGCAAAATGACGTAATCTAGTAAAAGTAAGCAATTGTATGGATGTATATGTTGTACTGAAAGATTGAAGTCATGAAGGCACAGTAGTGTCCAGTTGTTTCAGATAAATTTTATCTCGTATTTTGCAGAAATGGATTGATTCTTGAGCACTTGAGTACCAAAGGAAAAATTCACACATGAATTTTCAAACTTGAAATTGGATTTTTCTCCTTGATTATTTATCCTAATTCTAAAAAGATGTTTCGAACACAAAACTTTTCTTACCATAATTTGAGACCAGATTCCCATTATGTGCTTGATCTGGCATGTTGCTCTGTGATCATTTTTTACCCAAGTCCTTCCAATTTCTTTAATTTTATGCATTTGATATCCTGTTTATGTGAAATCCTCAGTTCTTTTCTTTTACGTTGTAACACCAGAAAAATGATCTTGTGAAATTTATCGCAATCAAGTTAATGTTGATGATCTTGTCTAAATTGAATATCATAAATGTGCGAATTGATTTGCTTAAATATTATCCCTCAATATATTATAAGGATCTGTAGAGTTGGCTTGAGAGAAGCTTCTGTTGAGAAGGAGCTATGTAATTCTGGGAATTGCAGGCTGTTCGGTTTATGTTACAAAACTGCTGTTCCAAAACCTTTTGGAATTGACTACAAATTTCCTCAATCTCTTGTATGTGTGAAGTATGAGCTCAATTACATGGCTAGCAGCCTAACACCTGCTATGGTTATTGATATAACATTATGGAAGTGTTGTTTTCCATAGAAATTGTAAATATCAAAATTTATGCTGTGCGGCATACGATATTTAACCCTTTTATTTATTTATTTATTTCACGTTTATCTAATGATCAATTCAAATGTTTTTGTTAATAGGTTGGGCTGTATTATGAAGAAGCTTTGGGAGCACTGAATAATGCATTTTTGAACCAACATTTTGATAAGGCCTGGATAGCCCATGTTCAGCTAAAGGCTGCCTTATTTTATGCAGAGGCCTGCTATCGATATAGTTTAGAGCTGCATGAGAAAGAAGAGATTGCTGAGGAAATTGCACGTCTGAAGTGTGGGGTTAATGCTTTGTCTGAGGCAAAAAAGTCATACTCCAAGGGGGCAGCTCAGCAGCTCTTGGATGCAATCACTAAATTAGAAGCTAACCTGAATCGAAACCTGGAGAGGGCTGTGAAGGAGAATGATAGAGTCTACTTAATGAGGGTTCCTCCTGCTAGTTCTTTACCTCCACTTCCTACTTTTTCAATGGTGAAGCCTATGCCTATGAATGAGGTGCTAGATGCTAGCAAGGATAAGATGTTTGCAAGTCTTGTTCCTGATAGCAGTGCAAAAGCTCTTTCTAGGTACACTGAAATGGTTGATGATGTTATTAGGACTCAAGCTGAGAAATTGCAGCAGGGAAGTGAACTGGCTCGAGTGAGATTGAAGGAAATGGACTTGCCTGATTCAATTCTTGCTTTGGAAGGAAATTCTAATCTGCCTCTAGCTCTAAAAGAAGATGTAGAGGCTGTACAGATTTGTGGGGGGCCAGCTGCCTTGGAAGGTGAGCTACAACAACTTAAAGATTTGAGGAGGGTTAACCAGGAATTGTTAGTTCAGACTGAGGAGCTATTACAGAAAGAGGCTACAGAGGATGCACAATTTAGAACTCAATTTGGAACACGGTGGACAAGGCCCCAATCTAGCACCTTAACAAAGAACTTGCTAGACAGGTTAAATAGGTTTGCAGCAAATTTGAAGCAAGCTGCAGAGAGTGATGCTCGGATTGAGAGATCCGTGAGAGAACATTCAGCACTCATGTCTATTCTTGATCGTCGTCCGGTGAGTTTTTCGAGATAGTTATATGAATTTTATTTACCTTGTTCTATGTTCAAAATTTGAAGCTAATTTTATGATAAACATAATTTGTCTAGGCAAGCAAGTTGCTTTATTTGTTTTGGGGTGTATCATTATTATTTTACAATCAAGAAGTGGATTTTTCTTTCAAAATTCTTCTGGAATTTGAGTCGTCTTTTCACCTTTTTTCTATGGATAGAGAGTAATTGTTGTGAGCATACTGAACGTTTTCTCATAATACTTGTAAATTAAGGTCTAGTTACTGTCCATAGTTTGATAAGCGGTGGAGAATTCATTAAGTCTTGGATCTTTTCCCACCTGTTCAACAACATATGCCCTTCAGTTTTTTCGTTGGATCTTAGTGGTTGTCAGTTGACTGCACAAGTTTTTACCTTTTGTTTTCAGTACTTCATTCTTATTTTAGCATGTAACCAGATACCGTTATTATTTTCTATCCACCGATACATGGTGTATTTTGCTGTTAAACATCATGGATCTACCCATTTCTCAAAACTACCTTCAAAAATAACATTAGTAGTCTATCAACTAGTCCTTGATCAATTTATAGATGTCAATCTTGTTGTAATATCAAATTTTCAACTTTGGTATTGCATACTGGATAATTGCAATTTTCTTCAATTTTAGACACTACATCTCTTTCATATCCCCAATGAAGCTAATATACCATAATCCTCTTGTGGGTGCATTTTGGTTTTTGATAGATAGAATCAGCCCTTCCAACTCTGGCAAGGCCAATAATGTCTTTGGATGCCACCGAAGATGCTATAGTGGGAGCCCTGAAGCAAAGCTTGGTAAGTTCATCTTGTTGAGGCTATAACATGCATGGTGCTTGATGGTTGTATGAATATAGGCTTCAACATAATTATCCTCTTATAAATCATTTACATCTTGATGGAACTTTTTTAGAATTTGCTAAATCTTTGAAATATGGATACATCTATTCTTTATATTTGCAGATGCCTTATCATATGCAATTACCACCCCAAATTCTGGGATTTACCAGTCTCATGATTTATATAACCTCTAGCCAGTTCAGTGCACTTTAGTTAACCAGTGACTTGAAATATTTTCCAAATCTTGTTCTGCAACATTAATATTCCTGCATGTGTTCATATGTATATGATGTGTAATTAATGGAATTACAGCCACATCAATGCTTTCTGAGTCAATTTCTGATATCATCATTTTTTGATGGTGATAAAAACCACGTGTTAAAAGGGAGTTAGTGACACTGTAAAGCAACACTTAATAACCGATTCTTAGATTTATAAACTAAGAGAGAATAAAATTCCACATTTGATCACTGTCGTCTTAGGGGACTTCTCTCACTCGATTTTATCAACAATCTTCTTGAATTTAGCTTATTTGTGGAGAGTCTCTTCAAATTAGTTGTCGATATTTGCAGAGGCAATTGGAGACTCTTGGTACGGAAAGGGCAAGTCTTGAAGACATGTTGAAAGAGATGAAGAGGAAGGTACAATGAAACTAATACTTTGGCCATAATATATTTAATATATATATTGTTGTCTGCTGATAGGATTTGGAATTTCTTTGCATATCTTATGTCATTAAGTATTATGTCTATTGATGTCATAGTGATTCTCCTCCTGGCTTTTAAAACATTGAACTCCCCAACAAAACATACTTATACATGCAATATGACTTGTTACTTGTGTCGTTAGAATTTTATGTTTTGAGAATTGTGGTCTTTAAAGAATTCTTATGGTTTAGCCTTTTGTACTTGAGGGTTGGAGCTAGCACATTGTTGCATTATTGGATCATTGCTAAAATATGGCTCTATAGTCGTGAACTTTGTGTGATGCAAATGGAGTGAAAAAAAGGATTCTTCTAGCTTACCCAAGTTTATTGTGAATAAGGCTTAGGTTGTTGGTGGTGTTTTTATTGTTTGGTATCTTAATTTCTTGGTGCTCATATCTTTTTTATTGTACATATCTAGATTCGTATTCGCAGTAAGTTTCACAAAAACTGAAAAGGATACTTTTCAGAAGTTATGGGAACGATCTAGAAATGCAATGGAAACCTTGGGATGTTTTAGACATGAATGGGCTCTTCGCCTGTTGAATACAGATTCAATTTTACATTACATGGGAAAAAAGCATGTTTATGCTAACACTTACGGAAAAGGTTTAATGATATTGATTGTTCTTGAATCGAATTGAATTACTTTTGCTGGAACTTTAACATTTTCTAAATTTTCATCTCCATGTCTTTGAAAATTGATTCACAACGGAATGTGCTAAAGATTTTGAACCATGGTCATATGGGTAGGTATCTACTTGCTTTGGTTATAACTTGTACTCAGTTTTGTATTTCTATCATGAGGAGTATGTGATGACGAATGTAACAATTTCATAACGAATAAATGAAGAGCAAGAGAAACGAGAAAGAGAACTTAGAAGAGAGAATTTGAAGGAAGAAATAATGTGTCTGTTTGAGCCCCATTTTTGATTTATAATACATTTTGAAATAGTATATTGATGGAGAATGTGTGGTTAGAAATGAAGAAAAATTTTTGGGTTGTGTGTAATATTATTTTATTGAAGAATGTGTGGATGAAAAGAAGATAGAAAAATGTATTTTGAAAAAATGGGGATCAAACATGGGCGTAATTGTATTCAAATATTCAAGGTCTCTATAAAAGATAGCCTAAGCCCCCTTTGCATAGAAAAAGGTTTTTCAATCTAAACAAACTTGTAAAAATATTGAAATAATAATAAACTCCTAATAGATAAAACTACTAAAATCTAGATTAAACTTAAATTTTACTACGTTATAGTCTTTGGCCTTAAGTAGGCTTGTAGCTATTTCCATGTTGCATCATTCATACCCGATTGGAAAGAACTCAGACTTTGACAAGGTATTGGAGTCCTATAGCTCTACATCCAATTGACGGAACTCATCTTCAGTAATTCAAGTAGCATCACTAGGCAATGATTTTTCCAATGCACCAGAAGCCTACAAAATTGTCATCTTGCAAAGCAATAATCATCTTAGCATCGAGCATCTTAGCAATGATATCTTGAAGTGAAAATATGGTTATGGGTACTTAAGGGACTTACATTGAAATGCATCGGCAAATTAAGTAGATAAGCATTAGTTTCAATCCTTTTTAATTATGGGGAAAGGTCCAAGTGATCTAGCACAAAGTTTTTTGGCAGCATGTTTTGGAAAATGTTCAAGCGCAAGTCATATCATGTCAAAATTGTCAACATGAAATTCTTTATGCATAAGATGTGAATCAAATGATAGTTTGTAATGCTCATTACTTACATATTTTTTTGAAGTTCAATCTCATTGTGGAAGTCGCAAATGATCAGCAAAAACTTGAGTAGAAGCAGTGTAACGAAATCAATAGGCAGAAGAACAAGACCAGTTTGTTATCACGTGGAGAAACCCTAAACTTGAATAGGTTATGACTGGTACCCACAAAATTCCAATTATTGGGTTTATCCCTAACTAAGCAATGAAGCATGCATGGCTATGGTTTGCCACTTCAGTTTAACCATTGGTCTGATGTGGAATGCGGACGAAAACTTAAAGTGTTACTCTGAACAACTTCTGTGATGTCTTCCAAAAATAACTAACGAACTTAACAATACGATTAGATACAATAGTTACTAGGGGAGCCTATGGAGGCGAACTTCATTGAAGAACAACTTAGCAACTTAGGATTCATAAGTAGACTTGGAAGGGAATGGAATGAGCCATCGTAGAGAATCTATCCACGATAATGAGCATGAACCATGACATCTAGCGTTGTTACTCAAATGGAGAGCAAAGTCCATGCAAGGTCACGTTAGAAGTATGAGGAACGAGGAGACGAGTATACATTTTATTGTTTTGACGTTGTTCCATGTCTAACTGATACTTTCAATATTGAGGAGCAATTTAGTGATGTTAGTCTAGAGGGAAGACCAATAATATTGACAATTTTATGTAGACAAAAATGACCAGATAGACCCACTGCATGTAGTTCTTAGATGAGGAAGTCACATAGCGAGGTGCGAGTATATACAATTTGGTTCACTCGAAAAGATAACCATATTTAAATAAGAAAGAAATATGATCATGGGAGGAGTTAGTTGAGAGTTCTTTAAAGATGATGTTAAAGTAAGACAACTGGGATAATTGTTCTTTAGGTGCTCAAATCTCGCTACAGTAGTGCTTTGTTGCTTTGTTTTCGACTTCAGTCCAATGGTGGACAGGTGTACACATGAAGAAACTCGACCCACTTAACATTGTCAGTCACTCAAATTATGTGGAATTGAGGTGACGAAGAGTATGATGGTTAGAATGGAGAATGAATTTTGAGGCAATAAATAATATTACCAGGACGTAGAGTTATACAATGATAGAACTACCTACAAAAGATTCGATAGAACCCCAAGAAAGCTAAAATTAGAGTTGCATAACCTTGACCTAATGATTTCTTAAACCAAGAACCAAAGCTGAAAGGGTTGAACACTATAAAGATTGTAAATCTTTGATAAGTTCAGATTAATTTAATTAAGAACGAGATATGAAAGCGAAATCTCACTTTTTATTAATCTCTCAAATAATGTATGTTTTTCTAGAATGAATAAAGCCATATATAGAGCCAATAACAAAGAAACCTTAAATAACTCGTAAAATATGAAGAAATCATAGAAAATAGAGTTCTAAATGATAGAGGAAAATTTAGACCGCTTTCAGATTGAACTGTGTGCAAGTACTGTTGGCTACACTCAGGCTCCACTTCATCTAACTTAGATTGAATTAAGGTTAGTTCTTACATGCCCATCTTAAAACTTTGTATATTGCTCGTTGCTTTTGAAATCCTGCTCCACGAGTCCTTGCATGGCTTCCTTGATCCTCCTTGTTCTTGATCTTATCATTAGTTTATTTTCAACATGCAATGGATCCTTGCTAGCTTGCCTTTCATGATTCTCATCATTCATTTCCTATTTGAAATGATTCGATCTCGAATCTTCACTTCCATCAAAGAGAGAGAGAGAGAGAGAGAGAGAGAGAGATCCAAAATTGAAAGTAGTAGACACATTATACTCACCTAGAAGATGCAATTTGTAGGCATTGTCATTAATTTTTTTAAGAACTTGGAATGGTTCATCTCCTCTAGTTAGCAATTTATACCTTTTGAGTTAAAAAAACGTTCTTTTCACATGTGCACCTAAACCCTATTACCGGTTCAAATGTTACATGCCTCCTTCCTCTATTAGCTTGAGTTGTATAATGTTCATTCTTCTTCTCAATTTGAAGTCGAACCTTCTCATTGATTGACTTTACCAATTCAGCTTTCTTCCCATCTAAACTATCTTTTTCATCAACAGGTAAAAGAATTAAATTTAATGGAGTTAGTTGATTAAAATCATACACAATTTCAAAAGGCGAATAAGTAGTAGAATGCATGGCCTATTATATGTAAATTCTATAAATGGTAAACAATCCTCCCTACTTTTGAAATTCTAATTTATGATAGTGTGCAAAAGTGAGTTAATATTCTATTAACTACCCCGATTTGTCCATTTGTTTGTGGGTGACAATTAGTAGAAAATAAAAGCTTTGTTCCCAACTTACCCAACAAAAAATCCGCATCATTAGCATACATATCCTTAATATATTCAAACTCAAGCATTTTGGTACTTAAAGGAGTAAGTACATGCCTCCTTGATAAGGTATCAGCAACTACGTTCTCGTTACGTTGTTTATACGAAATGACATGGGGAAAAGCTCCAATAAACTCCATCCATCACGTATGCCTTTTGTTTAACTTACTTTGGCCGTTTAGATGTTTCAACGACCCATGGTCGATGTGGATTACAAACTCCTTCGGCCACAGGTAGTGTTGTAATGTCTTCGGAGCTCGAACAAGAGCATAAACTCTTTGTCATACGTAGGATAATTCAAAGCTGCACCGCTTAGCTTTTCACTGAAATATGCTATTGGTTGCCTATTGTGCATTAAAACGGTTCCAATTCTTATTCTTGAGGCATTGCATTCAGTATCAAATATTTTGTTAAAAGTTAGGTAGTGCTAAAATAGGTGTATAACACGACCTATCTTTGATAATATTAAATGCATTTTCTTGTTGAATGCCCCAACGGAATCCAACACTTTTTTTAACAAATTCAGTTAGTGGTGTGGCAAGTGTACTAAAATCTTTAACAAAACGTCTATAAGAGCTAGTTAAACCATGAAACTTCTTACCTTAGTTACGCTTTTAGGAGTCGACCACTCCTTGATGGGTTTTACTTTCTCTTCATCTACTTCAATACCCTTTGCATTAACAACATAACCAAGAAAAACCACTTTTTCCATGCAAGATGTATACTTCTTAAAATTAGCATAAAATCGTTCGTCTCAAAACAACAAGCTCACATCTCAAACGCTCAATATACTCATCTAAACTCTTATTATATACTTGGATGTCATTAAAATAAATTACTACAAATTTGCATATGAATGCACGTAACGCATGGTTCATTAATTTCATGAAGGTACTAGGTGCATTAGTAAGTTCAAATAACCCATATTTAATTTTAAAAACAGTTTCTTACTTATTTTCTTCTTTCATTCTAATTTAGTAACGTCCACTTTTAAGATCTATTTTACTAAAAATACATGATCTATGCAATTCATCAAGCATTTCATCTAACCTAGGTATTGGATGATGATGCTTTATCGTTATATTGTTGACTGCCCTGCAATCAATGCACATTATCCACGTTCCATTCTTTTTAGGCACAAGTAGCATTGGCACCGCACATGGACTATACTCTCCTTCACGTACCATTTGCTCATCAACTCCTCAACTTACCTTTGAAACTCATTTCTCCTTGGCATTACTTATATGAACTGGTCGGTTTGAAATAACAGCTCTAAGTATAAAATCAATGTGATTTTCAATGCCTCGAATGAGTGATAAACCACTAGGCATGTCCTCAGGGAACATGACTTCAAATTCTTGCAATAAAAAAATAGCAAAACTAGGGGAATGGTTGGTTAGTTTCCTCGTGATTAAGGAGTGATTCCTTGTAAACCAGCAATATCAAAGGCTGGTTTTCCACGAAAACCCTCTTAATTTTACTTTCTTTTGCAAAAAAGCTAACTTTTGACTTTTCTTTTCTCTTGTGGCTCTACACTTTTTTCTTTATTTTTTGCCTCCTCTCTATTTTCTCCTATACTCTCTTTTTCTTGAAGTTTCAGTTTCACTCTTGTTTTGTTGGTCATTTTATTCTCTTCCTCACCTTTTAACTTTAATTGATCGTCAGAGACCTGGTTTGGTATTAACGGAACAAGATAAACTAATTTTCCATTTTTGACAAAGTTGTTCCTATTTTTAAACCGATCATGTTCATACTACTATGGCCTTTCCAACAAGATAAAACCCCAAGAAAGCTAAAATTAGAGTTATATAATCTTGACCTAATGATTTCTTGAACTAAGAACCAAGGCTTAAAGAGTTGAACGCAACAATGATTGAAAATCTTTGATAAGTTCGGATTAGTTCAACTAAGAACAAAATATGAAAGCAAAATCTCTTAAATAATGTCCATTTTTCTACTATGAATGAAGTCACATATATATAGGCAATAACAAAGAAACTCTAAAATCGTAAAAACAACAAGAAAACATCAAACAAATAGAGTTCTAAACGAAAAAGGAAAAATTAAACCGCCTTCAAATTTTTGTATTGTTCAAATGACTTGGCTACGAGTTGAAATTTTGCCTTCGTGCGTGTGCAACCTATTTTGCCTTCACACATGCATCACTTTCTAGCTACCCTCCAGGCTCTATTTCTTCTAACTTAGCTTGAATTAAGCCCTTGTTTGGCCTCATTAACTTAAATTTATCTCTCTTTTTATCAACCATACATTTTTCAATAAAATAATATTGCACATAAACCTAAAAAATTTTCTTCTTTTTTAACCACACATTCTAAAAAATAAAATAAAAATATTGTTCTTCTCATTATAAATTGAAATAATGGAGCCCAAACAGGGGCTAAGTGCACTAAGGTTGGTTCTTTTTTCATGCCCATCATAAAACTGTGTATTGTTCGTTGCACTCGAACTCTTGGCCACGTAGCTTGGACAAGTCTTTGCATGGCTTCCTTGATCCTCTTTACTCTTAATCTTGTCGTTGGTCCATCTTTAACATGTAATGCATTCTTGCTAGCTTGCCTTCCATGATTATCATCATAGCCTGATCAAAGTTCGGGTAAATCGGCGGTTTTTGATTAAAAAATTGACTGATTGACTAGTTTTGATCGGACATCAAAAAATTTTCCTTTTACATTTCAGGGTCCAAAAAAATTGAACCGTGAACCTCAACTAACAAGAACAACAATCAAACCATTGGAACAAACAACATTTTGTTGTCTCATTTGTTTAATAAGCTATATCGAACTCATGAATAATTTACCATTTTCTAAAAGTATTTTGACAAAAAATTATAGTTCAATATTTTACTTCATTTTGTAATACCAAATTATTATTTTATAGACTTAGCCCTTGTTTGAAACCTATTCTTTAAAAAAATCATTTTTTTCCCAAATTCATTTTCAATCTTACATTTTCCCAATAAAATAATTTTACATGTAAATCCAAAACTTTTCCTTTTAAGCCACGCATCTTCCAAAATATCATGATTACAAAATCAATTTTTCCAAAATATGGGGATCAAACAAACCCTTATTATATATAGAAATATTATTTTGAGGCCGATAATTGAAAACAGAGATTTTAGCTGGATTAATTGAAATGTCTTGGGGAAAATAATGAACCCCTTGTAACCATAGGAAGGAACACTTTCTTAGGTTTAGCATACAATTTCATAGAACTAAGAGTAAGAAAGACCTATCTATGGTGATCCAAGTGTGCCTCTCGGGACCAACTATATATTAAGATATCATCAAAATTGACCACAAGAAATTTCCCAATGAAAAATCACAAGACACAGTTCATGACCTTCATTAAAGTACTAGGCGCATTAGACATTCCAAAGGCATAACTAATCACTTGTACAAACCATTCTGAGTTTTAAATATCATTTTCCATTCATCTCTTATCTAAACCTAATTTGATGATCATCACTCTTATCAATTTTAGGAGACCACAAAGTTCCTTCCATGTCATCCAGCATGTCCTCAATGCGCACAATAAGAAATTGATAACATTGATTTTGTCGATATGCCGATTATCGATACACATATGCTAGGAGCTATCTTTCTTAGAGGTAAGACGGGGACCACACAAGGACTAATGTTGTGACGAAAAAGCTTTTATCTAGTAAAGCCTCAATTTGCTTATTTAGCTCGACTCGCTTTGTGGGTTTCATCCTATAGTGGGGATGATTAGGTACCAAGGACTGGATTGATAGCGTGTTGAATATCTCGCATAGGAGGGAGCTCATTAGCTAGGTGAGCATGGGTGATATTGCTAAACTCCTATAGAAAAGGAGTGACCTCAAGTGAAAGGCCAATGTATGCATCAGAAGAAGATTGTGAACAAGCTTTGGCAACCAAAGAAAACATCAGCCGTGTGTCGTGAGTCGTGACCTTTACGAATCATGCTAGAGCACGGGTTTTGTCTTGGCATTGATTTCCTTAAGTTAGATGGCTTGGCTGAAAGAAGGCTAATAAGCTTGCTGTTATAGACAATCTGAAAAGTGTTGTCACACCCAAGATGCTTAACATTGTGATGGTAAAGTGAGGGACATTCCAAAAGGACGTGAGCATCATTATTTGGTAGGATATCACAATAAATGTTTTTTGATTGAACTGGCCAAACTTAAGGGGCATAAAATAGCAATAAGTGATGGGTAATGAAGTCTAATCAACCCAAGCCACCAACTGAGTTAAAAGGGCTTATTTGATTTAATTCCCGAATGAGTTACTATGTAGATAAATTTTTTATATGTATATATATTATATACGTAAGCACATGTAGTGAAAACCGAACTTGGACACAACTGTTATTTAGACGACATTCATGGTACTACCCCTATCAATAACCAACTTACAAGAGCGAGAATTGCATGGGATGTAAGCATGGAATATAGAGGTTTGTAAGAATCGAAGTCAACATGGAGATGATGCATCTCATAATGGAGACAACAACCCCTTTATTTTCATAACCCTCATTAGAATGATCATCAAGGTTGATTGTAAAACACTCGTTCTCAAAGTCGAAATGTAGTTCTTGATCAACAATGAGGATGTGATTGGGATACTAAGAGGCAATATGGCCTTGATTATGACAATTATGACACATTCGAAGAAAGGGGCTAGAGATAGCGGAAAATGCAAGCTGGAGTCACGGGCGAAGGCATGTAAATTTTGATCTTGACCCAATAAACATGTATGATTGGGTTGATACTGGGCAACTACTAGGAGCGATGAATTAGGATGGGATTGGCGAAGGTCAACAAAAGTAAAAGGACCATGCCCCACTCAGGCGGTCTGAAAGTTCCGCTCATATTCGAGGGCCTTAGAGAAGCACATTCTAAGGAGTCAGGGTTGAGTACTCGAACCTGATGTTTGAGGTCAGGCCACATGCCATTAAGAAATCTAGTGACAATTACTTCATCGGGCAAAGCTACAACGGTACAACTCAAAATGGGTTATGTACTAAAACATGGTCAAGGTTTTGTCTATAGTCAAGAAGATGCTCTAAGACATAAGAGATCGATGGTAAGACGAGACGTACTTCTCAGTCAGCTTTGCTTTCATTTTCCCACTCAGTGATATGATGTCCTATGCATTCGAGTGCACGTAACTGTCTGTCAATAGCATTTAGTAGATTTGAAAAGTTTCATTTTGGCGAACGAATACGCTAGTAGTAAGACATTTGGTACCAAACGAAGTACTCTTCGATAGAATCTAGCCAGTCAAGAAAGGTTTCGGGGTGTAGGCGACTATCAATTCAAAAGCATCTACCTTAACTTCGCGAAGTAAAGTCATCAACAAGGTCCCTATGTTGTTCATAATGTGGGAAGGGGGGTCATGGCGAGTAGGATTATTATTGATAAACGGGTCAAGATGTTCTGGATTGTGGATGTAGTGCCTAGGACCAAGATTGCATGGGTTAGGTACTATGCCTCCAGCTCCTGAATGGATTTCTATGAACTTGACAAATAGTATAGTGTATATTTTGACTTACGATAAAGGA
The DNA here is from genome assembly GCA_035079005.1 of Fraxinus americana. Lineage (NCBI taxonomy): Eukaryota > Viridiplantae > Streptophyta > Magnoliopsida > Lamiales > Oleaceae > Fraxinus > Fraxinus americana. The sequence continues at coordinate 22,018,902 of CM068711.1, read as the reverse complement.
TTCAATCAAATCATTTGTAAGATGTTTTCTCGGATTTCAAGATGATTGTTCGACTTGTTCTCTTAGGTGGTGGATAAGAACTTCAAATTCAGCTAAATCAAATTTCACCGTCGTGTCGGTCTAAAAATTGGCAACATGTGAGAGGGCATCATGAGATTGTTCAAGGTTTTTTAAGATTCATTTTTACCGTAGAGTAGTTCAGTGACGGGGAAAATAATTTTATGTGGTTAGATTAGCAACGTATTTAGGATATTTTTGTATTTGTGATGATTATGTATTTGAATGTTTTTCTATTATTAGTTTTTTGGAATTAAAATGAAATTCAACTTAGAAGCGAGAACACTTATATAATAGTGAAGTTTTCATAAAGCAAAAGTAAACCCTTTGCGACACGAGAGCTAACCAGGAACGACAATGGCGTCTTGCGGAGTGATAGCTGGTGTGAGTGCCAACGGAAGCATGAGTAGACTTGTAGCACTTGTGGGTTTTTTGAAATGTGTGGATAAAAAGTAGCTTGAGTGTTTATAAATAGTTTATAAAACATGAGCCAAACATCTGCTTAATTTGATATATATGGACTATCATAAATCTTGTTGAGTAAACATTATAGTTTTTAATTTTTAAAGAAAAAGAACAAATATTCCTGTTATACAAGCTTCTGGCATTTAAAAGTTGTCATTAATCTGATTTGATACTGTTATGGATATTTAACATTGTTATCATGTATGCCCTGAACTTAGATTTTGCTATCTAGTAAATATTTTCTATTAAATTTAATATGTCATTTGGCAAATCCTTTTATGGTGTCTCTCTCAGGATGATATACTACCCAAGTTGATGACTTCCACTGGCTCCTATGAGGATCTTTTCAGAAAGGAGATTTCAAAGTATGATCACATTTGTCAAGAAATCGCTCAAAATCTCGTGGCACAAGAACAACTGCTGATGCAAATTCAGGTATCTATTTTAGTTTCTCATGTGAAGGATTTCATTTCCCAGCTGCATTCTCTAATGAAAACGGTCATCTACATTAAACTTTTATTTGATGTTGGCATGTCTGGTTAAATGTTTTGGTATGTGACATCATTTTTTCTGTTATATTTCAAATAGTAATTCTGGACTTCAATGCCAAATATAATAACAAGGTTACCTTCTCTATAATCTGAACCATTTTTTTGAATCTGATTTTGCATTTAAAAGGGAATAAAGGTTTGAGACTTGGAAGGATATAGATGCTAATGAAAGATTGCGGTTAAATTGCTTTTTTGGGGTACGGACACGAGCGATAAAATTACCAGGTTTACAAGTTAGGAGATCAAAATTTTGTAATAGCAGGATAAGAAGTTGTACAACATGGAAAATATAAGCCTTGTTTGGTGGCTGGAATGGCCTAGAATGTAAAGGTTGTTTAACCCAGGATACAGCTCTAGCCAAACAGAAGACAGGAAACTCCTTTCCCAGCGGTTGATTTGATTGTATAAGTGTGAAAGAAATAAGGAATGTATGTGACATCACCATGACTACCACCCTCTTCTCTAGATTTACACAACAAAATCATCCAAAATAACCAATAAAGAAGATCAAAATATCAACTATCAAAAACCACCAAGGCACTCTAAGATCCTTTCTCAAACCTGCTCCCATTTTGAGTCCAGAGATAGATAAATAGATATATCCCATTGCATTAAATCATAAGTTTTTTTTACCGACTCATTCTTACATGAATTGCTGAAAATAAAAAGTTCTGTTTTAGGATAAAGTTACTAATCAAGAAAAAATGATAATTCTTGAATGATGAGATCATTTCAGAAGTACGTCTATTTATAAGAAATCCTGTCTACACAAAATTAATCCGTGAAGATGCATCCTGTTGATTTTAAATCAATTGATGAAATTAACAATAGGGTTGCCATCACAATTATAACAACATTAAATGCACATTTTGCTATAAATCAGTTTTGAAGGTAACCGAAGATTGAGAGGTGTTTTGGGGTGGCAGACTGCAAAAGGTGAGAAAGGGCTCGGGTTTTTGCAGATGATGGGGAAGGTGATGGGATGTGATGCTGTGATGGAGATAGTTTTGTTTGTGTGTACATAGATGGTGTCTTTGGGTGGTGGGTGCAATAAGGGATTTGGTCAGCAAACGGTCTTGAAAGAGAGAGGACATTTAGGGGCTATGATGCTTGGACTTGGGTACGGGTACATCTAAGTATTGGATCTTTCTTTTCTAAAATTTAGAATACGAGAACATGATTAAAACGAGTCCAAATTTTGGATACGGGTGCATGAATATGTCTTTGAAACTACAATTTTTTCCCCAAAAATTCACATGTAAAAAGTTAACTTCAATTTGTTATCTTATTTGTTTTTTTATTCTAAATTTCAATTTAGAACAAAAATAAATTGTTCTAGAATTTATTAAAAAAATCTTCTTTAGTTTTTAGCTTTTCGTGTAAACTTTTTAAAAAAATAAAAAAACTAAAATTAATCAAAAATATTTAATACGAAATTGAACTAGAAAGAAATCTAGGCTATAAGCTTTTGATGCCAACATTTTTTCATTTTTATTGTTATGATATTATTAGTTTAATTTTCAAAATTTCGAGTAGTATAAGCCCCTGTTTGACACTCATTTTTTCCTCATTCTATTTCTCTTTCTTCATTTCAACCACACATTATATTAATAAAATAATATTGCACAAACCCAAAAATTCTCCTCACTTTTTAACCACACAATCTTCCATCAATCACTATTCCAAAAATTATTTTTCAAACAAAATGGGTGTCAAACAAGGGCTAAATTTCATGAGTTTGAAAAAAAAAATCCCAGAAAATGCTATTAAATCAAGCAATATAAAAAAAATGCTATTATTTGATTACTTCTATTTTTTCAAGTTTTGAAAAAATATTAATTCTAGAAAATGCTATTAAATTCTTCTAAAACATTTAATTATTTTGGCCAAAAAAATCACATTTAAAATTTTTAAAAATTTTTGTAACAATATTTACCATTTTTTAAAAATATCTAGATTAAAAGAACCAAAAACCGTATTTAAGAAATAATAAACCTAATGGGAGGTTTTTGTAATTTGCTCTCTTTTAAACCCAGTGGGTACAAAGCAACAGTGGTCCAGTGGATAACATTAAAAAAAAATAAAAAATAAAACAAAACTAGAGGCCCAAAATTAAAAATAAAAAAGGGCTCAAGTCCAACAAACTCTTTCCTCCTTCCCTAAGTCCTTCAAGCTTCACGGTCGTATGCACTCTGCAAGAATGGCATCATCCAAGTTCCAAAAAGTTCCACCCCTAGCCGTGTCTTGTTGAAAATTTCAATGTCCGCCCATATTTCTTACCCGTGTCGTGTTGTGTCAACACGGGTATGCCGGCCAGGAAGAAGAGTCCAAGCATCACAGTTTGGGGGCAAAGTTAGGTAAATGGTTTTGTTTCCAGGTTAACTTAGAGATGAGTTTCTTTAGTTCAGCTTAAAAGAGGTACATGTGTAGGGCTTTCCTGCAAAGGCCATTCTATATAATGGGCTTCATTCACTGTTTTGGTTGTGTGCAAGTGTGCATGCGCTGATGCACGTTTTTTCAGCTTAAAACATAGGATGTATCGTGGTAAGTTTGCACATATTTTGTCTGCTTTCCAGTGTTCTTTCTTTTGCTTACTTGCCTTCTGTGTTAATTGAAGAGCTGTACATGTCACTGAGATTTTTTGTCTTAACATGCTCTTTATCTGTACAGGCTCAAAATGATCAGTTTGCTGCTATCTTTAATCTGGAAGATTATAAAGGTATGTCTTGGTACATGAGATTTGTTTAGAGAAATATTGCTTTAAATGCATATCATAAATGTCTACTTGGTATATTTGTTGCTTCGTACCCATAGATGCATTTAGTAATTGTTTTTGTAGTCAATTCCGTTGAAATATTGTTTGTGATAATCTTTCTTTAGTGTTAAAATGCCTTGTGTATGTCACTGTTGATACATGTATTTTGACTTGACTTATTTTATCTTTCGAATAATTCTTTTGTATGGACTTAATTTGGTAGCTGTTTGCAGTACTCTTAACAGTCATGCTTTTCATATTGCGACAATTGAAGTTCTGATCCTTGCAGTCTCGAATGATTCATATTGCAACAATTGAAGTTCTGATCCTTGCAGTCTCGAACAATCATTAAGTGGCTTACATGAGATTTGGCTACAGTAATGATGCTTTCTGTATGCATTCTGCATGTTTGTCTTTTCCATGTTCTTTCCTAGCTCCCGTTCCATGCAATTAAAATGAATATTTTCATTATTAATTTAAGCTAAACACGACGAGCAAACATAACAAGTTAACACTTACAGACTAAAATAAAATGGCTCTTCAATCTGACGTTGTTGACTTTTTGTTGTGTTGACTTGAAACATTCATTCCACTGCTGATGCTTCCAATCTGTATTTATGTAAAATATGCTTTATGTTGACATCCCTACCAATTTTCAGCATCTCGTGAGAGGAGCTATAAGCAGATTGAGGCTGCCATAGCAAAATTCCAAGAAATCAAGGAGAACATCAATGAAGGATTGAAATTTTATGTTACTCTTCAGGTACAAAAATTCTGTTGTAGGTAGACCAGTTTATATTGGGGAATAATTGGTAGCCTTAGTTGAACTGGCAATGCACTGGTAATTGAATATGAAAACAACTCTATGATGTGCATTTAAGGGAGGTTAAGAAGATAAAAGAAAGCATCAAAGTAAATTAGTTAAAATGTTGACTAGTCCCGAGTCTCAAAATTACTGCCGTCTTTTCAGTGGCTAAGGTAAACTTGAGTGTCTCTCTCTCTCTCTCTCACACACACACACACACACACACACACACACACACAAACAGAGTGTGGTGAGGCGGGGTTGGTGAAGTAGCTCATCTCTTGCTTGTCAGTGGCAAGGGTCACCTATAGCATTAGACTGAGAAGTTGAACTCGTAGGGGTGTGCAGTGCGGCTATTGCGGTGCAACTTCCTTGATTTGATATTTGATCATGTTTACCTTTTCTGAATAAAATCCGAAGTCTGTTACATTCCAAGGTTTCTAGATTTTTATCATGTAGGAAATTTATTACTACTTTCCTGTTCTGTGAAACAGGATGCAATCAATATTGTAAAGCAGCAGTGCAGCGATTTTGTGATGACTAGAAACATTCAGTGTCGAGAAATGATAGATGATGTTCAGAGGCAAATTTCAGGTCTTAGTTTTCAGGACGGAAAAAGTTCTGGTGGTTACACTTATCCCTCTGTTGGGCAGCCTCATCAGGTTCAAAGATCCAATTCTTCACAAACAGCAGAGCCTGGGAACGTTCCGAATTCATCTCATCCCCAAACCCAAACCTACCAGCCACTTCAGCAGTCGACAATGCCTGCATATTCTCATGCTCCTCCCCCTTACGTTTCTCAGCAACCTACACCAATGCCACAACAGTCGGCACCTCCCTATCACATGCCTGGTTCAGGTCATCCATACCCACCTCCACAACACCAGCAACCAGCTGTGAGTCACGATTATGGCCAACCCGCATATCCTGGATGGAGAGGCCCATACTATAATGCACCTGCTCAGCAACCTGGATCTGTGCCCCGCCCTCCTTACACCGTTCAGTCTCCATATCCGCCTCCCCACCAGAGTGGCTACTATAGACAATGAGTTTTCCCATTCGTTGTATCTAATATATCATATATTTTGATTTGTGTAATCTTCCTCTTTTTTCCCTTGGTCCACTAGGATGGATTTGATATTTTCAGCTTTCCTAATCTAGACCGTATTATGAATTGGTTGCATTATGGTATGCTACTTGCTTGGCTTATGGCCAACTATCAACTTCTACTGTATACAACTTTAAAGCTTATTCTGTTTGAAGCAATCTTAATATTAATATTATTATTTTTTTTAAAAAAGTCGTTTTTGATAGTCTCTTGTTGGAAAGTAATGAAGTTTCGATGTATACACAAAGTCGAAAGAGCATAATAGCTGAGTAGATGGATTGCAAAATATTCCTACGTTCAATATTTAATTATTTATAAGTAAACATTGGATGATTGAAACTTAATTTTCACTTAATATATTTCAATAAAGCTGTTTGTTCAGCTTTTAAATGTTGTACAATATACAGCTATCTCACATAAGGTGGGTGCCATGATCTTGGGCCTCACCATACAGGTGAGAGAGATGTAAGGTATGCTGTATAAAAATGCTGTACATGTAGCAAGTTTGAATATATTTCACTTTTATAGGTTCGGTTGTTCTACATATACATCTTTGTAAGTGTATATATGTGTGTGAGAGAGACACAGAGAGATATATGATTGATCAGAATTTTGTCAACCAAATAAAAAAAATACTTCTTCACTCTCTTCTTGACACTTCATCTATCTGTATAAGTTTCTGTAACTTATTAATATACAAGTAACATTATTCTTATAAGTATACTTATAAGATGGAAAGAGAGCAGGTATTATATGATGATGAATGTTGTTGTGATGTATAGAAGATGTCTTTGGATAGAGAATGATTTTCTTCCTGAGCAATTTCCTTAAGAGGAAGTTGGATAAAATATCCATTTTCTCTAGTACATAGAAATATGGTCATCTTTTATAAATTTGACGATATAGCCACTTTTGAAATAAATAGACTGAAATACCTTTACAAAGATACCAAATTTCAATCTAAATCCTGAAGGCCATTTCTTTTCTCTCGTCTAGGACATTTCTTGTTTCTTTTTTTTTTTCCCAAAAAAAAGAAGTTTATCACTGTTGAATCTTGTCCACATTTATTTTGTTAGTAGGCGCACTTGTTTTTGTACCAGAAAAAGAAATTCTAGTTTAGAATAATCTTTATGGGTTTTTTTTTTTTTTCCTCTTTTTTATTTATTACATGGATTTCATCTAATTTTTGTTTACATTAGTGCAAATTTTTTTAACATTGAAGTCTTTATGTTACAAATGTTAAAAAATGTAAGTTTCATATGAACCACTTGTTTGTGGGCTTTTCGAAGTCCTCAGTTACTTTTTTAATCCTGTGTTCCTTCGTATTGTGGGCATTTTGCTGTGTGAATAGAATTGATGTTGAGTGGCTATTAACAATTTGTTGACTAGTATTTTGGACATTTTGGACTTGTGAGAATCACATTAATGTTGGGTTGAGATTTACATTTGGGGGTTTCAATGACCTCTACATTGTATGAATGTAGCTTAACCAAACAATATTATTGGAGAACCATCGAATTCAACAATTGATAGATGAATTTTGACAAAAGGGTATATATAATGTTTTGTATCCATAAGTTTCCGGTTTGTAACGGTAATTACATTGGCATGACGAATTTTGTAAATACGCTACATTTTAATTGCATAAATATCTGTTTTATTTCTGATGTCCTCAAATTTTTTTTTTTTAATGTTGAGTGACTATTGAACAATTTGTTGACTGGGATTGTGGGCATTTACTTGTTGAGAATCTCATTGATGTTGGGTCAAGATTTATATTTGGGGGTTTTGACCATATCTATATACAACGTTAATATGAATCTAGCTTAACAATACAATGTTGTTGAACCATCGAATTCAATAGTTGACACACGTACAATTGAGAGATGAATTGTAGAAATTGACAACTAAATTGTAAGATTAAACATTTGAATGGTAGAAATAGACCGTTTTTGAAAATCACCAAAAGCTCTTATTGGCCTAGGCTTTCTAATACATAAATAGCTTGACTCAAGGGTCCGTTTGATAGTCAATGGTGGAAAGGAATTTCAATTTCATATTAGTTGGAAAATAAAAACCTACCAAACTCATAGGAATTCGTTTTTCATGAAAATAAAGAAAATGTAGATTAAAAAAGTTGTACATCAGAATTCGGTTTCAATTTCCACGTTGTAATCAAACGGCCAAAGTAAAATTCGTTTTCCTCGAATGTGACATTTTTCATGAAATTCGTTACAATCAAACATGACCTCAGTGTTTTCAATAAAAATAAATACATGTACAACTTGGCTTCTCTTGACCTTATTGTATTACTTTCAAAACTTGTGCACCAAACCAATCAAAGAGTACTATAAAACAGTGACTAGGTGACCATTTTGACAGAAGGGTATATGTGACATTTTGTATCAAATCGTTGTCATTTTTATAAGGGCAATATATTGGCATCACGAATTTATTTAGATACACCACATTTTAGCTACTTTAATGTTCGTTATAATATTATGTCCTCAATTTTATTTATTTTTTGATGTTGAGTGGCTATTGAACAATTTTGTTGACTGGTATTATGGGTATTTTGGACTTGAGAATCACATAGATGTTGGGTCAAAATTTATATTTGGGTTTTCGACCATATCTATATATAACATTATTATGAATCTAGCTTAACAATACAATACTGTTGGCTCCAACTATCGAATTCAATAGTTGATAGACTTAATAGTGACTACACAAAGAAATGACTTCTTTTGACAAAAGGATATATGTGACATTTTGTATCCAAAAGTGGGCATTTTTATAAAGATAACTATTGGTGCCACACATTTTTATACATACATCACATTTTAATTGCATTAATGTCCATTCTATTTATTATGTCCTCAATTTTATTTATTTTTCATTTTTTTTATTGCATCCTTACATTTTAACATAACATTAATAAGAAGAATTTGATTCTCCAAGTTCTTCAGAGTTGTTTTGACACTCGGCATCTCAATTCATTCAGTTCTTAGTACTTCAATCGCTGAACAGCGAATTGAGCTACTGCTTCTTCCCATTAACCTTGGTTGTTGCACCTAGAGTAGTCCGAGTTATTTTTCCATTCCAGATTGTAGCTGTATGAGTAGGGACAAAAACTCTGTGTGACTGCTGGTTTTCATAATTGCAAGTCATCCTTATTAACAATCGATGGAGGAAAAGTAATCTCCCGGGCAAGACAAGTTATCCACATCAATTTCGTCAAGTGATATCCCGCCGTTATAGCTTGTTGCCTTATGGCAAAATATTCCACGAACATATATTCCTTATGAGTTTCAGGGAAGAAATCAAGTGTTGTTATCGTTCCGTTGTTTCTCTTTGTTCTCTATCAGCAAATTGATACCAAGACAAACAAGTAGATAATCTGAAAAGAAAAAAATTAAAGATAAAATTAACTAAAGGAAAAAGTAAATAAATAGTCCTCGGTAGCAGTGTCAAAATATTGTTTTCGATTTTATCCCGTAAGTAGATGTATCGTATACAAGTAATATAATTATAAGAACCTTCGATGACCAATATCTACTTATTTAGTTTAATTAAAACTGGCCTTAATTATATAGAACATAAACAATTAATGATTTTGAGAATGATTTTGATTTTATTTAATTATCTATTAAAATGAGAAATTAAGGATAAGCAATTAATTCTTGGGATTAGTCAAATCACAAAAGACACTAGGATTGCAAATCCACCATTATTAAAATACTTGAACCCTTAACTACACGCTTATGATTTTCTTGCCTAAGGTGAAAATCAATGATCCAATTATAATACCTTCTCTCGAGGCCATTCAATCCTATACATATATGTGAACTTAATTATCTCTAATTAAGTTATAAATTTTTATTTATGTACTAAATCAAAAAGATCATTAAATAACGGTTTCATAGAGCAATAATGATATATCTATCTATTTTAGGACTCTATAATGTTATTTTCATATGTTAATTTAAACAAAATCTTTCAAAAGAAACATAAATGACGAACAAATCCTAATGGTGGTCAATCATCCAAAAAAAGTAGGAGAATAATAAACAATCAATCGAAAAACAAAAATTAAACAAAATGAGCAATTAGATAATCAAAGATTAACAATGTTTAATTTTTAATCCTTGCAAGGCTTATCAGGTTTTGAACATAAAAATTAAAATCATTTAAACTTGATAAATTGTTCGTTCTTAAGAGTTTTTAGAATGTTTTGATATGTGATTTAGTGTTGTGTTATAGGTTAGGTATTATGGTGAAAAGCGCAACTGATAGGGCTTAAAGAAGTCAATGAACGATGAAAGAAATGAACAAGGAGAAAAGAGAACAAAAATGGCAAAAATGAAATTTCAATACACAAACAGGGCACTCAGGAGCCACAACCAGGCGCCTAGGCACCACTTGAAGAGCCAAAGAGGAAAACAATCCGAGACGGGGTGATTTAGTGTCACCAGCCGGCAGAAGAAAAGCAGGAAACCGGCGCTAGGCAATTTCACCATTGCGGCACTTCGCCGTTTCAACTAGGGTTAATTCTTTTAGTTTGATTAAAAACTCGTCTAGGACTTCAAGAATGCATAAATACAACTTTGGAGGATACTTTTCAGTGATACTTTGATGAGGCGAAATCAAGAGATCAAGCAATTGAGCGAAAGCAACAATGAGAAGAGGATTGATTCAAGCTCCGAAAAACAGTTTTTATCTCTTTTCTTCTTTTTGAGATAATCACGACTTTGAGAATTTTTTTGTTCTTCCATTATGAACTAAATCTCTCATCTTGATGTAATCAATATTTGAAACTATGCTTTGATTTTCAATAATTCTTTTTTTAGGCTTTCTTTTAAGTTTATTTGTGTTGTCTATACTTAGTACTTTCAATTAATGGACTATTGATTGATTTGTTGTTTAAGATTTGGCACTCAAGAGAGGGAATATTGAATTGATCATAGAATAACACGACCTAAAACCAAATTTAGGAATGATTTTCACTCGGCACTCGAGAGAGGGAGTTGAAATATATTAGAGTTCTTGCTTATAAATTTGAAAAATCAATTGGTGATAATTAGAGAATTGAGAAACATAATTGATAATTAGATGAAATCAAAACCCTAGGCTCAACTCATATTGCCTAATCCACAAAACTTGATTTTAATCGTTGATTTAGTCGAACTCTCACTCTAGATTTAGTTAATTACATTGATTTTATAAATTCGATTGTCTAAATAAAGTAAAGACTATTTAATTTATAGTACTTAGTAGAAATTTGATTTTCAATTCCTGTGGATTCGACATCCTGCTTCACGATTTTGTTATAAAATTTGACACCTTACACTTGTGGTATAGTTTGTACCTAACATTTTGTTGAAACTTTCAGCCGATCAACGAATTTTGAATTATTACCCTTTGATCCTGAAATCAAAAAAATATTTTGGAGATTAATGGTTGTAAGAAAAAACGAACTCGAAGCAATTGTAGCAAACTATAGAGAATTATGTCAACGTCATTTTACTGCTTATTAGTTAATACCACCAGTTTAGTGAATAATTAGTTACTTAGCTAGTTAGTTCAGTTTGTTAAGTTTGTTAATTTCTGTTATTAGCTCCAAGTCAGTTAAGCATTTCATTTCCTCTATTAATACTGTACCGTTGACTTCTGATAAAGATGATGGGGTATTATCATTTCCTAAATGAATTCACTCTCTGAATTTTTCATGGTATCAGAGCAGGTTTAGATCCTGCCATTTGAATTTCATCTTCTTCTTTATCTTTTCTCAATTCAACAAAATAAAAATACCAAAAAAAAAAACAAGAAACACAGATTACCAGAAAACGTGACTTGTTCACTAGATGCTCGACGAAATGTCGGAATGAATGAAAATTGAAGAGATGTTGTTCATCTTCATCCAAATTGAAATGAAATTGAAGATAGAACTTGTGGAATGGCAGGCTTCTCTGAAGAATTTCTGAAAATATTCATTCTCGAAGGGAGAAGGAAGATAAACCAAAATTGAAATGGAATTGAAGATCAAACCTGCTAGGATGGCAGCTTCTCAGATCTTCGGATTGATTTTATCTTCTAAATGAAGATATGAACAACAAAGTATCTGTGATGAGAACACAGGTACTGATGAAGATGATCCAAGGCAGACGAAGTTCTGATGAAGATTTTGAAGTTTTTTTCTCTGAAACAAGATACTCCTTGATTGCATCTTTACTCTCTTCCTCTATGGTTCAAGATGTTCCATCTTGAGGGAGGGGGGGGGGGGGGGGCGGAGGAGTGTTGGAATATTAAACTCAACTCCAGTTCACGTGTGTGCAAACCAGCAGCTCAACATGCAAAACACCAGCTCACCTTCAGCAAACGAGTTCACCAGCAAACCGGTTCCTGCCTACAACAGAATTCAACTTTTTTCTTCTAGTTTCTTCTTATGTTGGTTAGATTGTTAGTTTGTTAGCTTTTCTCTCTATAAATAGAGCTCTTATGCATTGTAATTCTGTTTGTTAGATAATTTGATGAAGTGTTACAAACTATCAGAGCGGTGACGACTCAGGGCTTGGCGATCATTTTCCTCGATCTACGAAGAAGTTGAAATTGTAACAAAATTGAAATGGCAGAGGGTGATAGGGATGATCCATTCACGCTGCACAACTCAGACCATTTGGGAATGGCTTTGGTCATAGCGCCACTGACAGGAAATAATTATCTGGCCTGGAACAGATCTATACGTATAGCCCTAGGGGTGAAAATGAAATTGGGGATAATTGATGGTTCAATTGAAGAGCCAAGTAAAGATTCAACTGATTACGAGAGGTGGAATCGTGTTAATTACATGGTAACCTCCTGGATTTTGAACTCTATCTCGAAGGAGATCGAAGATGCTTTCTTATATACCACCACAGCAAGAGAGCTGTGGACTGAAATTGAAGAGAGGTTTGGTGGGTGCAATAGACCTCAATTATACCAGATCCAAAGGAAAATATCTACTATGACACAGGAAAGCTTGAGTGTTACACAATATTACACAAAGTTTAAAAGGCTTTAGGATGAACTGACTTACCTAATGCCACTGCAGCAATGCACTTGCGGATCAGCAAAGGCAGCCACAGAAATGACTTCGTTTAACAGGTTGATGTAGTTCTTAATGGGATTGAACGAGGAGTATAAGCATGTGAGGAGTCAGATCTTAGTCACTGAACCGCTACCTGTGGTGAACAAGGCCTATTTAATGGTTCAGAGAGTAGAGAAGTAAAGGGAGGTGCAGGTTGTGTACGGTGAAGGAGCTGAAATCAATGCTATGTATGCAAAATCACAGCAATACAAGAGGGACAATGGAGCAAAGGGACAAGGAATGAGGTATGAGAACAAAAAGGACAAGGAGTTGCAATATTGCACACATTGCAATGTTAATAGACATAATAAGGAATCATGCTTCAAGATCATTGGATATCCCGACTGGTATAAAGACCTTAGAGAAAGGAAGAAAGGAAAGCATATGACGAATTTGGCTGAGACTCCCCTTGATCTGATGAATGAAGAATTGGGAGATAAATTGAAGGGGCAGATACAGGGAATGAATCTAGGTGAAGTGATTCAACAGGAACTGATCAAAATTTTCAAAGGGCAGGAGAACAACAGGGTGAACTTTGCACACTTGGAAGATTTCACAGGTTCCATTCTCACACCTGATGGTATTTATGCTTTGCATACTTGCGACCTTATAGGAATAGGCTCTTGGATAATTGACACAGGAGCATCTAATCATATGTGTAATGACCTGAAGCTCATGCATAAACCCAAAATCATCACTACCACTATACCCGTATATCTACTTGATGGAACCATTAACAGAGTAGAACATTCTGGTAATGTAGTCCTTAGCAAAGACCTTACCCTCACAGAAGCTTTACATATACTTACTTTCAAGTTTAACATGCTGTCTGTGAACAAATTAGCCAAAACTTCCAACCTTAAATTTACCTTTCTTGATGATCATTGCTTGTTGCAGGATCGTCTGACTGAGGAGATCTTGGCAGTTGGTAGAACCATCAAGAACCTTTACATTTTAGATAAGGACTCATTTCTTCAAAGAACCATACAAAGATACACTCCTATACAATGTAATACATCTGTGATTGCTTCTTCAGACCCTTTACTCTCTAAATTTTGTAATAATCAGCCTGACACTGCTGTTTTGTGGCACAAAAGGCTTGGCCATGTTTGTGAAAAAGTCTTACAGCATTCTATATTAGGAAAACAGTGTAATAAAGGTGATTTTAATCCTTGTGATGTCTGTGCTTTCTCTAAACAGCATATACTACCTTTTCAAAGAAGTCATATTCAGTCTAGTACATCCTTTGAACTTCTACATATTGATATATGGGGACCTTACAAAAGGGCCTCCATATGTGGAGCACATTATTTTTTGACTCTAGTTGATGACTTCACTAGAGCTACTTGGACTTTTTTGTTAAAACATAAGACACGGGTTTTGCACATTATGACATTCCCTCGCCAAATGATCAAAAATTAGTTTGGAAACAAGATTAAAAGCATTAGAACTGACAATGGATCAGAATTCCTGAGTCAAGATTTTCAGAATTTTTTAGCCACTAATGGAATTCTACATCAAAAGTCATGTGTGTATACCTCACAACAAAATGGGGTTGTAGAAAGAAAACACAAGCACTTGCTTCAAGTAGCTAGGAGCCTCATGTTTGAATCATATTTACCAACATATTTCTGGGGGGAATCTATTTTAATGGCCACATATATTATAAACAGGCTTCCCTCCAAAATGCTGAATTGGAAAACACCTTTTGAATTGTTACACAGTAGACCACCCACATATCATCATATACGAACCTTTGGTTGCTTATGCTATGCCACAAACACTTTACCTTCAAAGCACAAGTTTTCTCCTAGGAGCTTTAAATGCATTCTACTAGGTTTTAGTTCAGGACAAAGGGGATACAAGGTGTTTGATATTGATAACCGACAGATTTTTGTATCTAGGGATGTGATTTTTCATGAAAACATATTTCCTTATAATGGTCAGTGCAAATATGAGCTTGTTGCACCTTTACCCATACCTGCTGTATCTGATGAAGATGTATTACATAAAAATAACTCCAAATCAGTTTCCACTGACCACCCCATTGCTGAACCATCAGTTGCCAGGCATAACCATAGTCTTACACCTGTAACAAGTGATGATAATGACACTCTAATTCAAACACTTCATCAAATTCCCACATCTGCAACCCCAAGAAGAAGCAGTAGACATAAAACTACCCCCAGTGGCTTCAAGATTTTGTGACTAATTTCAGTCATAGTGATGATCTTCAGCCAGCTATTGAACCTGCTGACACACTGCATTCCTCACAATCCAGCCCAAATGCCTTACCTTCCCATATCTCACAGAGTTTTAGTTCACATTACAATGGTTTTTTTGCTAATGTTAACACTGTTCAGGAACCTATTTCTTATAGGGAAGCTAGTATTAGAGCTGAATGGATTGAGGCAATGAATGCTGAATTTGATGCACTTGAGAAAAATAATACATGGGATCTTGTTTCTCTAACCCCTGACATGAAACTGATTGGCTCTAAATGGGTATTTAAAGTAAAACTAAAGGCAGATGGAACTTTGGATAGATGCAAGGCTAGATTAGTAGCCAAGGGATACCATCAAGTTGAAGGGATTGACTACTTTGAGAGCTTTTCACCTGTGGCGAAGCATGTAACCATCAGAATTTTCCTAGCTATTGCTACTACTAAAATGTAGCCCATTTTCCAATTAGACATTAATAATGCGTTTTTGCATGGGTTCTTAGAGGAGGAAGTATATATGTGGCCACCGGAAGGATACTCTAAAGCACAACAGGGGCAGGTTTGTAGGCTTAAAAAGTCACTTTATGGGCTTAAACAAGCCAGTAGGTAGTGGATCACAGAATTAAGCAAGCATCTTGAAAGTTATGGTTTTCTTCAATCTTCTCATGATCATTGTCTATATATTCTGACCAAGGGTGCCTTGTTTGTAGCAGTACTTGTATATGTTAATGATCTACTTGTGACAGGAAATAATGAAGTTGAAATTCAGAACCTCAAGGCGTCTCTTCACTCAGCTTTCACTATAAGGATCTGGGAAATGCCAAGTATTTTCTTGGCATAGAAATAGAAAGAACACAGGCTGGAACCTTTATCAATCAGAGAAATTACCCCCAGGACTTAGACTTAGTTGCTGATGCTGGACTATCAGGAGCAAAGATCACAGTCACACCTCTACCAAAGGGTTTTAAATTCAGTGGGGGAAATGACAAATTACTTGACAACCCTAATAAGTATAGAAGACTCGTTGGAAGACTTTTGTATCTCACTTTAACTAGGCTAGACATCACCTTCAGTGTCCAGTAATTGTCACAATTCGTACATTCACCGACATTGGCTCACTGGAATGCTGCGGTTCATGTCATTAAATACATCAAGGGCACATCTTCCACTGGCTTTTTCTATCCTACATCCAACAATTTCAGCATTGAAGCATTTTGCGATGCTGACTGGGCTTCTTGCCTGGACACTAGGAGGTCCCTCACAGGCTACTGTGTTTTCTTAGAAGGGGCTCTTATTTCATGGAAGTCAAAGAAACAAACTATAGTTTCCAGAAGTTCAGCAGAGGCAGAATATCGGAGCATGGCTGCTACTGTTTGTGAGCTGCTTTGGATTTCTTACATTTTGTCTGACTTTCATATCCCCGTTACTTCTTCCTATTTCCCTTTGGTGTGACAATCAAGCGGCTCTCCACATTAGTGCTAACCCTGTGTTCCATGAGCGCACAAAACACTTAGACATTGATTGTCACATTGTTCGTAACAAATAAAAAGAAGGCTTCATCATCCCCAAGCACATCTCCACGCATCATCAGCTTGCTGACATTTTCACTAAGTCTCTTCCTGGTCCGCAGTTCAATAAACTAATCTCCAAGTTGGGCCTGCTTCTGCTACATCACAATCCCACTTGAGGGGGGGGGGGGATATAGAGAATTATGTCAACATCATTTTACTGCTTATTAGTTAATACCACCAGTTTAGTGAATAATTAGTTACTTAGCTAGTTAGTTCAGTTTGTTAAGTTTGTTAATTTCTGTTATTAGCTCTAAGTCAGTTAAGCATTTCATTTCCTCTATTAATATTGTACCGTTCACTTCTAATAAAGATGATGGGGTATTATCATTCCCTAAATAAATTCACTCTCTGAATTTCTCACAAACGAAAACAATCAATAGTGAGTTATTCGAGACTACGTCTGACCAGTTGTCAAGGGTTGCTATTATGCTATTGCGCACTAAACTATTGCGAAAAATAATTTTGAATTGAAGTTTACATTGATTAGCGTGGTGCTGCAGGATCAATTTAGAGATTCTTTATTAGAAGATCTAAATCTTCATCTTGCTACTTTTTGGGAGATCTGTGATATTATAAAGATGAATTATGTTACTGAAGACACTATCAGACTATGGTTGATCCTGAAATAGGAAAAAATATTTTGGAGATTAAGGGTAAGAAAAAACGAACTCGAAGCCAATTGTAGCAAACGAAAATAATCAACGGTGAGTTATTTGAGACTACGTCTGACCAGTTGTCAAGGATTGCTATTCTGCTATTGCGCACTAAACTATTGCGGCAAATAATTTTGAATTGAAGTTTGCATTGATTAGCATGGTACTGCAGGACCAATTTAGAGATTCTTTATTAGTAGATCTAAATCTTCATCTTGCTACTTTTTGGGAGATTTGTGATATTATAAAGATGAATTGTATTACTAAGACACTATCAGACTATGGTCGTTCCTTTCTCCTTGAGGAATAAAGCACAGAGATGGTATCAATCATTGCTAGCTAGTTCTATTACCACTTGGGATGGGATGACTTAGAAATTACTTATTAAATTATTTTTCCTTTCCAAATCAACTCAATTGCGAAGTGAGATTGATCAATTTAAACAAGTTGACTTTGAACCATTTTATGAGGCATGAGAGAGATTCAAGGAGTTACTTAGAAAATGTCCTCAACGTGGTTATCAGAATTGGACGTAGGTTGAAATATTCTATACTAGGTTGAGTGGTCAGACACGAACGATAGTTGATGCCACTACAAGTGGTACTTTGTTGTCTAAGTATGTAGATGGTGCTTTTTCCTTCTTGGATGAAATAGCCACCAATAGTTATCAATGGCCAAGTGAGCATTCAAGTGCAAAGAAGGTTGAGCAGGTCTCTTGAGTTGGATTCCATTATTACTCTAACAACTCAAGTTTCATCAATTTCCAGCCAAATAATTGCATTGAATAATCAGAGAACTCAACAAAAAGCAGATTCGGCTATGGCTGCTTCTACACTAAACCAGGATACTAACATGGAGAATGAGTAGGTCTAATATCCACAGTGATTCCTAAAGACAAAGTTTGATGCACAGTTTGCAAAATTATTGAAAATTTTCAAGAAAATTCATATAAACATCCCTTTTGTAGAGGCTTTGGCACAAATACTGAATTATGCCAAATTCTTGAAAGAAGTGATGTTAAAGAAGAAGAAGTTAGGGGAGCATGAGACACTGAAACTTACAGATTATAGTGCTATTCTCGAGAAGATACATCCTAAGAAATTGAAAGATCCAAGTAACTTTATAACTCCGTGTACAATTGGCGATTCTACCATTGACAAAGCACTATGTGATTTAGGGGCTAGCATCAACTTAATGCCTCTCTTTATTCAAGAAGTTGGGTCTTGGATAAGTGAAAGCAAAACCATCAATTTACAACTTGTTGATAGATCTCTCACGTGCCCACAGAGATCATTGAAGATGTGTTGGTTAAAGTTGACAAGTTCATTTTTCTGGCTAATTTTGTGGTATTAGCTATGGAGGAAGACCAAAAAATCCCATTAATTCTTGGTCATCCATTTTTAGCAAATGATTGATGTTCAAGGAGGGTTGTTACATTGCAGGTTAATGAAGAACAAGTCACATTCAATATATACCAACCTATGAAATTCTCATAAAAGCTAATATTTGTCGAAGGATCAACTATATACGTGCAGTGATAAGTGAAGGGCATAAAGAAGGTCCTCGAAAGCCTTTCAACACTATCGAAATCAAAGGAGGTTTTTAAGTATTAAACCTGAGTTAAAGCCATCTCATAACCATCCTTGCTTTGTCCTTTTGGAGGAAAATGCAACTGCAAGAGAGCTGAATTGTAATGTGAAAGCACCAAGTGAAAAGCATCTTTTGCAACTTGATAAAATGGCGTTCCAAAATAATGTTTGGGAAAAGGCAAAAGTCTAGAAAGAACGGACTAAAAATTGGCATGAAAAGATGATTTTGAGAAGAAAATTGGTTCTAGGACAACGAGTACCACTTTATAATTCCCGTTGGCCAGGACCGTTAACCATTTACAACATATTTTCCCTTTGGTGGTGTAAAGCTGAAAGGTAAGAATGAATTCATATTTCAAAAAAAATGGCCAGCGATGTAAGCATTATTATGGAAAACAAGAGCAGAACATGGAAGGAATTCCACTAGGAAATTCAAACTAAAGCATTCCGACAACGTCAAGCTAATGACGTTAAAGAAGTACTTCTT
This sequence comes from Fraxinus americana, assembly GCA_035079005.1. NCBI lineage: Eukaryota > Viridiplantae > Streptophyta > Magnoliopsida > Lamiales > Oleaceae > Fraxinus > Fraxinus americana. The sequence continues at coordinate 21,999,514 of CM068711.1, read as the reverse complement.
ACGAGGCAACCCAAGCTCTTTCCCTTTCTTTAATTATATAGATTAATTTGGTGTTTCTTAATATTTTTATTGATTTTGTAGGTCAATGCTCAAGTTTGGAGGCAAAAATAGAATCAACATCCATCACATCAACCAACCTACCTTTGCCCCACCATGACTCCGATGAAAATGAAGACAACTACGGTCTTCACTCAGCGCAGTCCTCCTCCTTCTTTTTTAATTTGACATTGGGATATTTAGTTTGAATTTTGGGAGGTGAAACATTAATTGTTTAATTACTTTTGTGTGATTGTCGTATATGTTTTTCTTTCGTGTGATTTGCATGAAGAGTTTTTATTGAATTTGTGTGTGCTTTTACTTTTTAAAAAACTAAAAAGAGGAAAAAAAAAATGAATTCGTTGCATGCTTGTGTGAATTAGATAGCATTGCCGGCCATGATGCATATACTTGAGAATACACATTAGTTTATGAAATGTGAATAAGCTATGTGTGTTGAATTGAAATTTTTGCTTATCCATGTAGAATGTGAACTATTTATGCCCACAATTGAGTTATTGTTGTACTAGATTAAGTTGATTCAGAAATAGTAGACTTAGATGCTCAATCCCCTTAAAACTATTATGTATTATCCTTGAATCACTTATAGTATAATTTGGGGATGATCGAGTTGGTAAAATAGATTATCTAGAATTATATTAATTCCGTGCATATGGAAAAATAATTGTATGGAGTGTCTTTAACTATCATGTATAAGTTATGTAATGACCATATGTTAGGGATCTAAACCCTATTTATGTTTACCTTGAAAGACATAGAAAAAGGGCATCTCACTTTGTTTAATGATATGCCTCACTCTATAGCCTTTTTGACTCGATTTAGTAAGTCTTTTGGGGAATCTCGAAACTCAGTACCCTTTGACCTTTAAAGTTGGGGAGTTATCGACTAAAAGCTCATTATGGGTGTCAAGAAGAAAGTTTAAAGGGATAAAATTGATCTTAAGTTATAATTAAAAAAGAGCAAGTAATTGTGCAAGAAAGATCGAATTGTTGGGGCTTAGATAACTTAGTGGGTTTGAATTTCTTAGTATAAGCTTGAATGCCGAAGCACTAAAATCTTGGAAGAGTCATCACATGCATAGATTGTTGAAATTGCCTGTTAGACCCAACCAAACTAGGGAGGTGAAAGAGAATAGTAAATTGGAAGTCAACCTTATAATACCCCTTAGGAAGAGAATAGAAGAAAATAAGTTTGAGAGTGTGTGAATCTCACGAGTAAAGAAATGATATATTTGACCATTGAGAGTCTGAAATTGGACTAACTTGTGAATGTACAGCATTAAACTTGATTCTTAACGTACACAACCGTTTTACATTGGATAAGTGAGAATTTGGCTATGACATTATGATTTTGAAGCAGTTATAGATTTGATGTAATGTTTTCAATCTTAAGCTGAAACAGCAAGCTATCTAACTAAAATTTGATACATGCGAGTCGATACAAGTAGTTTGTTCATGTTTTTTCCTTTATTTCTTTTATTTTCTTTTAGTTTTGTGTTTGCTCGAGAGTTAGTAAAGTATTAAGTTTGGGGTGTTTGATAAGTGTGTTTAGTACCATTTAAACTTAATAAATTGTTCGTTCATAAGATTTTTTAAAATGTTTTGATATGTGTTTCAGTGTTGTGTTATAAGTTAGGTATTATGGTGAAAATGGCTACTCATGGAGCTTAAAGAAGTCAATGAATGATGAAAGAGATAAACCGAGGAGAAAAGAGAGCAAAAAGGGCAAAAATGGAATTTCAATACACAAACGGGGTGTCCAGCACCACTTTCAGAGCCAAAGAGGAAAAAAACCCAATATGAAGAGCCAGGTGTTTTGTCACCCATAACCTGCAAAAGAAAACAGGAAGCTAGTGCTCAAGTTCCAGACAATTTCACCATTGAGGTGCCCAAGCGCTGCGCCGTGTTAGCTAGGATTAGTTTTGTTTATTTCCTTTAAAAAGGCCAATTCAACCCCAACTTGTCGAGGCTTCAAGAAGGTATAAATACAACTTTGGAGAACATTTTCCAATGACACTTTGACTAAGCGAAATCAAGAGATCAAGCAATTGAATGAAAGCAACGACGAGAAGAAGATTGATTCAAGCTATGAAAAATAGTTTTTATCTCTTTTTTTCTTTACGATGTTATTAATCACAACTTTGAGATTTTCTTGTTCTTCGACATAGAGATATTAAAATTGAAATTTCGGAATGATTGTCACTCGACACTCGAGAGAGGGAGTTCAAATATACTAGAGTTCTTGGTTATAAATTTGAAAAATCAATTGGAGATAACTAGAGAATTGAGAAACATAATTGATAATTAGATAAAATTAAAAAAGCTCATCTCATATTGCTTAATCCTCAAAACTTGCTTTCAATCGTTGATTTAGTCAAACTCTCATGTTGGATTTAGTTAATTACATTGATCTTATTCAATTTTCTAAATAAAGGGACATTTCAATTATAGTACTTAGTAGAAATTTGATTTTCATTCTCAATGGATTCGACATCTTACTTCACCGCCATATTATAAAACATGTGCTTTGCGGTGTAGCTTGAACCTAACAATATTAGTTTGTTTGTTGGTGTTTTTTTTATTGTTTTGTGAAGATCGAGGAATTTTATTTGTTGGTGCTTTTTGTTGTTTTGGTGCCATTAGGGGGGATTGATTGATTTTATATTTACTAATATTATTACCAATTAGTCTTGATTTTGATTTATTCTCTAATAGTTTGTTTGTTGGTTCTTTTTGCCGTTTATGCTAAGATCGAGGAATTTTGAATTTCTACTCTTTGATCCTGAAATCGAAAGAACATTTTATAGATTAATGGCTATAAGAAGAAACGAACTCCAAGCAATGGCATCAAACAAAAACAATCAACAACGAGCTATTCGAGACTATGTCTGACCAATTGTCAAAGACTGCTATTCTGGTATTGTGTGCAAAACTACTATGGCAAATAACTTTGAACTGAAGCCTGCATTGATTAGATGGTGCTGACGAATCAGTCTGGAGAATCTCTATTAGAAAATCTAAATCTTCATCTTACTACTTTTTGGAGATTTGTAATACTATAAAGAAGAACTGTGTTATTGAAGACCCCATCATACTATAGTTGTTTCCTTTCTCCTTGAGTGATAAAGGAAAATTATGGTTTCAATCATTGCTAGCTGGTTCTATTACTACTTAGGAGGGGATTATTCAGAAATTACTTATCAAATTCTTTTCCATTTCCAAATCAACTCAACTGTGGAGTGAGATTGGCAATTTAAACAATCTGACTTTGAACCATTCTATGAGGCATGGGAGAGATTCAAGGAGTTACTTAGAAGATGTCCTCAACATGGTTATCAGAGTTGGATGCAGGTTGAAATATTCTATACTGGTTGAATGGTCAGACACGAACGACAGTTGACACCGCTGCAAGTAGTACTTTGCTGTCTAAGATTGTAGATGATGTTTATTCCCTATTGGATGAAACAGCCACCAATAGTTATCAATGGCCAAGTGAGCGTTCAAGTGCAAAGAAGGTTACTGGTCTCTATATAGTGGATCCCATTACCGCTCTAATAACTAAGGTGTCATCACTTACCTGCCAAATAGCAACATTAAATAATCAGAGCACTCAACAAAAAATAAATTCGGCTATGGCTGCTTCTACAACAAACCAGAACACTAACATGGAAAATGAGCAGGTCTTATATGTAAACGGGCAAAATTTCAACCAAAGAGGAAATAACTCATCAAACTACTACCATCCAAGATTGCGAAATCATGAGAACCTCTCTTATGGTAACAACAGGAATGTGGTACAACCTCATCCTAGGTTCAATAATCAAGCTTTTGAAGAAAACCGTCAGTGGAAGATATATTGGGAACCTTTATTTTAGAGAATAGGGCGAGATTCAACACGGATGAGTCACGACTAGACAACACTTAGAGTTATATGACCAATATGGGACCACAGTGAAATCTCTTTATGTAAAAATTGATCAGCTAGATAGTGCAATAAACTCACAACCTAGAGGAAAGTTTCCTAATGATACTGATGTAAACCTAAGGGAACATTGCAATGCTATCACACTGAGGAGTAGTTAAAAAAATTGGAAAGAGCAAAGCTAGAGGCTTTGGCTTCTACACGTGATCAAGAAGAAGAAAAGCATGTTAAAGATGAGAAAATTCAACCAAAGAAAACAAAGAAGGCTCCTAAGCCTAATTCAATATCATTCCCAAACAATCCACTTATCTTGAAACCACCACTGCAATATCCACAAAGATTCCTAAAGACAAAGTTCGATGCATAGTTTGCAAAATTCCTAGAATTTTTTTTTTTTTAAAAAAAGATTATATAATCATCCCTTTTGCATACGCTTAGGCACAAATGCTGAATTATGCCAAATTGTTGAAAGAAGTGATGTCAAAGAAGAAGAATTTAGAGGAGCACAAGACAATGAAACTTACAGAAGAATGTAGTATTGTTCTCCTCAGAAATTGAAGGATCTAGGTAGCATTACAATTCCGTGCACAATTGGCAATCTACATTGACAAAGAACTATGTGATCTAGGGGCTAACGTCAACTTAATGCCTCTATCTTTATTCAAGAAGTCGGGTCTTGGAGAAGTGAAAACGACAACCATCACTTTGCAACTCGTTGATAGATCTCTCACGTACCCACATGTATTATTGAAGATGTGTTGATTAAAGTTGACAAGTTTATTTTTCTAGCTAATTTTGTGGTATTAGATATGGAGGAAGACCAAAGGATCCCATTAAATCTTGGTTGTCCATTTTTTGTAACTAGTAGAGCTCTAATTGATGTCCAAAGGGGATACTTGACACTGCAGGTTAATGAAGAACAAGTCTTGTTCATTATATACCAATCTATGAAATTCTCAATACCAATTTTGTTCATTATCTCTTTTATACTCAAACAATTGAGTAAAAGCAACAATGAGAAGAAAATTGATACAATTAAGCTCCGAAAGAATAGTTTTTATCTATTTTCTTCTTTATGTTATTAATTTTGAATTTGAGATTTTCTTTTTCTTCCATTATGAACTAAATCTCTCGTCTAGGATTTGATGTAATCAATACTTAAAACTATGTTTTGATTTTCAAAAATTATTTCTTTGAGGTTCTATTTTAAATTTATTTGTGTTATTTATGCTTAATGCTTTCAATTAGTTGTCCATTTATTGATTGATTTGATGTTTAAGATTTGGCATTGAAGAGAGGGAATTTTGAATTGATCATAAAATAACACAATCTAGGTTTTATAGGTTTCAAAAGAAAGTATAATTCCTTTGAAACGTTTCCACAAAGAACCATAGAACTTGTGAATTCTTCGATTTTTGATTTGGAATAGAGAACTGAAATTGAAATTTAGGAATTATTTTCACTCGGCACTTGAGAGAGGAAGTTGAAATACATTAGGATTCTTGCTTATAAATTTGGAAAATCAATTGGAGGTAATTAGCTAATTGAGAAACATAATTGATAGTTATCTGAAATCAAAACCCTAGGCTAATCTCATATTGCTTAATCCTCAAAACTTGCATTTAATCGTTGATTTATTCAAACTCTTACATTAGATTTAGTTAATTGCATCGATCTTATAAATTCTATGTGTAAATAGAGTAAGGGTCATTTCAATTAAAGTACTTTGTAGAAATTTGATTTTCTATCCCCGTGGGTTCGACATCCTACTTCACCGTTATATTATAAAACTCGACACTATGCGCTTGCGATATAGTTTACACCAAACAAGTATGAAATCTCCTTTATTTAACCTAGGTTTGCTCTTTGTATAGTCCTTAATATACCTTGGATATATGTTACTTTTTGAAATAATTATTGTCTATGAAAACTCCATGTCTACCACAAGAGGGCCTCATTGCATATCCATATGTCCTTGAATACTCGCACCTCAAGTGTCGAGGTACACTCGAAACGAAATGCGTCTCGACCGTCGAAGCCTCAATTAGGAATGAAGCACTTTGAACTACAGCACTTGGCTAAAAACACAATTTAAGGTCTCGACGACCAAAAAGTCTAAACGCAACTAAGCCTAGGATAAGGGCAGAACCATTATTGCAAATTCTGACACAAGCAACATAGACTTCAGTGCAACAAATTCATGTGTGCATATAATGAATTGCTTGACAAATATCACAAGAGCATAAAACTCAAAAAATCATAGAAATTCTACATAGTCATGACTTTCAATACAATGATGAAGGAACGTCAACTCATAAAGATGACCAAAAAGTCCCAAAAATCATGAGTGTGTGGGTAAACATACAAAAATCACGAGAATAGCAAACATGAGGAACACAAAAAGCTAATAAATATGAGTAAAAGTGGTAAAACTACGATGAAAACCCAATGAGAAGCGGGAATAAAGCCTCGCTGTTTCAGAAGTTTCAAGAAGTAGGATAACAAAAATTTGGCGAGTTTAAGTCAATATGGCCACCAACGAGGTCAGAAAGCTCCTTTTCTTCAAGAGAATGAAAGCAAGACTATAGCTTAAGGTTTTATTAAATAGAGAGTAGGTAACAACTCTTCTCATCAGGTAGCTAACATACCCTATCAACCCACCATGCATGGACAGATAAACGTCCCATGTGAGCAAGAGTGAAGACCAACGATGTTACAACCCATTTCTAAATAGTCAAAGTCAAAGGTGGAATTGTCAAAGTCAATATCAATAAGGATTTATTTGGACTAAATATTTTTTTGGGGTTAATTTTATTATTGGATTTATCTGAGGAATTTAAATAGATTAGTTTGGAAGTTGATGACTTACTTATTCACTATGGGAAGTATAAGGACTCCATGTGCAAATCTCCTCAATCTTTGACATTTCAACCCAAATTGTCTCATTTCCCTCACTCACTCACGCACAGAAGCAGAAACTGTCGAGAAAGAAGGAAAAAAAGGGGAAGAAAAAGAAGAAAAAAAGGGGAAGAAAAAGAAGAAGAAAGGGGAAGAAAAAGGGAAGAAGGAAAGGAAAAAGGAGGAAAGAAAGGTAAGAATTGATTTCTTCAATTTTTGGGTTCGATTTATTCATTTATTTTCATGAGGCCGAAATTAATTATGTTGATTTCTAGGGTTTATATGGTCCGAAAGTGCTTATGGGAGGGAGAAAAGTTTGATTTCTAGCTCAAGTTTCGTGTTTGGTTAGCTTCCCTTTTGATTCATGGTAAGTTCTATCAATTTTGGCAAACCCTAGAAATTCTAAGTTGGGTATTTTGAATACATTGTTGGAGGAATTATTATTTGGGTGTAATGCTCACTTGGAGAAATGTATTAATGGAACAAGGTGTCAAAGTTATGATGGAACTATGATTTCAAGTTTTCACTTAAGGGAAGATGAATATTTATTTTTATGGTTGTGATGGAAGTAATTTGATAAATGGCAAGCTAGTGATGGAACTAGAAAGTGTTATCAGTTTCATTGGATTTAATGATTTATGTGGGAGATGTAGTCATGTGTTGAGGAAGTTTAGTTTTATCATTATTGCTTTCGATATTATAGGTCTTGGTTCGTCAGTGGCTAATTGGCTATTCATATCATATTTCAGGTGGTGATGAACAAATTGGAAACGCTTATCAGCCAGTCTAGCTTGTAGCTCGTATTTTGTGAGTGGAAAACCTTATTTTTCAGAAACAAATATTTATTAAATATACACTATATCCGAAGGTTAATTATTACCTATATTTGATTTGACGGCATGATTTCCAAAATCAAATGGATTTTTGTAGTCACTTTACTTTTGTAAAGTTAAATCTAGTTCATTGAAATTATTTCTCTAGCATGTTATTCATGTTATATATTTCAAAGATATTTACTGATTATTTTAAAACCATCGGAAAGTACCCATGTGATTTTACCCGCTCTGCACTGATGTGAATGTGTTTCCACGGTGTATGATCAGATTATCAGAGGTCTTTGGGACCCACTCTCGTACACATATAGGCTTTGGGCCGTGTATTAGGGTGATTAGCCTTTGGGGCAGCTCTGCGTACGTATGACCAGTTTATCAGATTATCAGATTTGAATGGTTTTGCCTTGTACATCGAGATTACTCTGTACATGAGTAAGGCTATTCATTGGGTATTTCTTGGTGTGATTATTTAGTGTATCATTTATATTCATTCAGTTTTAGATTCACTGATTTTCAAATATCAGATACTAGTTCATTTCAGAATATAGAATTCAGCTATTTCAATTACAGAAATACAATTTCAACTTATAGAAACAGCAGAGTTTTACACATATTTATGTTGATACCAGATTGTCTATACTTGACATATTTTTACAGTTGGTTATTCAGAATAAATAGTATGAATTTTATGATTTTAGCATGTTTCAGTTTTAAAAGAAATTATCAGAATTTCTTAAATACTTTAAGAATAATAAATCGAGATTTTTCGGTAAGAAATGTATAAATGGAAAAGGTATATGTATTTGCGAACTATCCACTCACTGAGTTACAAACTCATATATGTTGTCATGTTTTTCCTATCAGGAGGCCGCTGAATTTGAGATACCTGGAAAGCCTGTTGAAGTTCAGAGCCTGACTACCCATCATTAGGTTGCATGATTTTTAATCATATCTATCATGTAAATGTTTAATTGGGAACTTATGTCATAAAACACTTGGTCTAATATTTTGTGTAATGTTCACTTTGTCGATGGGTTGCTTCATCATTGTAATGCATGCATGTAGACATGTTGTTTTGTAGTAGAAGTGTTCACTCAAGTTTAATTTCATATTGATTTTAGTTGTGGTGGTATTGATAGTTTGGTGGTTCCCAAAATATTGATATTGATTATTGTATGGGGTCTTTTGAAAATTTTCAGGTTGGTTTTGTTCTATTTTCAGGGGAAACTCTGTCAAAATTTTTACAAAAATATTGCATTCACTAAATAGTCAAACGATCGTAGAAACGAGTCTATGTGGCCTTGGTGGTGGGTCCAGCATCTAGTTGGAACTCATCATCGGCGCACGTCACGTCTGGGTCCACTAGGGTGACTCGAGACGGGGTCGTGTCAATTGGTATCAGAGCATGGTTTTAGAGTCTATAGGTAACACTGCATGTATTTGATGTTCATATATCATACATTATTGTAGGTGAGTCATGCGTGGTGGTGGCAGAACTCGCAGGCGTCAAAATCCAGTATCTCAAGCTCATGATGCTCCTGAGGGAGGACATGTTGGAGGGGCCAGTGGGGCCGCAGAATCTGTTCATCAGTCTCAGGTGCAACCTGACCCTGTCACCGATAGACTAGTTGCAGCTATTTCTTCCCTTCTACCCAATGCTGACAGAGATAACTCTATTGAGAGGGCTATGAAACTTGGGGCGAAATTTTTTATGGGTACATCTAATCCAGCCGATGCTGAACTCTGGATGAAGACTTTGGAAAGTATATTTGATGTGATGGAATGTTCAGATGATAAAAAATTACGCCTAGCTGTATTCTTATTGAAGGGGGGAGCTGCTGATTGGTGGATTTCGTTTCGATGTCGATATCCAGATCCTAGTGTCATCACTTGGACTAATTTCAGGGAAGCTTTCTATGAAACGTACTATCCTCCATTTTATCAGGATGCAAAACAGAATGAATTTTTGAGATTGGTTCAGGGATCCATGTCGGTTGCAGAATACCATGTAAGGTTTGTAGAACTGTCAAAGTATGCCAATGCAATGGTTGCGGAGGAGAGAGATAGGTGTAGACGGTTCGAACAAGGATTGAGAGCAGATATCCGGCCTATGGTTACTGCTCATGGGCATCGCAATTTCGGCTTGTTGGTAGAGGCAGCGTTAAGGGTTGAGACAGCTATTCTAGAGGGACAAAGTCAGGGAGCGCAGATGACCTTCCGAAGTGGTAACAGTCAAACAGGAACTTCTGGAGAAAGGTTTAAAAAGAACAGAAAAGGTTTTTGGCCTGGTGTTGCTAACTCTAGCGGTTTTAAATCTAAGTCTCGGAGTTCTGGGTCTAGCCAGGGATCGGGCCATAATCAGAGTTCGGTACAACAGCCAGTCGGGAGTCATTCTCGTTTTCAGGGTTCTACACAGAGAAATCAGAGTGTAAGGCAGAATGAGGGTTCTGATCATCGTAGCTTTCCACAGTGCCAGTCTTGTGGGAAGTTTCATCCAGGTGAGTGCCTTAGAGGAGCTGGAGTTTGTTACCAGTGTGGTCAGATGGGACACATGAGGAAAGATTGTCCAGCTCGATCTCAGCATATTGGAGTAACTCAGACGGTTTTTCCTCAGCCAGGGGTCGGTACAGCTAGACAGAACCGAGATCAGAGAGCTGCATCAGCAGGGTCGACAGGAGGCGCGCAACCTAATGTTGCTAGGGGCAGTGCTTCTAGACAAGGAGCTCAAGCGAGTCGATCCAAGACCCAGGGCAAAGTTTTTGCTATGACGCAGCAGGAAGCAGAGGAGTCACCAGATATGGTAGTGGGTATGTTATCTATTTTTGGTAGAAATGCTCGTTGTTTAATTGATTCGGGTGCTACCCATTCCTTTATTTCTCATGTACTTGCTAGCTATGCTGATCAGATGTTAGAGTCTTTAGATAGTGAATTGGTAGTAGCGACTCCTTTAGGGGACTCACTTTTAGCTGATCGGGTATTTAAAAATTGTGGGATTAGAGTGAACGATCATGAGTTGAAAGCAGATCTAATTCTACTCGATATTCACGATTTTGATGTTATTTTGGGGATGGACTTTCTATCTAAATATCATGCTTCAGTTGATTGTTTTCGCAAGGAAGTGGTATTTAGAAGTCCAGGAGAGTTAGAAATTGTCCTCATTGGAGAGCGCAGAATTTTGCCATCTTGTGTGATATCTGTCCTAGATGCCCGGAGAATGCTCAAAAAGGGTTGCCATGCATATTTGGCTCATGTGATTGATACTCAGATCACTAAACTGAATATAGATGATATATCAGTTGTGCGAGATTTTCCGATGTCTTTCCGGAAGACCTTCCGGGATTACCCCAGAACAGGGAGATCGAAGTTTTCTATTGATTTGATCCGGACAAAGACACCTATTTCGCAAGCACCTTATCGAATGGCACCGAAAGAGTTGATGGAATTAAAGGTACAATTACAAGATTTGGTTGATAAGGGTTTCATTAGACCCGGTGTATCCCCTTGGGGAGCACATTTTATTTGTGAAGAAGAAGGATGGTACTATGAGATTGTGTATCGACTATAGACAGTTGAATAAGGTGACTATTCGCAATAAGTACCCTCTACCCCGCATTGACGATCTGTTTGATCAACTTCGAGGAGCCTCGGTATTTTCAAAGATTGATTTGCGTTCGGGGTATCATCAACTTAGAATTAGAGATGTGGATGTACCAAAGGCGCTTTGAGGTGTCTCGATATGGCCATTATGAATTTTTGGTGATGCCGTTTGGATTAACTAATGCTCCAGCTGCATTTATGGACTTGATGAATAGGGTGCTTCATCCATATCTGGATAAATTTGTTATTGTCTTCATTGATGATATATTGGTCTATTCTCGCAGTCGTGATGAACATGTTGAGCATTTGAGGATTATTTTGCAGACTTTGCGAGATAAGCAGTTGTATGCTAAGTTCAGCAAATGTGAATTTTGGTTGGATAAAGTTGTGTTTCTGGGTCATGTTATCTCAGCAGAAGGCATCTATGTAGATCCTGTAAAAATTGAGGCTGTGACTAAATGGGAACGCCCTACTAATGTTACAGAAGTACGGAGTTTCCTTGGGTTAGCAGGTTATTACCGTCGATTTATTGAGGGTTTCTCCAAAATTGCCCTTCCCTTGACTAGCTTGACTCGGAAGAACTCTAAATTTGTGTGGTCTGAGCAATGCGAAAAGAGTTTTCAAGGATTGAAGAATAGATTGGTTTCTGCTCCTGTACTTACTCTTCCTTCACCAGGTGAAGAGTTTACAGTGTATAGCGATGCTTCACGCCAAGGTTTGGGTTGTGTCTTGATGCAAAATGGAAAGGTTATAGCTTATGCTTCAAGACAATTGAAGAAGCATGAGTTAAACTATCCAACACATGATTTGGAGTTAGCTGCAGTAGTGTTAGCATTGAAAATTTGGAGGCATTATTTGTACGGTGAGAAATGTCAGATATTTACCGATCATAAAAGTTTGAAGTATATCTTTGATCAAAAAGAATTGAACTTGAGGCAAAGAAGATGGTTGGAGTTGATAAAAGACTATGATTGCAAGATTGACTACCATCCAGGGAAAGCTAATGTAGTTGCAGATGCTCTTAGCAGAAAGACTAGTTCTTCCTCTCAATCCAACGCAGTATATGCTGGTTTGTTGTGTGAGTTCAGGAAGTTACATGCTCGATTGTCAGGTACTACTTCAGGGGCGGTATTAGCTCATTTTCAGGTGAGACCCACTCTGGTGGACAGGATTGGATTAGCCCAATCTCAAGATCTGACACTGAGAACATTGAAAGCCGAAGTTAGCGCTGGATTAAGAACATACTATGCAATTAGGAGTGATGGTATGTTGGTTATGGGAAACAGGTTGTGTGTTCCAAATGTTGCAGAATTGAAGAGAGAGATCTTAGAAGAGGCGCAGGTCTGCTTATGCAATGCACCCAGCGTACTAAGATGTATCATACATTGAAAGAGCATTATTGGTGGAATGGCATGAAAAGAGATATAGCGAGAATTTGTATCTAAATGCAGTGTGTCAACAGGTGAAACCGGATCGTCAGAAAACAGCTGGATTTCTACAACCTTTACCTATTCCAGAATGGAAGTGGGAACACATTACCATGGATTTCTTGTTTGGTCTTCCTCGTACTCAGAATGGTCATGATGGTGTTTGGGTGATTGTGGATCGTTTGACCAAGACTGCCAGATTTTTGCCAATAAAAGCCACTTATTCCTTGAGTAAGTTGGCAAAATTGTATGTTGATGAGATTGTTAGCTTATATGGTGCACCAGTGTCTATTGTATAAGATAGAGATCCTCGATTTACCTCTAAATTTTGGCCTAGTTTGCAGGGAGCCATGGGTACTAAACTACATTTTAGTACAGCTTTTCATCCTCAGACAGATGGCCAGTCAGAGAGGACCATACAGACTCTTGAGGATATGTTAAGAGCCTGTGTTTTAGAGTTCAAAGGTAGCTGGGATACTCACTTGTCTTTAATGGAGTTTGCTTACAACAACAGTTACCACTCCAGTATAGCAATGGTTCCTTTTGAAGCTTTGTATGGTAGAAAATGCAGAACGCCAGTATGTTGGGATGAAGTTGGTGAAAGAAAGTTAGTAGGTCCTGAATTGGTTCAAATGACTACAGAAAATGTAAAAAGGATTAGAGAAAATTTGAAGATAGCACAAGACAGACAGAAAAGCTATGCGGATAGGCGCAGGAAAGATCTTGAATTTGCAGTTGGTGATGAAGTATTTTTGAAATTGTCACCTTGGAAAGGAGTGTTGAGGTTTGGCAAACGAGGAAAGTTGAGTCCACGATTTATTGGACCTTATCAGATTACGGAGCGGATTGGTCCAGTTGCATATCGATTAGATTTGCCAGATGAATTATCCAGGATCCATGATGTTTTTCATGTTTCTATGCTTCGTAAGTATATCACTGATCCGTCTCATGTTCTAGAGTCTCAACCAGTTCAGTTGAAAGAAAATTTGACTTATGAAGTAAAGCCAGTGGGGATTTTAGACAGAAAGGAGCAGGTTCACCGAGGTAAAGCAATTTCGTTGGTAAAAGTCTTATGGGAAAATCAGATGATAGAGGAGGCTACATGGGAAGATGAGGAACAGATGCGTGCTCAATATCCTCATCTATTTACTGATTAGCCAGGTGTTCAACGAATTTCGAGGACGAAATTCTTTTAAGGAGGTAAGATTGTTACAACCCATTTCTAAATAGTCAAAGTCAAAGGTGGAATTGTCAAAGTCAATATCAATAAGGATTTATTTGGACTAAATATTTTTTTGGGGTTAATTTTATTATTGGATTTATGTGAGGAATTTAAATAGATTAGTTTGGAAGTTGATGACTTACTTATTCACTATGGGAAGTATAAGGACTCCATGTGCAAATCTCCTCAATCTTTGACATTTCAACCCAAATTGTCTCATTTCCCTCACTCACTCACGCACAGAAGCAGAAACTGCCGAGAAAGAAGGAAAAAAAGGGGAAGAAAAAGAAGAAAAAAAGGGGAAGAAAAAGAAGAAGAAAGGGGAAGAAAAAGGGAAGAAGGAAAGGAAAAAGGAGGAAAGAAAGGTAAGAATTGATTTCTTCAATTTTTGGGTTCGATTTATTCATTTATTTTCATGAGGCCGAAATTAATTATGTTGATTTCTAGGGTTTATATGGTCCGAAAGTGCTTATGGGAGGGAGAAAAGTTTGATTTCTAGCTCAAGTTTCGTGTTTGGTTAGCTTCCCTTTTGATTCATGGTAAGTTCTATCAATTTTGGCAAACCCTAGAAATTCTAAGTTGGGTATTTTGAATACATTGTTGGAGGAATTATTATTTGGGTGTAATGCTCACTTGGAGAAATGTATTAATGGAACAAGGTGTCAAAGTTATGATGGAACTATGATTTCAAGTTTTCACTTAAGGGAAGATGAATATTTATTTTTATGGTTGTGATGGAAGTAATTTGATAAATGGCAAGCTAGTGATGGAACTAGAAAGTGTTATCAGTTTCATTGGATTTAATGATTTATGTGGGAGATGTAGTCATGTGTTGAGGAAGTTTAGTTTTATCATTATTGCTTTCGATATTATAGGTCTTGGTTCGTCAGTGGCTAATTGGCTATTCATATCATATTTCAGGTGGTGATGAACAAATTGGAAACGCTTATCAGCCAGTCTAGCTTGTAGCTCGTATTTTGTGAGTGGAAAACCTTATTTTTCAGAAACAAATATTTATTAAATATACACTATATCCGAAGGTTAATTATTACCTATATTTGATTTGACGGCATGATTTCCAAAATCAAATGGATTTTTGTAGTCACTTTACTTTTGTAAAGTTAAATCTAGTTCATTGAAATTATTTCTCTAGCATGTTATTCATGTTATATATTTCAGCATATTTACAGTTATTTTAAAACCATCGGAAAGTACCCATGTGATTTTACCCGCTCTGCACTGATGTGAATGTGTTTCCACGGTGTATGATCAGATTATCAGAGGTCTTTGGGACCCACTCTCGTACACATATAGGCTTTGGGCCGTGTATTAGGGTGATTAGCCTTTGGGGCGACTCTGCGTACGTATGACCGGTTTATCGATTATCGATTTGAATGGTTTTGCCTTGTACATCGAGATTACTCGTACATGAGTAAGGCTATTCATTGGGTATTTCTTGGTGTGATTATTTAGTGTATCATTTATATTCATTCAGTTTTAGATTCACTGATTTTCAAATATCAGATACTAGTTCATTTCAGAATATAGAATTCAGCTATTTCAATTACAGAAATACAATTTCAACTTATAGAAACGACAGTTTTACACATATTTATGTTGATACCAGATTGTCTATACTTGACATATTTTTACAATTGGTTATTCAGAATAAATAGTATGAATTTTATGATTTTAGCATGTTTCAGTTATAAAAGAAATTATCAGAATTTCTTAAAAACTTTAAGAATAATAAATCAGATTTTTCAGTAAAAATGTATAAATGGAAAAAGTATATGTATTTGCGAACTATCCACTCACCGAGTTACAAACTCATATATGTTGTCATGTTTTTCCTATCGAGGCCGCTGAATTTGAGATACAGGAAAGCTTTGTTGAAGTTCGTAGCACGACTACCCATCATTAGGTTGCATGATTTTTAATCATATCTATCATGTAAATGTTTAATTGGGAACTTATGTCATAAAACACTTGGTCTAATATTTTGTGTAATGTTCACTTTGTCGATGGGTTGCTTCATCATTGTAATGCATGCATGTAGACATGTTGTTTTGTAGTAGAAGTGTTCACTCAAGTTTAATTTCATATTGATTTTAGTTGTGGTGGTATTGATAGTTTGGTGGTTCCCAAAATATTGATATTGATTATTGTATGGGGTCTTTTGAAAATTTTCAGGTTGGTTTTGTTCTATTTTCTGTGGGAAACTCATCAAAATTTTTACAAAAATATTGCATTCACTAAATAGTCAAACAGTCGTAGAACAGTCTATGTGGCCTTGGTGGTGGGTCCAGCATCTAGTTGGAACTCATCATCGGCGCACGTCACGTCTGGGTCCACTAGGGTGACTTGAGACGGGGTCGTGTCAAACGAGGTCCACTAATGTCTTCTATAGGCTAGGGCACTACCACCATCTAAGACGCGGCCCCTGGAGAAACTAGTGAAAGAGTTCGGCAAAGTGCCAACAGTCCATCTAATGGAATAACCAGGTTTCTCCATGTGCTTGTACGTAAGGAATGGGACCTGCACCTCCGACCAAAAGAGATGATGACAAAGAAGAATATGGTCGATTCTCCGAGGCAATTAAAGAATTGGGAAAACCCAAAAATATAGATATCCCCTCGACCAGAAAAATAACTCCTACAAGAACTTTGTGGGATTCGACAAAAATACCTAGGTTTCCATATTATGCTTTTGGAAGGAACAAGAAAGTAGTACAATAAACTAACAACATGCAGCATTAGCAGCTGGCCTAACCTTAAAAACCAATTCATCCATATGTTAACCATGGGGACTCCATATCAATAGGAAGGATCTATGACATAAGGCAGGACACCGGTAAGCTTTTGCAAAGCTATCTCAGCAACTTCATCCGAGAAATGGTGGAAGTGGAAAGCATTCCATACGATATAGCCTTTTGAGCTTTGATGTCCTCTTAGATAAGACGACTTCTTTTTGGAAAAGCCTATGTAGCCGAGCACCTAAGACATATAGTGACTTAGTGAATTTTATTAAGGAAGAGATCCATGATCAAAAAATTATAAGTCCAGTAGAACCACAGTCGAGGCATGGCCATATTAATAAAGGAAAGGCTCCAGTGCCAAGCTAGGTTCTTTAAGGCCTCCGACGACGATATGATAATCGTGCAATTGAGATAACCTTTGTGAATCTCATAGGGTCACACTAGTACTCTGGCAAGCAAAGAGTTTCGTCCCCGACTAAGTATTGTAGGTACCATCATTCCTCCGACGATGACTGTTACATCTCAAATTTTTAGTCAAAAGTCAATGGTTGAATTGTCAAGGTCAAGGTCAATATGGACTTAATTGGAATAATTTATTTTTCTTGGGACTTATTTTATATTCAAGATAATAGAGGGTTAAGGTGGTTTAAATTAAAAGATGAGGACTTACTTATTTTGTCATTGGAAGTTGGGGGACTTTGCAAAAGCCCATAAATTAGCAATTTAACAACCCAATTCCCATTTCATCCTCTCCATTCACGCAGATGTTACTTTTTACGTCATGCATTTATGGCATGCATTTAAGGCATGCCGTAAAAGTTAACTATTTACAGCATGCCTTAAATGCACGCCGTAATAAATCAGTTACTAAAAGTATTTACGGCATACATTGATGGTATGCCGTTAAAAGTAACATTTTACGGCATACATTGATGGCATGCCGTAAAAAGTAACATTTTACGGCATACATTGACCGCACGCCGTAAAGCCAACGACAATTTTTTTTAATTATGAAATACTAAAGTCTAGCTTAAGCTTAAAATTGAAGCCCAAAACCTATTTGATCCAATCCAATACCAGCAGCCCATTACAGAATTTTTCTCAATTCGTTCCCTTCAATCAATTGACTGAGTTTCTCTTCCCAATTCGTTCCAAATTCCACCTCCAAGCTCCGCCGGTTGCTACTCAGCTCGCCTCCATTTTTCTCCTCTGTTTCTCCCAACCCATACCCATTAATTCATTACCCAATCCTTCAACCTGAACCCGTTGCTGCTCAGCTCGCCTCCGTCCCTGTTCGAGCCCTAGACGGCTATTCCGCGAGAGTGCATATAAAAGCGTGACCACTGGGCGCCGACGATTCTTCGACAATCGGACTAGTGGTGCTATCCTCACCGTGCAAGAAAGTAGAGGCTTATCAAAGGAAATCATTGTGGAAACAAAAAGGAACTTCTTCAGAAGTCTTAGAAGCTCAACAACTAATTCAGGTAAACGTCTCTCTCTCTATTGTTCTTCACTAATATTTGCCGAATGACAATATGCATTTTGGGCAGTTTGGTTAATCATTCATGAGTATAATTAATTAGGATTCTATGTGAAATGTGGGACGGTTTGGTGAATCATTCACCACGTGCAGGAGTTGGATTAGTTAGTTTTCTGAATTTCTCGAGGATTTATGTGAAATGTGGGGCGGTTTGGTTAATTATTCATCACCTGCAGGAGTTGGATTAATCAACACAATGGCATCTCCATCTAGTACCTCTTACAGTTTTGTTTTGAGCAACTAATTATGTCAAATGTTTGACATTCTAGTGAGAAACATATTCATCCTAATCACTTGAGAAGTCTGTTGTGCCTCTTTAATATAGTGTTTTAGTGAGAAACATATTCATCCTAATCAAGGATAGCATAAAGACGAAATACCAAGTAAGCTTTAGAGATTCTTATGCCAAGTGGAACAGTTGCCTCTGGATGCCTCCGGAATTTCTTGATTAATTTTAGTGAACAAAGCACTAACTATAAAATATATTTGGGTTTCTGAAATTGTTGCATAAATAGCTTGGATATTCAGATTCTCTAGTTAATCTTCATTTAATGAAAAGATATATCTTGTTGACTAAGTACAATTACAACAAAAACAAGCAAAGTCTTATTCAAGTAAGCTTAGCACTTCAACAATATTTAGTAAACAGAAAATGGAAAGGGGAGGGGTAGGAAGTCAATTGAAGAACCTTGTTCTTTTCACACCAGGTGAAATGGTTTGAGAGAAAAGTGAAAGTGATTAGAAACTTATGGCTTTTATTGGTGAAGATGGGCAACATTTTGATCTACTTTGAAATTGAGACTGTGTCCAGGGATTGATGCTTTCCTGTTTATTCAAAGTGCAGTGAGATTACTGCATTACGTTTGCTTAAATTAACATGTAGTTGATACTCATATGATTTCCCAAATATCAAGTTCAGTTGTTCCGATCATAATTGATGATACACAGGTAGTTTGTGGTTTATTGCAGCACCATTGTCTTAATGAAGTTCTCTATTAATTTCTTAACAAATTGCAGTAGTGTTGAAGGAGTTACAAACTGCTCCAATTTCGCCTATTTTAATTCAGGTTTGAATCAATTTTTTTTTTTTAATTTCACTTTGTGTGAAACTTTATTGTCAAAATGATTTACCTAATTGGAATTTGATTTTTATGATGTCCTAAAAAGTAAAAAGTAACCCGCCTTTTACGACATCGTTTTATACAGCGCGCGGCTGCACGTCGTAAAGAGTTATTTACGGCATACAATGCACGCCGTAATAAGTAACATAAGACTCATTTATTTCCAAGAATGTTCGAATATTCTACACAGACCTCATTTATCAACAGGCTAAATGGGCACGGAAATATTGTTGCTCATAAATATGACTCCAAGAACAAAGTAATGTGTCAATCACTTTTGTTGTTGAAGTTTTTTTGTGATTTGCTCCCCTGACAATCTCTCATTTCTTTATTGTGAAGTTTTTTTGGCTATTCAATCACTTTTGTGTGTGGATGCCTTAAAGCTGGATTGTAGCCAAAATATTCAAATTCCAAGATAGTTCATGGTTTTTTTATTTATTTATTTTATTGTCAAAATGATTTACCTAATTGGAATTTGATTTTTATGATGTCCTAATAGAATCGTTTTTTCTTCATTCTTACTGTGTTGCAACAGATTGTAACTTAATATTGTTGATATATTATCATGGATAAAGATTGGGTACACTTATCAAGGTTATCTTATCCTCTTAAATTTAGAACCCTTTTAACAAATGTCAATAAATGCTTTTTAGATGATTTATTTAGCATTATTTTTTATAGAGTTTCGGAGGCATATCAACAGGGTGCAAGAAAATTTGCAGATATGGTGCAAGCCAATGCCGGGAATCCAAAAAAGGTCATATGTCCTTGCAAATGTTGCAAAAACCTATTTCACCAACATTTTGATATAATGTATGGACATTTGATCATTAATGGCATGGATCCTACGTACACTACCTGGGTGTTTCATGGGGAAAAATCGAATGTAGCATCATTGCCTCCTCAAGATGTAGAAAATTTAGAGACGTATAGGATGTATAGATATGCATTTTTTCATGATGACAATATTGTAGAGCCTGAGAATGAAGATAGACAGAAAGATTTTTCAAAGTTATATGAAGGCGTCGAAATTCCTTTATATCCTGGTTGCACAAAGTATACAAGGATATCTGCAATCGTTGTCCTATATAAGCTTAAAGCTACACATGGTATATCTGACAATGGTTTCACTGAACTTCTTGATATTATTCGAGATATGCTACCACATGGAAACACCCTTCCTGATTCATGCAAGGAAACAAAAAAGTTATTGAACACCTTTGATTTAGGGTATGAAAAGATACATGCATGTGTAAATGATTGTTGTTTGTTTAGAAAGGATCTAGAGAATTTGGAGACATGTCCGAAATGTGCGTCTTCGCGGTGGAAAGTTAATGAACGGACTAAGAAGATTAAAAAAGGGATACCTGCAAAGGTTTTGCGATATTTTTCGATCATACCACGATTTAGAAGAATGTTCAGATCAGTTGATAAGGCAAAACAACTAATATGGCACTCAAATCACAAAAGTCAAGATGGAAAAATGCGTCATCTAGTTGATTCATTAGCTTGGGAGAGAATTGATCAAAAATGGCCTTGTTTTGCATCAGAACCACGAAATCTTAGGCTTGGCCTTTCTTCAGATGGATTTAATCCCTTTGGTGACCTAAGTTCTAGGTATAGTTGTTGGCCGGTGATACTAGTTATATATAATCTCCCACCTTGGATATGTATGTCTAAAGAAAATTTGTTGTTGACTTTATTGATCCCAGGTCCAAAACAACCTGGAAATGATATAGATGTGTATTTAGAACCACTAATAGAAGACTTAAATGAGATGTGGGATATGGGTGTTGAAGTATATGATGGATTTACCAAGTCCACCTTCAATTTGAAGGCTGTGCTAATGTGGACAATTAATGATTTTCCTGCTTATGGGAACTTATCAGGATATCCTACGAAAGGAGAAGTAGCATGTCCAGTATGTGGTTTATCCAATGTGCAAAATGGTTGACATATAGTCAAAAGTTTTCATACATGGGTCATAGAAGATTTCTTGCATATAATCATCCTTATCGATCGAAAGAAGCTTGGTTTGATGGAAACAAGGAACATAGGCCTAGTCCTAAAATATTAACCGGTCGAGAAGTGATGTGCTCAATCAAGAATGTTAGCTATAATTGGGGAAAAATAGGAAAAAAAAGAAAGATGAAAAAATCAGATTCTAATTGGCCATGGAAAAAAAAGTCAATATTCTTCGAGTTACCATATTGGGAGGTTAGTCATTTTAAATTATTTTGAATTAGTTATTTCTTTGCTTAAACTTTTTTTTCTAAATTTATATTGTTATTTTTCGAATTAATCGCTTTTGCGTCATAATTTGGATGTAATGCACATTGAGAAGAATGTTTGCGAAAGCATTCTTGGCACTATTTTGCATGTGAAGGGAAAATCAAAAGATGGGCTAAATTCTCGTAAAGATTTAATCAATATGGGAATTAGAAAGGATCTTCATCTAGAATTGAAAGGAAATACATATTATCTACCCACAACATCATATATGCTATCAAAAAAAGAGAGAGAAATACTTTGTAAGAGGCTGTTTGATTTAAAATTACCTGATGGTTATAGCTCTAACATTTCAAAGTGTATTTCATTAGCAGATAATAGGATTTTAAATCTGAAATCTCATGATTGCCATGTGCTCATACAACAATTGTTATCAATTGCATTAAGAGGACTTTTGCCTATAGAACCACGAAATACAATTTTTCGACTATGTGCATTTTTCAACGAGATATGTCAAAGAGTCATTGATAAAAATAAATTAGAAAAGTTTGAGGAGGATGTTGTTGTGACTTTGTGTATGCTAGAAAGGTATTTTCCCCCGTCTTTTTTTGACATAATGATTCATTTAACCATCCACCTTGGGCGTGAGATTTGTATTGGTGGACCAGTACAATATCGTTGGATGTACCCGTTTGAGAGGTAAATTACTATTATACTTTTGTAAGTATTCAAAATTTCTTCTTTTAATTACTTAGATATCTAATCCCTATTATATGGTGAATTAGGTTTATGAAAACACTTAAAGGATATGTACGAAATCGTTCAAGACCAAAGGGCTGCATAGCAGAGTGTTATTTAGCTGATGAATGTATGCATTTTTGTAGCGGTTACATTAAACAAGTTGCTGAAGTAGGTATTCGACATACTCGGAATGAGGATTTCGAGAATGAAACAATTATTGTTGGACGTCCGATTTCTAAAGGAAAGTCAAAGACTTTGAGTCAAGAAATGTTAGAGGTCGCTCATCGTTATGTGCTGTATAACAGCGTTGATGTTGAGCCATATATAACGTAATGAAGTTAGTTAATTTATTATTTTAATATTGAATTATGTTCTCTCATAAATTTCTCTTATTATTTGTTTTTTTTATTTTCATTTAGGATGCATAAAGAGGAGATTAGGAATTCAGATAGTCGCATTGCCAAGAATGAAACCTTATTACAAATGAGACATATGGAGACTTTCACTTCTTGGTTTGCGGAGAAAGGCAAACAAGACAATTGTAACATGTCTAATACATTGAAATGGCTTGCACGTCGGCCTAGATATGATGTGATGTCACATTCTGGCTATGTTATCAATGGACATCGGTTTCATACAACCGATATTAGTAGAAGTACACAAAACAGTGGTGTTTCTATTGAAGCACAAACTATTTGTCGGTCTAGTGTGAAGGATACAAGCCATGTAGTTGGTAAAATATCTTATTACGGGGTTATAAGAGACATAATTTTACTAGATTATCATAGTTTTAAAGTTCCCATGTTTCATTGTGATTGGGCAAATATAGATAGTGGAGTCAAGATTGAAGACGGATTTACATTGGTAAATCTTCATAGTGGACAACGTCAATTTGAAAGAGATCCATTTATTTTAGCGTCACAAGCAAAACAAGTTTTTATTCTAGAGAGAGCGATACATCTAGTTGGTATATTGTATTGAAAGCACCTCCCAGAGGATTTCATGAGTTAGAAAATTTTGATGAGGATGCTTATACTCCATCCACATTAGATGCATTAAGATTTGATATGACTGTTGAAGATGAAGGTTATGTAAGACATGATTGTGAGGGCATTGATATTGAATATGGTAATTGTACTTCTTAAACTTTACATCTTGCTTTATTTTAATTTTGTATTTATGTGATATTATATTGATGTTAATGTCTTTAATGTCTCTAATTCTTGCTTTACGTTTGTAGATGCAAACGATGAAATTTGACTATTGTGGATGCTGATATTCACACAAGTGGAAATAAGATGACATATCATGGTGAAGTAAGTTCCCAAATTACTTAATTAAAAATTTTTAATGATTCTATGTTAACTTCAAGTAAAACATTGCTTGTTTTTTCTTCTTCATTTAATACAGTCATCTAATCAAGGCTATAAGAAATCAAAACGAGCTAAAAAAGCTTCAGTTATTGCTGCCACAAGAAAAGGAAATGAAGGGATACGAATATCAGAAGGAGGTTCTAATTCGGTTCCAGACGAGAATGATGTGCAACATGATGTAGAAGAATTGCCTAAAGGAAAGAAGGGAAGGGGTCGAGCAAAATTGAATTATCTCAACAAAGGAAAATGCGCGAAGTTACCCATAGAATTTAATGAAAGAGGGCAGCCAATTTGTAAAGGTTCAAATAAGTTATCATCGTTTCTTGGGACCACAACTAGAGAACTTATACCAATTACATGGAAAAATTGGAAAGATATTAACGAAAATTTTCTTGATGACATATGGGAGCATGTGCAGGTAATATAAACTCCTCGTCTCTTATATAATTTCAATTAAATTACTATTAATATTGTGAACTTTGATGCAGCATAAGTTTGATGTTCATACTTGTCATAGAAAATACATCATGCAAAAAATGGGAAAGAATTGGCGAGATCATCGATCTAATGTGCTTAAAGCGATCAGTAACCAAGGAAAAACAATTGGCATGACACGAGCTGCTGCTCTCCTCAAGCCCGATAATGTTGAATCAATGGAAGAATGGCAAGCATTTGTCAAAGAACGCAATTCTCAACCATATAAGGTAAGCATTCCATTGCTTTATATTTCTTATAAAATTTATGCTTTTATAGTACTAATTGATTTTGTAGGAAAAGAATGAAAGATTCAAAAAGATGAGAGCAGATCAAACCATAATGCATACAACAAGTAGAAAAGGCTTTGCTCGCTTAGAAGCTGAAATGGTAAAAAATTGTTAAATCAAAAGTTAAATTTGCTTGAAAAGTTATAAACGTTTACAAACTATCACGTATATGAAATATGTAAAATGCAGCGTGTTGAAAGTGAAGATCCCGATTCCATAACAAGAGATGATGTTTATATTCGAGGACATACGCGAAAAAATGGTGAACCTATTAATGAATTAGCTGGAGAAACATTGGTAACAATATTGCTTTTAGTAATTTTTGGTAATTAATCAAAGCTTATATTCATAATTTTAGCTCAATGTATTTCCTCATTTCAGAATAAAATAAAAGCAAGTTCACAGACGGTCACCTCTCCAAGCAAACACTCTCTCAAAGATGATGGAGTTACAAAAGTACTTGGTCCAGAACGTCGAGGATGGGTAAGAGGTCTTGGTTTTGGTGCCACTCCTTCAAAGTTGAATGCTTCGGTGCACAATCGTAACTTGCAAACTCAAGTCCAAGAGTTGAGAGATGAAATTAAAGAATTGAAGACTTTGTTTCAAGGGAAGAGTAAAAGTGTTGAACAAGAAGATAATGTAAGTCGAAAATTAGAATTGATGAATGTTATTCTCAATTACATATACTCTCTATATTCAAAATACTAAATTGTACAACTCGATATGAATTTTACAGCTTAGAGATAGAAGTTTGAATGATTTAGATAACCTTTAGAATAAGAAATGCAAATTGTTATCTTGGTTTGGAAAAGCTGATATTGTTGCAAAAGGTGAAATCGCCTCAAGAAATCCAAGTGATCTAGTTCATCATGTACCCCTTGGTAACGAATGTTGGAGAGTTTGGGTTAATGAAGTGATTGATAATGTCAGCTTGTATCGTCCCACACGTGAACTTTTTCTTCTTGAAGATGCATTAGGAAGTACAATTGCATGGCCAATTAGGTACATCGAAGTGGATTCACTGTAATTACAACAAAGGTATACTTAATTTCTTTTATTATTTTAAATCATCGAACCACATTCACTGGTAATCGGGTTTTATTAACATACCTTTATTGTTTTTATGGTGTGCAGGGAGTTACTATTTTGTGTGAGCTAAGCTCGAAGAAGTTAACTTTGATATGGACCATCATTTTTTTTGAAGTAGTAGTCTTTTGAGAATTGTTGAGATAGACTTTGCATTGACATATTGTATGGAACCGTATTCAATATTTTTATTTATCGAAACAATGGAAACAATATTTTGAAGTAGTAGTCTTTTGAGAATTGTTGAGATAAACAATACTTTTATTTATCGAAATATTGATTTTTTATGGATTAATTTTGTTTTGTTATTATTATAGGTGTGCTGGTAATCAAATAAATAAATATATTTTTTAAAAATTAAATTGATATTTACGGCATGCATAAGCATGCCGTAAATTACAAAACAATTTACGGCATGCAGTGAATGCATGCCGTAAAAGGGGGTTCACCTATTACGGCATGCCATTAATGTATGCCGTAAATACTAGTTCACCTTTTACGGCATACATTGATGTATGCCATAAATACTAGTTTACCTTTTACAGCATGCAATGCATGCATGCCGTAAATGTGAATGCAACTTTTTACGGCATACCATGGAATGCCGTAAAACTTATTTACGGCGTGCATTGACGGCATACTCTGCATGCCGTAAAAAGTATCTCACTTTTTACGGCATGGCTTTATACGGCATGCGGCCGCATGCCGTAAAGAAGCATTTACGGCATGCAATGCATGCCGTAAAAGGTAACATTTGTTGTAGTGATTGTAGGTACCATCATTCCTCCGACGATGACTGTTACATCTCAAATTTTTAGTCAAAAGTCAATGGTTGAATTGTCAAGGTCAAGGTCAATATGGACTTAATTGGAATAATTTATTTTTCTTGGGACTTATTTTATATTCAAGATAATAGAGGGTTAAGGTGGTTTAAATTAAAAGATGAGGACTTACTTATTTTGTCATTGGAAGTTGGGGGACTTTGCAAAAGCCCATAAATTAGCAATTTAACAACCCAATTCCCATTTCATCCTCTCCATTCACGCAGAGAGAGAGAGCAGAGACAGAAAAAGGAGAAAAAAAAAAGGAAAGAAGAAGGAAAAGGAAGGGAAGAAGAGGAAGAAAAAGAGGAAGGAAGGAGAAGAAGGTAAGGTGGTTATCAAACTTGATTTCAATTTTTATTTTAGCTATTTTCTTAGAAGTAAAGATATATTATGTTAATTTCTAGGGTTTTAATTGGGTTCGAAAATTTCAATTTTTAGGGGACAAATCATGATTTTTAGTTCAAGTTTCCTTGGTGGTTAGCTTCCATTTACATTTAAGGTAAGAAACTCTATTTTTGGGTAAACCCTAGATTTTCTATTGGATGCTTGAATAAGTATTGTTAGTGGAAATTGTAGTGGTGATGTAATACTTACAAGAAAGCATGATTTTATGGAAAAATATGTATGTTTAATTGGTTGGATGTTAATTATTAGTTGTTACTTGATTGAAGGAGATATTTGTAGTTAATCTTAGAATGAAGGTTATGTTGATTTATTGGGTATTAGTAAATGGACTAGAAAATGAAATTGGTCTCATTTGATTAAAGGAATAATTTGGAACATCTAGTCAAGTATCGAGAAATTTAGTTGTAGTATTATAACATTGCATTTTGGAGGTTTCTTAACTTGATAGTAGTTGAATTAGTTATCTTGTATGATTTTTCAGGTGGTGACACAGAGATTGGAAAAGCCTACCGATCTTCTTAGACTAACTTATTCTGAGTGAGTGGAAAAGCTTATTTTTCAGAAATAAATAGTCACTGAATTTATATCGTATTAGAAAGTTAATTATTTTATATAACTGGTTTGAGAGCATGATTTTTCAGAATCAAATGGATTTTATATTCAATTCTTTTAAAGTTAAATTAAGTTCATTTGATCATTTCTCTAGCATGTTGTATCCATATGTTATATTTCAGTATATTTAAAGTTATTTTAAAACCACTAGAAAGTACCCAGGTGATTTTACCCCAGTCTACACTGATGTGAATGTGTTTCCACAGTGTATGACATCATATGGTTATTTTACCCGACCTGCACTGATGTGAATGTGTTTCCACAGTGTATGGTCAATTATGGTGATTTTACCCGCTCTGCACTATTGTGAATGTGTTTCCATAGTGTATGACCAGATTATAACTCTGCGCGCGTATGACCAGAATTACAGAATGTCAGAATCGAATAGCTTTGCCATGTATATCGGTACTTATCGATACATGAGTAAGGTTATTCAGGGTACCTTTTGGTGTGATATTTCAGTATTTCTACAGCTTATTGGATTTTCAGTTATAGAATTCAGATTAGTCAGTTTTCAGTAAATAGCTTTCAGCTTATGACTTTGATCAGCAAAAGATTTCAGAGATTCTCATTTATACTAGATTGCTTACATTCGTTATGATTTATAGTAAATTATTTAGAATGAAGAATAAAGGATTTTATGATGCAGTCATGTTTTAAGTTTTTTTTTTTATTAAAAGTATTATTTGATTTCATATTTTCTTAAAGTTCCAAAAGAGGAAGGATTTTCAGAAAATGTGCATAAATGAAAGGAAATATTCTTATTTATAATTATCCACTCACTAAGTTGCAAGCTCACATATTTTTCCACTTCTTTTCTTAGCAGATAGTAGCTGAGTTGAGCAGCATTGGAGCCTAGTTGTCCATCGTGTAGAGCCACATTTTGTCTATAATTGTATGACTCATTTTGTCGATTTACATAGAACATATTTTTTGGGGTACATGCATTAGTTGTCAAGAAGTTAAGGTTGTAATTTCATGTATCCATGTCATGGGCTCATTGCATATTGAGTATTTTGAGACTTTTGAAGTAAAATGGTTGTAATTATTGACTTTCTTGCTTTGTTTTTGGAATGGTTTGATTTTTGAGGGGCTGGTGTACCCTATTTAAAAATATATGTTCTGGTTGGAGAAGTTTGATTATTTTTCAGGTGGTTTTGGTACAAATTACAGGGGAAACTCTGTCAAAATTTTTATAAAAGTGTATCACAGTTAGAACTAGTTATAGTCGCCTTGGTGGTAGGTCCGGCACTTAGTTGGTATCTATCATCGGCGCACGACACGTGTCAGGTCTATTAGGGTGACTTGGGACGGGTCGTGACAATGACACTGCTATATGCATGAGGTTGAAGGCAACGATGGAGAATATCGGCATGGAAAGGGACCAGTAGGCAAATGTGAGGCAGTAGGTAAAAGGACATATAGGCTCTACTTTCCATGAGGACACCCTACACAGCATCGAAATCAATGATCGATCGTAAATTTTCCCCTTCAAGAGGCTAGTGATTCAAACTATCTTCGAAGGCCCATATGTGGGTCTGTAAACCATGAACACTCTACTAAAATATGCTAGAAAAAGAACAAGGAGCCTCCGATACATGGTGCATGGAAAGAAATCTAATAAGAGAGAAATGTTTAAAGGCATATGCTTTAAGGACGAAGATAAGGAGGGTGTCCACTATCCCAATTGTGATGTCATGGTGATTAGGGCCGAAGTAGCGAGTAATGGGATGAAGAAGGAGTTGGCCGACAATGTGAATTCAATAAAAATTATCTTTGGGTTTGCCTTTGACCAAATGGAGGTAGACCTCCCGCTGACCCCTACTTCAAACCCATTGTATGAATCATTATACCTACCATTAGAGATACAACACCCAGGGTTGTATATATATTCCTAGAATTCCTGGTAGTAAATACCTATAATGTGATCCTTGAAAAATCCATTGATCAAAGAATTAAAGGCTATCGCCTCCATACATCACCTTGCTATGAAGTTCCCTACTGAAGCTAGGGTGGTACTATGAAAGGGGACAAATGAGGGGCAAGAGTATTGTACTTAAGTACCATTCGCAAAGCCACTCATCGGCCCAAGGCGAACTGCATCATAATGGTGGATACCATGATGGCAGAAAAAGTGATGGATAAGGTACCAGCCAACGTACCCATAGGTGATACTAATTTGGCCAATATTGAGAAAAGTGTCGTGAATGATCCTAATTCGCAAGCCATTAAGTCCGAATCCCAAATACCTCCAATTGAGAAACTCAGAAGTATACCAATAGAGTAATATAGCACCAAAGTACTCTAAGTGGAAAATGACTTGTCTAAGGAAATGGAAAAGAACTGAAGAAGTTTCTAAAAAGGAACATTGATCTAACGCATGGAGGAATGAGGACGTGCATGAATTGATGCAAAGGTATTGTGCCATACCTTAAGGATTGATCTCAAAATTTGTCCTTAGATAAAAGAGGAAATCCCTCAAGCCAACGAGATACGCAACCTTGAAACAAAAGGTTGACAAGCTGGTAACAATTGCTTCATCTAGAAAGCACATTATCAAACCTAGATAGCAAATAAAATCCTCATTTGGAAGCCCAACTAGGAGTAGCGAGTATGCATAGACTTTGGGGATATGAACAAGGCATGCCCTAAGGATAACTTTTCCAACCCTGAATTAACTAGCTGGTTGACATGCCCTTCTGAGCTTCATGGATGCTATTGAAACTATAATTTGATCTCCATGTATAGGCTAGTGGAGGAGTATACATCCTTCAAGATCCATACCTATATTACTACTAGGTAATGCCCTTTAGATTGAAGAATAATGGCGCCACTTACCAGTGGTTGGTGAATCAATTTTTTGTGGACTAAATTGGAAAAATTGTAGAGTTATATGTAGATAATATGCTAGTAAAAAGCTAGAAGGCAAGCGATTATATAGCCCACTTCGAAAGCATATTCAACATTCTTCAAAATTGTCAGATTAAACTAATCCACAAAAGTTTGTATTCGAGTCACCTCGGGCGAGTTTTTGGATTCTTGTCAATGAAAGAGGGATAGAGGCCAATTTGAAAAAGATTATAGCTATCTTGGAGATAAAGTCTCCACAGAAACCTAAGGAGGTACAGAGTCTTATAGGAAGGATAACTATCATTATTGGTTTTTTTTTTTCCCAAAAATAAATGAATCTCTTTTTTAAAATTACTAAAAGGAAAGAAGTTTGAATGGACTCTAGAGTGTGAAGAAGCTTCTAGATATGAATCAACACTTATGCTAGGCTGCTCTATTGTCCGAATCGGTCCAAGTATAAATCTTATATATGTACCTAATCTTCTCAAGGAGGTTACAAGTACTTGTCCGAACCGAGGGAATGCAAAAAATCCCAATTAATTATATGAACAGAGACCTCCAGGATATCAAGAGAAGGTATCCAGATATGGAGAAACTGGCTTTTGCCTTAATGGCAATCTCTAGGAAATTAACGCCATATTTTCATGCCAATACCATTGATGTATTGACCAATTTTCCTTTGAGGTAAGTTCTACTGAAGCTTGGCGCTTTCGAAAGATTAATGCAATTAGCAATTGAGCTAACTTAATTTGACATCCAGTTTCGACCAAGAATTTCTATCAAAGGTCAAGCCTTAGTAGAGTTTGTTGCTGAGTTCACCGATGGACCTATAATATCGAGGACCTTGATTCATTGAAATATAGGCAATGAAAATTGTTTGTTGACGGCTCTGAGCCGGAGAATCTGAATGGGAGCAGAGATAATCCTTAAAAGCCTAGAGGGACATTATAAAATTGTACATTGAGGTTCAACTACCATAGCTTGAATAATGTCGATAGTATAAGATATCGATAATAGACCTTAAATTGACAAAAGGAGATATAAGTAAAGGAATACAAGTGTTGTGTTTTTTCTATAACAAGTGTACGATATCGTAACAAGTAATATAATGAACATTTGAGTCACAATTATTATTTCCACGAGAACTATACTTTAGAACTTAATTAGATTTTTCTAACTCCTATTTGATGAAAGTAAACAAAGAGTTTACTTCATTAAAATGCACACAAAGATTGGTTGAGATTTCAAATAATGGATGGAAAATTAGGGACAAATAATTTCACATATTAATCACCTTTAAGTCATAATTCAGGATTCAAGACCCTAATATAGTGTTCAATCGAATTCTTCTATAGTATTCAATTTACCCATCTCGAGTTCTCATTAAGCCTACTTAACTATTTCAATCACATATCTCTATGAGAATTTACCTTAGTTAAATGAAATATTAGTTATAAGAATTCGTCTATGATCGCAATATTTAGTATAGGTATCTCTACACGTTAACTAAATTACCGAATTTTACTATATGGTCTAAATCTCAAACTCACCTCTCGATTCGTAAAAAATTTACAAAGTCATCAAATTAGTGTTCAAGTAATTTAATGCATTAAACTCATAGTAAAATCAATACATGAACGATAAAATACCAAAAATCTTGAATAAAAGGCATAAAGGCTTTCAAGTAGATTACATTGTTCGCCCTAACATCAAGTTTAGCTACTCATAATAAATGAAGAAAAAACAAGAAGTTATTATTAAATACATCACCGAATTTTGAGTATAGATGTAGAAAAAGAAATAAAGCTTGCACCAAGTTATACTTCATCTTCCAATCAATGTTTCAAAATGTGAATTCCTTGTTGTTTTCCTCCTTTGAATTGTGCTCTTCAATCTCTAGTTGTATCCTCTCTCTTTTTCAATGCTTGGAACCCCTAAAAATTCATCATTTGTTCTATTTATACCTCCCTACATGTTATCCCCAAATTTGGAATTTTTCTGGGCTTTTCGTAGCCCAACACAGCATAACCCTTAAATTCGCTAGGAGGCGGCGCATATGCACCGCGATGAACCTCCAAGCAGTTCCTAAGCACTATGGGTGCAGCGGCTAGGCACTACATCTCTGTAAAAATTGGCTTCTTCCGGGTAAACATAGCGCCTCGACGCTGACTCGTTGTTCCAAACTCTGCATTTTCTTCAGTATTTTTATAATATTTTTTTCTTCTAATATCTGATTAAGGTAATGCATTGTAACAATAATTCAAATGGCTACAACTTTACTACAAATAGCTCTTTTTCAATTCGAACGTTTACTGGGTCAAAAATGTGTCTCAATCTCCAACTAAAAATTAGGACTTTAAAAATTGATTTGTGAAAATATTTTGACCATATTTTCACTCCTTTTGACTTTTAATTATATCCAATTAACCCATAGCATTCTTAAATCTTCATCGTGTGCTCCGACACAATTTTTGAGTATTTGTACTTTAGCCCCCAACCTTTAAATCTTGCCATTTTCACAATTTTTCGCTTATTTCTTTCAATTTCACTTCCATTAATTGAGTTTCACCTAATAGCACATTATATAATAAATTATGCTATAATTTTATTAAAAGAATTACTAAATGTTAATATTTTAGAGCCCGAATAAGTATACAAAATACACTTGTCAAACACCCCCAAACTTCAACATTTGTTTGTTTTCAAACAAAACAATAACCTAACTTAACAAACACACAAATATGCAAAAGTTTTTGACTAGATAACCTGCCATTTTATCTCCTGATTGAAATCATTGAATTAAATTGATAAACAGCTTAAATGTCGCATTACCAAAATCAATTTCTACTTCTCCAATGCAAAATTGATGTGTGTGTGAAGAATTAAGCATAACATTTTAAATTCATGAGTTGTTTCAATTCTCAATCCTCCATGGTCAAATATATTCTTTCATCACTCGTAAAATTTACACACCCCAAACTTATTATTATTTTTTTTCCAGTATGTGAACTAATGTTGAAATTTCTACTATCCTCAACTCTTTAGTTTAGGTAAAATTTCACCAATTGTAGTTCAACATGAAAATAAACAATGATTTTTCATTAAGTTTGATTATATCAATTTCTAGGACTTAATTAAGCTAATAATCTCTTATCAAAAGTCAATTTTTCTTAAATAGGTGTTTGAGACTTAACCAACGCATTTGATGCGTCCTCTATTTCATGCACCAGATTTTTGATTTTTTTTTTTTTTCAACAATTTTCTTTCTTTATTTGAAGCATTATCTCCCTTAGGCTTTATAAAAGACACATGCAACAAGCTTTCGGTCGATGACTTCTAAGTCAAATGACCATCGGGTACCGGGTTTTAAAATCCTTGCAGACTTAATAGCTCGAATCATAAAGGCTACGAAGAGAAATTTTTAAATAAAATATTATGTATGCCTTGATTAGTGCAATATCCCTTATTTAACACTAATTCATGCAAAACGACCTCTAACTTGAGATTTTCACTAATTGCATCCTATTGACCTTAGACAATCCACACAAGATTTTTTTTTAAATTTCACACATGGAATCCCTATTTATCTTAACATCTTTCTACAATAGTGAAATCCCTCTAAAATATTCTGTATTTGGTCCAAAAATGTAAAATTTAGTGGTTTTAGGTTTAACATCTATGGTCCACTATTTCAACACATTCAATTATGAAATCAACTCATTCTGACACAATGTTTAACTTAATTTATGTGCTCAATATATATCAAAATCTCACGTGAAAAAATGAAAATTAATCTAAGCATATAACCTATTCACCATTAATAGATCAATTTATGATTCAATACATTCATCATTGACAGTCAGACCAACTAACTCCTACACGTACACAAAAATATAATTTTTTTATTTTATTTTTGAAATTTTCAAACTTTTTTTTTTACTAAAGCAATAAAAGCACACTAAAACACATAAAAAATTGAAAACTAATGTTTTCCACCCACAAATTTAAACTAGACATTGTTCTCAGTGTCTTTAATCCTAAATCCCATATAAAGGGGTGTGGAAGAAAGTGAAGAAAAGACTCCCCTTATATGACTTGTAATTCAATGGTTAGTTTCATTATTGTTCCCGTTGGTTTCTTGGTAAATATTGGTTTAAATGTTTCGCGACATCGTGTTCTTAAAAAATCAAATAAAATATTAGGATCAAATAATTGGAATAAGTGTTACTTGGCTCAAACATCTAATAAACCAACTAACATATCGAAAACCTAAGGGGAAATGGGGTATGGATGATGAGTCACAAATAACTCAAAATAAACTAAACTACCCTAAAACTTAAAAATACAATAAATAAAAAGAAAGAAAGTTTGAGTTTCCTCCCAAGTTGATTATGGTGGCTCGAACTAAGTAATGTCATCATTGCACTTTGTGCAATTTTCATTTATGCACCCTTTTTTTATTCTCCATATTTTGATATTTTCATTTTCATCTCTACTAACAAGTCTACCAAAATTTGATTTTCTGTTTTGACAATTTCGTTGATCAGGTGGCTCTTTTTCGTCAATTCTAAAGCAATGATTTTTGTTTGAAGGTTTCTCAAATGGGGTACAAATATTAAATATTTCTTGCTTGTCCTCCACAATCAATATTAGCTCATCTTTCTCCATGTCAATCAGAGTTCGACCCATTGCTAAGAATGGACGCACAAATATAATTGGAATGTCTTGATCGTTTGGTATGTCCAGCACAATGAAGTCCACCGAAAATATTAAATTTCTTGATTTTATGAGCACATCCTCAACTTTGTCTCGTACCTTTGAAATTGTTGGATCAGCTAGTTGTAGGGTTATTGATATCTCGTACCCAATTATAATTTCCTGTAAACAGAATATGACATTAGATTTATACTTGCATCTGTGTCACACAATGCATTAATAGCACAATAATTTCTAATTGAAATAGGTAAAGTAAAACTCCATGGATCTTTCAACTTGGGAGGCAACTTGTTTTGTACTCTTGCACTATTTTTCTCCATTGATGCCACAATTTCAAACTCTGGAAGCGTTCTTTTCATTGTCAACATCTCTTTCAAAAATTTTGTGCAACTTAGAATTTGTAATATCGTATCAATCAACGGAATATTGATTTGGAGTTTCTTGAGAATATCAAGAAATTTTTCAAATTCTGTGTCTTGTTTGTTCTACTTGAACCTCTGAAGAAAAGGAATGGGAGACACGTAAACCTTGGTTGGACTTGGTGCCTTGGCATTGGATGCTTATATACTTTTTTATTCTCAATTAAGGCGGGTGAAGATTTTTCCTCCATTATAGTTTCATCAACATCTTCCTGATCATCTTTTCTTTCTGGTGGTTTCATAGTAATATCTGGTAATTTACCTCACTCTTTGTAGTTATAGTATGAATATTTTCTTCCATTGAATTCTTTCGAAGTCTTTGGGAGAATGGAAGTGGAGGTCCATTCCTTATAGTTATAGCATCAATTTGTTGGAATACTTTGTCTATTTTCTTCATATATTGATGAAATATCTCTCCCAAATTAGGTTTGTATGCTGGGCATTATTTGAACTATTCCCTTGTTGATTATCTGACCATCTGAAATTCGAATGTTGTCTCCATTCTAGGTTATATGTTTGCTAAAATATAGGTTAAAACTGTGAGAGTCATTCTGAATGAAGTTGACTTGTTCTTTGGGAAAGCCCATAGACATACAATTTTTGTCAAATGTTTAGCTCCACAGTTTTCACATGATGGACCACCCATCACTACATGTGTTTCTCTCGTTTGTGATTTCACCAATAACTCTACCTCCTTTGTCAAAGCTGCTATCTGCGCGTTGGTAGATGTCGTGCTATCTAATTATACATCTCAGATGGTCTCGGTGGTACAACTCTTTCAGATAAAAATATTGAATGTGTAGTGTGAATTAACTCAAATAAATCCATGATTTGTTGTACTGATTTTTCTATGATCGATCCACCAGCAGAGGAATCTACTTGAGATTTTGACAATGGTGAGAGTTCGGTGTAGAAATATTACATTTGATTACCTATTGTGATTTTATGATTTGGAGAATTTCGGATCAGCTCTTTGAATCTATTACATGCCTTGTATCTCCATCTTTCTATTGGAAAGTTTGAATTTCCAATATGATTTTAGCTACTTTCAGCAGTGGGAAGAATTTGTTTCAAAGTTTTTTTTATCAGTTCTTCCCGTGTAGTATTGCTTCCATGAGGTTCATCATCTAACCACTCCATTGCATCATCTCTTAGTGTATATGGAAATTGTTTCAACTTAATAGCATTTTCATTAACCCCCTGAGCATGGAATTTCTGACAATTTCTAAGAAATTTGGAGATATGCATGTTCGGATTTTCATGAGGTGACCCGTAGAATTGGAGAGTGTTGCTCATCAAATTGTTCCACTCTACCCTTATCTGAAAATTATTTACCCCGAAATCTAGATACATAATACTGCAGCGCGCAGACGTAGCTATGGGCGACAACAACATTGAAACTTGCAAATCTCCTTCATTTATTTCCCCTCGCTCCTGTTGCTGATCCGGTGGTGCCGCTACTCTTGTGGCCACTTGTCCAATTGGCTGAATAGGAATAAGAATATTTTGATCGTCGGCCATTTGATATTACTGTTTTTGTTTGTGTTCCTTGCGTCTTCGTCTGAAAGTACGTTCTATTTTCGAGTTAAACGGTTCAAGATGGCCGCCTTGGGTATGGAGCATACAACGGAGACCTTTTCTATAAATAAAAGAAAATAAAAAAAATCAAATAACAGTTAAAATAAAATAAACTAAAACTAAAAGTAAATAGTCCCCGGCAACAGTATCAAAAACTTGTTGCCTTTTTTTTATCACAAGTATACAATATCGTAACAAGTAATATAATGGACCTTTGAGTCTCGATTATCGTTCCCACTAGGACTATACTTTAGAACTTAATTAGATTTTTCTAAGTCCTATTTGATGAAAGTAAACAAAGAGTTTACTTAATTAAAATGCACTCAAAGATTGGTTGAGATTTCAAATAATGGATGGAAATTAGGGACGAACAATTTCACCTATTGATCACCTTTAAGTCCTAATTCAAGATTCAAGAGCCCAATGTAGTGTTGAATCGAATTCTTCTATGGTATTCGATTTACCTATTTCGAGTTCTCATTGAACCTACTTAACTATTTTAATCACATATCTCTATACGAATCTACCTTAGTTAAACGAAATATTAGTTCTAGGAACTTGTCTATGATCGCAATATTTAGTATGGGTATCTCTACAAGTTATACTAAATTACTGAATTTTACTATATGGTCTAAATCTCAAACTCACCTCTCAATTCGTAAAGGATTCACAAAGTCATCAAATTAGTGATCAAGTAATTTAGTGCATTAAACTCGTATTAAAATCAACACATGAACGATAAAATACCATGAATCTTGAATAAAAGGCATAAAGGTTTTCAAGTAGATTACATCGTTCGCAATAACATCAAGTTCAGCTACTCATACTAAATGAACAAAAAAAGTTGTTATTGAATACATCACAGGATTTTGAATATAGATGTAGAAAAAGAAATAAAGCTTGCACAAAGATATATTTCCTCTTCCAATCAATACTTCCAAATGTGAATTCCTTGTTGTTTTCCTCTTTTGAATTGTGCTCTTCAATCTTTAGTTGTATCTTCTCTTTTTTCAATGTGTGGAACCCCTAAAATGTCCTCATTTCTTCTATTTATACCTCTCCCCAAATTTGGAGTTTTTTTAGGCTTTTCGCAGCCCAACACAACACAACCCTGAAATTCGCAGCGCAACCTCCAAGCAGTACCTATGCAAGGTGATGCATTTTTGTAAAAATTGTCTTCTTCCGGGTAAACAAAGAAAATATGCGCTAGGTTGTCGAGTTCTAGGCCCTGACTCGCTGTTCCAAACTCTGCATCTTCTTCAGTATTTTTTGTCATAACGTTTCTCTCGATATCCGATTAAGGCAATTCAAAATGTGTTGTAAATATAACTTAAAGGGTTACAACTTTTTTAGAAATAGCTCTTTTTCAATTCGAATGTTTACTTGGTTAAAAATGGGTCTCAATCTCTAACTAAAAATGAGGACATCCTTAAGCGGTTGAAGATTGATTTGTGAAATTATTTTGGCCATATTTTCACTCCTTTTGATTTTAGTTGTATCCAATTGACCTCTAGAATTCTCCAATCTTCATCGTGAGCTCAGACACAACTTTTGATTATTTACACTTTAGCCCCAAACTTTGGATGATGCTCCTTTTCGCCAATTTTTGCTTCTATCTTTCAATTTTACTTCAATTCATCGAATTTCACCTAATAACACATTATACGTAGTCTAAATCTAGAACTCAGCTCTCGATTCATAAAAGATTCATAAAATCATTTAATTTTTGATCAAGTAATTCAAAGCATTAAATTCATGAACAAAATCAACACATATATGATGAAAGAACTAGAATCTTTAATAAAAGAAATAAAGGATTTCAAATAGATTACATTGTTCGTCTTAATATATGATTTAGCTACTCATAATATAAGAAGAAAAACAAGAGATTTTTAATGAGTACATCATCGAGTTTTAAATAAAGATATAGAAAAAGGAATGATTTTTGCACCAAGATCTTCTTCTTCCAATCAATGCTTTAGACCTTTGATTTCTTATTGCTTTTCTCATTTGATTTGCACTCCTAAATCTCAAGTTGTATTCTTTGATTCTCAATGTTTATAAACCCTATCAAGTTCTTCTCTTCTTGTATTTACATTTACCCTTTTCCTAACTTTTTATCCGAATTTGGAGTCTTCATGGGCTTTAAAGGGGCTAAAATCTGTACCCTAGAACGCATTAGGCAGTGCCCCAGCGCCATGTGAGTCGCGCTACAAAGAGAAAATAGGTGGCGCCTCAAGGCCCAAGGGGTGGCGCGCCACCTTGTAGTTGGTTTTCTATCTTGTGTAGCAACGAGTTCCCAATGGTAGTGCCTCTGCGCCACACCTGTTGCTTCTAGTGGCGCCGTGGGGCCATGTCTCGGGTCTAGCTTTTCATTTTTCTTCTTTTGATGTAGGAAATTGACTATTTTGCCCTTTTTCCTCTCCTTTTCTCTTCAATTTATTCCAAGCCATTTATTCTCCACTTTTTGCATTAATTAATACAATCTCACCACCTATAAAACAACATTAACAAACACATTAAAAATGTTCAATATTCATAAAATTTAGTCAACAATCAAGTTAAAATAATAATAAACTTGTGAGGAAACACGCTATCAAATACACTCAAACATAATAATTTGCTAGTCCTTGAGCAAACACAAAGAAAAAGAAACTAAGGGAAACACACAAGCAAAACTCAAACAAATAGCTTGTTTTTTAGTTTAGTATTGAGAACATTATATCACATTTATGAACGGATTCAAAATCATAGTGCAAGAGATAAACTTCTACTTATCCAACTCCTCCAGATGGATCTTTTTGGACCATATAGAACCATTAGCTTAAGCGGTAAACATTATGCATTCGTCATTGTCGACGATTTTTCTAGATTTACTTAGGTCCTATTTTTAAACTTAAGGATGAAGCCTTGAATATATTTAAACACTTTTGTAAAAATGTTCAAAATGAAAAGAATATACTATTATAACTATTAGAAGTGATCATGCTGGAGAATTTGACAACATTGCATTTGATAATTTTTGCTATGAGAATGGCTATGAACATAATTTCTCAACTCCTAGAACTCCTCAAAAAAAAAAGGTGTAGTGAAAAGGAAGAATCATATACTGTAAGAAATGCTAGGACTATCCTAAATGAAAATAGATTACCAAAATATTTTTGGGCCAAATCTGTTAACACCGTTTACTACATTGTTAATAGAGTTTTAGCTAATCAAAATAAAACAAAAACTGCTTATGAGCTTTTTTAAAAAAAAATGTAGTATCTATTATTTCAAAGTATTTGGTAGCACATGTTTTATTTTAAATTTGGAAAAATGTAATTCGAAATTCTATATTGTAATCTTCATTAGATATTCATCGACAGGCAAAGCCTATAGAGTTTTCAACAAAAGAACATTAGCCATTGAAAAATCCATGCATGTAACCTTTCATGAAATTAATCCTCTTGACCAAGAGAAAGTATTGATGATGATCTAGATTTAGAGATTCCTTTTGAGTAAATGAACATCCAAAATCAAGACAAGGAAGATCCTAAAGATCAACGTGAGAAAGAAGCAAGTGTTCAACAAGGTGAAATAGAATATTTCGGCATACAAAATGATCCAACTCTACCTAAGGAATGGAGGTTTGTCCCTTCTTACCCAAAAGACCTTGTTATTGGTGATCTATCCAATGGTATAAGTACTAGATCTTGTACTAGAAATCATTTCAATAGTTGTGCATTTATTTCCCGAATTGAACCAAATAATTTTAAAGAAGTCGAGTTTCATGAATTTTGGATTCAAACTATGCAAGAAGAACTAAATCAATTTGAAAGAAATCGTATTTGGGATTTAGTCGCTAGACTAAATGATCAAACCATTATTGATACAAAATGGATTTTTAGAAATAAACGAGATGAAAATGGGGTAATTGTGTGTAACAATACTAAATTAGTATCCCAAGTTTACAATTAAGAATAAGACATTGATTTTGAGGAAACTTTTGCACCGGTTGCTAGATTAGAATTTATTCACATGCTTCTCCATATAAGATTCACTTTTTATCAAATGGATCTATAAGTGTATTTCTGAACAGCTTTATTCAAGAAGAAGTATTTGTAGAACAACACCCAATTTTAAAAATCACAAGTATTGGAAACATAAAAAAATAATTTATGGTTTAAAACGAACTTCTAGAGCTTGGTATGAATAATTGAACAATGGAACAGCTTTTCAATGGGTAAAGCTGATACTACCCTCTTATCAAAACCAAAAAGGATTATATGATTATTATTCAAATTTGTTTTGATGATATTATTTTTGGTGCAACTAATGTATCTCTTTGAAAAGAATTTTCAAGATGTATATAAGAAAGGAGTATGAAATAAGTATGATGGGAGAACTCAAATTCTTTCTTGGACTACAAATCAAACAAACAAATGATAAAATATTCATTAGTCAAAACAAGTGTATATTGGACATGCTCAAGAGGTTTGAAATGAAAGAATTGAAGCCAATGAACACTCCGATGAGCTCATCCATAAAACTAGACAAAAATGATCAAGGTATTTCTGTTGATGTAACAAAATATTGAGGTATGATTGGATTTCTTCTTTACTTAACCGTAAATAGACCTGATATTATATTTAGTGTGTGCAAGATTTCAATCTAATACTAAAGAATCACACATTAATGCCGTGAAACGAATCTTTTGATATCTTGGTGGCACTAGACCTTTAGGTTTTTTGTATTTAAAAAGTACCCATATTGATTTATTTAGCTATTCAGATGCCGATTTGGCCGGTTGCACAATTGATCGTAAGAGCCCTAGTGCATGGAACATGTCATTTCCCATGATTTGGACTTGTATCATGGTTTAGTAAGAAACAATTTTTTGTTGCATTGTTTACCGTCGAAGCCGAGTACATATAATTATTATGTGTGATAGCATAAGTACCATAAACTTATCATTCGATCATATAATTTTTTATGGATGATACAAACGTTTAGTGATTATCACATATCATTCGATCATATAATATTATTATGTGTAATAACGTAAGTACCATAAACTTATCAAAAAAATCTCATATTGCACTTTAGAACTAAGCACGTTGAAATTAGACACCAATTTATGAGAGATCGTGTACAAAAAAAGGATATTTCATTGGAATTTGTTAATATAGAAAACTAATTGGCCGATATTCTTACTAAACCTCTAGTACTTGATATATTTTTATTTATCCAAAGAGGTTTGATTATTGTCGATGAATTTGAAGTAAGTGGCTAAATTGCATATATGTATAATTGTTCATGCAATTGTTGTTTTTATGTACATCACTTCAATACCATTCCATCATAAATTATGGTAAGCCGGACAAAGTACGGACGTCCGAATGATGGCGTTTGAGTTGGTAGAAGGTTTAGCCAGACAAGTAGAGGACGATCGGATGGCATTGTCTGCTCAAAAGGATCGACCGGACGATGAACTTGACGGCCAAATCTGGTAAGCATCCGGATGGACATAATGTCCATTTTTTTAAGGAGGACGTCCAAAACTGGTAAGAGGACATCCGGTAAGTCACAATTTTAGAAGTTTAAATACGTAGTTCATTCCTTGATTCTTCATTTCTGAAATGTTTTTCTCTTTCTACCACGTCAATCCACTCCAAATCTCACTATCTTCACCTTCAATCTTTAAAATACCCTCTCAAGCTCAAAAATCCATCACTTACCCACTTTAAATATATCAAAATCTCTAAATTTCATCCAATTAAACCACAAAATCACTCACCCCTTTGAGATGTCCGAATCCCAGGTTTGAAATTTTCATTTTCAGATCTTTTAACAAAACTTCCACCATGCC
The DNA here is from genome assembly GCA_035079005.1 of Fraxinus americana. NCBI lineage: Eukaryota > Viridiplantae > Streptophyta > Magnoliopsida > Lamiales > Oleaceae > Fraxinus > Fraxinus americana. The sequence continues at coordinate 21,956,692 of CM068711.1, read as the reverse complement.
TAGAACCAAAATGTCGGGTAAGAGACCAATGAGGACGGAGAAGCTGCCAACTCTTAGATCGGATGAAGAACTCGAAGCACTGAAAATCCTTTTGAAAAATCACACAATCTCCGATTGCATTTCATGTTCAATCAAAGGCAAACCCATTAACATCACCGAAACTCTTCTCCAAATTATACTTGAGCTTGCAGAATGTGAAGACCAAATTTTCTAAACATGGGTCACCCTAATCTTGAAGGATAAATCCAATTTTGGTATGTCGTAGAGTTATGGGCAAGAATTTCAAAAACCCCATCAAACTTAGTGCAAACTAACTCACTCTACCATACAGAGTCTTACAAAACATTATTATCGATGTCATTCTTCCTCAAAAAGGTCATCAAGATGAAGTTAATAACTCTTTATTCTGGATTCATTTTTGGTCCATTCTATAGGACACATCACATCCTTACCTTACGGCATGCTTCTCACCAAAATTTTTAAACACTTTGATGTATCTTTTAATGTGAGGTTTCTATTTCACTCCATCCCACTAACACTATCAATATTCAAACTATCAAGTGCATAAAAATCATCAAAGAGCAAGGTTAATGGGTGGCTTGTACTAAGGGCTTTGATCCGAAGTCAGGTCCTTTGATTTTATCTTTTGAAGGAGATGAATATGAGGTTGGTGATCATGACGATAATGTACCACTTGTTCCTAGTCCTCCTCATGATATCCCATGATCAAATGCTCATCTTCCCACCGGCAGTTTCACATTTATCGAAGATTATTATAATCTTTTGTATTGGTGGATCAATTCACTTGCCTCCTCCATTGACGGACTTGTCAGGATACTTCACCGAATGCTAGCTCAACGAGAGGCATTCCAAGCTCAATATAATGCCTTTTATGCTCGATTCGACGCACACTTTCCTCCATCGTCCTCTTTAGATCCTTAGATATTATTTACATTCTATGACTATGTATTTTGGAACCACTTTTATGTTGGTCTAGCTTCATCATTTCTTTAACTTTCGTAAACTCATGATCATGCTTATGTTATGAATGTGATATCTTCTATTTTTTTCTTTACAGTGATTGGAATCATGTGTTTACTTAAGGGGGAGTTTTATTGTTTCCTATGGTTGTATTTTGTTCATAAATGCTTAACCTTGCTCCCGCTATAAATATACTATATTTTTGCTTATGTCAAAAGGGGGAAATATGAGAGATGATATGCTTGAATTGAGAATATGCTTGAGTTGAGATAGATGTATGCTTTGAGGTAGATGATCTATATGCTTTGAATTAATGGCTATCGATTTGTCAAGATTGGAGGAATATATGAATTATATCTTAAATCTAAGATTTATATTCTTTATCAATTGTTTTGATCTTATTTTGAAAAAAAAAAAAGAGAAAATATTGACCTATGGTTGCATTCATCCTTAATGTTTTGATTATAACAAACAAGTTAATCTTATTTTTAACAATTGAATTTAAGTGATTATAGTCTTCAAATCATTCGATGTTAAATTGATCGATAGTGGCAAAAAAGATCGTTATCAAAGCTTTCATATTACAAATCGGATTAACAATGAAAGTCGAGATTGAAGTCAAGCATTCAAGTCAAATCATTCCAGAAAAGAGCTTAAAAGGCAAACATTAAAGAAAAATCGTAGACTAGATGCTCTTATCCGATTTGTAAAGGTATAAAGGATTCAATCTTAAGCAATGAATGATGAAAGCTCTAAAAATAGTTTTTTATGTACAAAAAGTCATTTTCATAAGGGAAAATTGCAGCCACTGTACCAAATCTTTCACATTTTTGTAGACTTTGTCCAAATCTTTGTTTTGTGCAGACCTAACCTTGCGCTGCAGCCATCATCATATCATACGTATTGTCCGCTTTCGGAGAGACATTTGCAGTACCGTCCTTTTGGATGGAATTTGGTTTCTATTTCTATATTGGACAAATTTGGTTAATCTTGTTCAATTGGAAATAGTCAGTTTGATCTTTTTCTTAATTCAAATATTGTTACGATAACCTATATTTGCTTAATACGGTTGCCTCTTATAAAGAAATCTTGTATGTAAATCTTCGTGGTATTAAACATAAATTAACTAATGAGAATTCAACTTTGTTATGACACAAGCGTTTAGGTCACTTCTCTAAAAGAGAATGAAAAATCTTGTGTCAAAAGGAACTCTTGATTCCCTTAATTTTTCCAGAATTAAGTGTTTATGTTGAGAGAAAACAAACAAATATAAGGAGATTAGGTATTATAGGACTTCGGACGTCTTGGAACAAATTCATACGGATATCTGTGGACCATTCCCTTCGACTTCTTGGAATGGTCAACAGTCATTTATTAAGTTCATAGACGATTTTTTCTTATTATGGCTACCTGTATCTTACCTATGAGGAAACCCAAACACTGGAGATGTTCAAGGCATACAATACTGAGATTGAAAATCAACTTACTAAAAGAATTCAACAAGTCAAATCTTACCATACTGGTGAATACTATGACAGATATGACAATCAGGAGAACAACGTCCAGGGCCTTTTGCTAAATTTCTATAGGAATGTGGAATCATTCTACAGTACATCAGGATCTTTCTAGGTAGAAGCACTAAAGATTGCAACTTAAATTCTTAAAAAAATTCCAAGTAAAGCAATATTTAAGGGGTTACAAATTTTTTAAAGATCCCACTATTAAGTCAATTTTCAAACGGGAAATGTTCGATTCCTTGAGGATGTAGAGTTGCGGGGGAGTTAAGATTATAAGGTTAATGATTTTGTCTTGAATGAAGAATATATATATATTTCTTCTATTGCAATTGACAGTGATCGAGTTCAGCTACAAATTCTTGCTCCAAATCTTGTTCAAGAAGTAAATTTGGATCAAGACTATATTACAAAATCTCATATACACAATCAAGAGATTGTTCCAGAAAAGAAAACTCAACAACCTCAAGAACAAATATCATTAAGAAAATCCATTAGAAAATGGAGAAAGACAATTTTGGATGATTTCATAATCTTTATCCAAGAAAATAATGATGGCATGGATTGACGAAAGAAGAACTGATCAATCAAATTTCATCATGCCATGCAAATGAATAATTCTAAAAAGTGGATCGATGTCATGCATAAAGAAATAAAGTTCATAAGTAACAATGACGTTTAGGAACTCGTCATATTGCCTGAAGGTGCGAAATCCATTGGTTGTAATTTGATATTTAAAACCAAGAGAGATTTGAAGGGTAATGTGGAGAGTTATGATACTTGTCTTGTTGCAAGTGACTTTACTCAAAAGGAAGACATTGTCATTAAAGAGATTTTTTCTTCGGTTTCTATGAAAGACTCTTTTAAGACAATTATGTCATTTGTGACACATTTTGATCTTAAATTACATCAGATGGTTTACAAATTAAAGAAATTCATCTATGGCTTAAGCTAGTTTCCCTAAATGATATCACAAATTTTATTAAATAATTATCTTATTTGGTTTTGAGATGAATTCAGTTGATGATTGTGGACATCACAAGTTCTGTGGGAGTGAGTATATTTTTGTTATTGTATGTCGATGACATACACATACAACTTGTCTGCAATGATATAAACTTAATGCCTCAAGTATAAATTTAAAGAAAAAAAAAGGAAATACATGAAACTCTCTATGCTTTAGCAATTAGAAAATTAATGTATACTCAGGTTTGCACACATTTGGATATATTATTCATTGTTGAAATGCTATGTATGTATTTAACTAACTTCGGGATAGAAATTTGGAAAGCATGCATGAGGTTATTCGGAACCGATAGAGAACTAAGGATTGCATGATCACATTCAAGAAAATCAGACCAATTGGAGATCATTGGATATTTTGATTCTAATCATGGAATATGACTGCAAAATATTGTCATAAGGCTGCATATTCTGGATGGATTTGAAAGACCATTTTGACAATAGTAGTCTTGTATTCCAACGGGAACATGACGATGTCAAAGTCTAAACACATTAAGTTCCTAGTTGTCAAGAAAAGAAATCATAGTGGTTAGATTTCTATAAAGCATATTAAGACAAATTCCATAATCATGGATCCATTTACTAAATGGCTACCACCCAAGGTCTTTCATGAGCATAATGCTCACATGGGTGTTACATCTTTTGATGATATGCCAGTTTAGTAGCAGTTTGTATTTGGATGTTGTCTATTTTAGACACATATTTTGTCCAGGATATTCGGTTAATTTCAGAAATAAAGTATTTAGTTCAATTCCACTCTAATTAAAGTTTATGGTTGATCTCACTTAAAAAATAAGGTTGGACCAGTTGGAAATAGATATGTTTGGATCACATAACATATAATTTTCATGCTACACTTCCGTGATTGATCTATGTCATTTAGTTGTATGGGTGTATGTGACCATTGATGGATTTAGTCACGCTAAATGTGACGAAAATTGCTTTGATCCTATATCAATATGACCGATGGACGAGATTGTTTAAAATACTCATAATAATGATAACAAAATTTTGAGCTCATAAGATTGTGCACATTTGAAAGATTACATGTATGGCCCAGTGGGAAATTGTTGAAAAATTCTTACATATTTGGGGCCAGACGTAATATATTAAAATGTGTGGTGCTATTATTTAAAGAAAATTAGTCAAGTAAAGTGATCCACTAAAGATGAATTTTAATTAATGGGTATTAGTTTTCATGGAATTAAAGCATAGAGACCGGATGTTTGTTTTAGATTAATGAAGGGGCCAATTTGAAACAAATTAAAGTTAATGATCATTCATTATCTTTTTGTTATATGTGGTCATGGTCCCCCAATTATTTGTGTGTTCTTCAGATTCTCTACATCCTCATCAACAGATATTGAAATTCAAGAGAAGATCACCAATCAATTGAAAGATTGTAACCCGTTCAAGCAATCAAACAATATGGATCAAGGTATGCTTCCGCTATTTTAATCTTTTCTCATATTCAATATGGAGTATGTATTAAATTTTATTTGAGAAAATGATTTGATCAAAGCATATGGATTGATAATTCTTTTATTGTTTTCTATCATCGTGCACTTATTTATATCCCGTTCCAACAATTGACTTGATAATTGGAGTGCAAGCAGTTGCTGAACTTTTTTTCAAAAAGGTGACATTCGCACCATAACTTGGGTTTTCCAACGTGCAATGATGTGTAGGTGGACAAAAAGGTGGTCGAGTTTCTGTTGGTTACTCGATTGAATAGATTTTAATATCAACATCCAATATTAAAATTTTGGGGATTTGGAGTGTTTGAGAGGTTTTATATTATTTCACTACATTGTTCTCCATATATTTTATACTTTCTAGCTAGTATTTAAATAAATTCTCTAAATAGAAATCATGTAGATAAATCGAGAAATCTATCTCAATTCTCAAATTTTTATAGATGAATAATGTTTCACATTTCAGAAAATTTCTTATCCTGCCATTATAATTCCAAATCCACAGGAACCCATCATGTATCAACCAAATGAAGCAACAAATAGTGAAATTAATTAACAGACGATTTTATCTTGTCTTGCAGTAATTTCAGTATGGATGGAACTTCATCTTCATCAACGAATTTATGCCGAGTAACATGCTTCCTTCAATAGAAATGGGCGTTTTCGTGCTTTGCACAACATCCATCTGACGTTGTCCCGATCGGCACTTGATTGTTACATCAGTTCTTCCGTTGATTTTGCTCGTTAAGGATCAAATAATTCTAGCAATCGGTAAAAACGTACAAGATTCAATTGAAAGACAAAATTTATCCAACAAATAGAAGAATCTGTAAACATGACATAACTCTTAGACGAAAACACAAAATTCAGCCAAGAAGCCACCCATCTTTTGTATATAAAATGAAAAATCATTGTCACCATTTTCCTGAAAATAACATTCGACTCTCCTCAAGCTTCAAATTCTATAGAATATTCCCCTTGTCCGTTAATTTAGCATAATTAGTACTTTGTACTCTCGAAGGTTAAGCAATCAAATGTGCGCAGACTATTGTGAGGAGTTGGTGTACGAATAAAATCAGTCGCATATACATTTTTCCAAACAATAAAATGCAGAAAGTAAGAATACTTATCGAATGATCGAAACTCATGATAGCACGGTATCGTAAAGTGGAATTGCCGCCCTTAACTGTTGCGACATCTTTGAACAATCACTTCTAGGATGCAATGATCGAATTATTTGTGATACAATCACCCAAAACTCTCGAGTTTTGCACCAGAACAAAATAATTCTTAAATGGATCTCGCATAAAAGTACATAATATGAAATGATTTCAGTGTATTTTTTTTCGAAGAAAAGTACAAATATATATAGGTCACAAACAATAACTTTCAACAATAATTCATAATATAATAAAATAAAACTGTGGTATTTATGCGATACTTATGATTTCACTAAATCGTCTAGTAATTGCCTTCAACTGTTATATATTATTGGCTAGTTTGACCAAATAAAGAAAATAAGAATACTTATCAAAAGATCGAGATTTGTAACAGCGTGGTGTCGTAAAGTGAAATTTGTGGTATTCACTGGCATTGGTTCTCGAACTGAAACTGGAAATGTAACCAAAAAGTCTGCCTTTGCCACAGGCTACGAGCTCGGGTACTCAAATTGCCTCGGATGTTGAAACAAGCTTTGGACCATGGTGGGGTAGGAGCATCCAGTCGGAAATCTTTTTGGCTTGACCAAGAAGTCTTATATCCTCCGAGTCACACTGCGTTTTAACCGAAGAACTTATTGTGCAATTCATACATTTCTATTTTCATGACCACATAATCCCTATTCAAATTGCTTGCTTGACAATTAAAAGAGTTTGGACTAGCAAAGAGGCTTTGATGACGAAGCGAAGATGCGAAGTGGATTTCTCATGGCCCTCCCAATAAATCATTTTTATGCTATACGAGAATAAACAATAATCATTAACTGCTGCAACTTCTTTGGACAATCACGATCGAATCACTTATGCAGTAATCATCCAAACTCTCATGTTTTGCTCCAGAACAAAATAAAATTAAAATAATTCTTAAATCGATCTTGCATAAAAATACATAATATAAAATGATTTCAACGTATCTCAAGAAAAAGTATATGTATATATATGCCACGAATAACAACTTCCAACAATAATTCGTAATGTAATAAAATAAAACCATGGTATTTAATTATGCGAATTTTATGAAGGACCTCAATTGCAATATCGAAAGACTCAATCCAAACAATAAAGAAGAAATAGGGATCAAATTGCAAGGTCAAAGTATAATTTCCAATAAATTGGGATATCTTAATTTGACTACAATTTTGAGGCTAAATTACGCATCCAAACATATTAAGATTTGTACCCAAATTTGGAATTTGAATGTTGAAGAACACAATTAGTCGAGAAATATAAAAGTTTTGAAGAAGAGAATGAAGGTCTATTGTTAGGATTGTTGTTCCTTGGCATCCAATATATTGAACTTGATGATGTTTTTAATTTTTTGTTATTTAATTTCAATTTTATGATTGGTTACATAATTCTAGCATGTATATCTCCCGACTGATGAGAAACTCCTACCTAAAATTGGTTAATTCGATTGTTAACACACATGAAAATGGTTGAATGATGTTGGAACGAATTAATGCTAACTGAACTAAATGAAATCGAAATTCCTAATCACTTAATCCCATAAGTCTTCACAAATTAGGTTAGTTAGATTAAATTAGTATAGTTTAGAAAAAAAATTAGTTACAACTTAAAATCTTGATTTGTAATCAAATTAATTTAGATTGATGCTAAACAGTAGCATATATGAGAAACATATTCGAAATTAAAAATTCACGTGATCTATAATCTATCAGCAATGGAGATGATAAAGATGAGATGTGTCCAACGCATTGGGTCCAAATATCACGTGCTAACAGAGGACCACTGCCTGACTTATAATTGCAGAATGCAGCTTTTTATTCGAACATTTGGCTAACTGAAGCCAGAAACAATTTAGGATTAAAATATTTTAATAAAAGAATATTATTTTCTTACAATAATTAGAAAAATGCAGATATCAATCAAGAAATCCAGTCGCTGGATATCTCGTCGGAGCAACAACTCCGTGAAATTTGTCTAAATCGTGTTCCTGCATAAGCTCTTTTATATTGTAGGGAGACTCTTTCAAAAAGGAATTTGAGCTTTTTAAGTGAGAAATCTGTCGTTTATCGAGAGTAATGTAACAATCATCTCCCAAACTTGCGGAGATGCCAATTACCAAACTAACATGACGCATCCATGTTGTGACTGCTTAAAGTATGACATTTAAGTGTGACTTGTCCTGAAAAATGTTGAGGTCATGTGTATGACTTGCCCGTCGTGAATGTCCTAGTCAAGTGGATGCGATTGCTAAACCTTGGCCACGGTGCCATGGGAGAAACACACTGGTCATAGTCATGCCTTGATGATTTGGAGCCTAGATCTTCCATGTTATAATAACAAGTTATGTTATTCATAGTGAAGATTGTCAATAATTGTCTTACGTGGCATACACGTGATAATTTGTTATTTGATAAATTATTTCAATAATTTTTTATTGCCTCATGCATCAAATAACAAACTGTTATGTGTATGTCACGTAAAACGAATATCGATAGTATTCACTATAAATAACATTAATCTTTAATACCATGTGGTAAAGATTACTTTCGACTATATGATTCACTTATATCGAATGCTAATTTTAATTTTTTTGATAAGTACCATAGCTTATGAATAGTTATTTTTAAATAGAAGATATTTTTTGTTCTTTGAAAAATAAGTGTTTGGTCCTCATCATGACAATATGTTACTTTCAATCAATTAAACTTCATGAATTGCAATGGACCAAATCGGGTTGCCTTTTCAGGTCTCATTGGTGTTACCTGTAGAGGTACGTCTTCATCATTTCTTATCACCTACACAAAGCTTTACGTTAGATTCGCGTTTTAAACATATAATAAATAATTGTTATATTAGACTGGGGACTCGTACATTATGAGCATGTCTGGTGCTGATTTTGGCCGAATTGTAATCAAAATTTTGACCGTTAGTGGGGCCCGCATGTGAGATGGCCGGTCAAGGTTTGCGGCTGAAGTGATGTGCAACAGTAGGAAAATGAATTTTTGGGCCATTTTAATTGCTACCAGACACGCTCTATGTGTTCTTAGAAACTAACATTGTTATAATTGAAAATTAAAGCTTTTATTATTAATTTCGACAAAATAAGCTACTTATCAAATATTTATATCATGTTTGATGCACATTATTGAGTGAAGAATGCATTTTAAATAGAGATTTGATGAAAAATATGTAATTAAAAAATAAAAAAAAATTTGAATTTACGTGTAATATTATTTTAATAAAGAATGTGTGGTTGAAAACGAGTTTTAAAAAAATAATTTTTTTTTGAAGAAGATGAATCAAACAAGTTTTTAATATGGAAATCACTTTTCAAATCTTTGTGGGACCAAAACACCTCATAAAAGTTTTTCACAAAAGTCAAGAATTATTCGTTCACATGGAATTTGTGGACATAAACAACTACCCACCCATAATATTATGAACCTTGTCAAAATTATAGAGTACAAATCAAAATTTCCTAAATTTTCTATAAACAAGTTACTTTCGAAGTTCAGTAATTTAATTAAGATGAAATAAAGTTGGAAAACCTAATTGATATTTATATATTGCTCATGTGTAAACTCAAATTGTCTTCTTATCGAAATAGTAGCTTTTTAAAAAAAAAAAAAAAAAAATACAATGAAGGTTCCAAACCTTTTAATTTTAGCACCTATCCCAGGCCTTTTAATTAATATATGCACCATAAGGAACTTTGGATGGGTATCATCAAAAAGACCATTAGTTAATCAAAAGTCAAAATGTTTGACATTTATTTGAACAATTTTAATAAGGGCAAAATGGTCCTTTCACATTTATTCTTCATAACAATTAAAAGAAAATTAATTAAAATGAATAAAAGAAATAAAAATGAAGAAAATAGGTCATATTCTCTGATCTAACCTTCCACTACCACTAGTGATGGCAATGGGCCAGACCGAGTCGAGCCGGCTCGGCTCGTTGCCTCACGAGCTCGGCTCGTTGCCCTACGAGCCGAGCTCGTGGCTCGTTACAAAACGAGCAGAGCTTCTGCTCGGCTCGTTTGCTCCTGGGCGAGCTCGGCTCGGCCCACGAGCTCGTGATTCACGAGCCACGAGCCGAGTCGGCTCGGCTCGTGGCTCGTCAAATTTTTTTTTTTTTTAAGTTTTTCTTAGTTTTTTTTTTTTAATGTTTTTCACGAGCCCACGAGCTCGGCTCGTGGGCTCGTGCCCCACGAGCGCTCGTCTCTTAACGAGCCGAGCTCGATGAACAGGTCCGCTCGGCTTGAGAAAAGACGAGCCTGAACGGCTCGTGGATCGCTACAGTACGAGTCGAGCGGTCGAGCCGACGAGCCGCTCGGCTCGATTGCCATCACTAACTACCACCCATATCCAAAACCCTATATTCTCGTGCCTTTACCATCAAATATTGAAAAAAAAAAAATACCATCAAATATGTTTTTTTTTTTCTCAAATCGCATCATAGATTAGAAGTGCAATTTTGAAAATTGAAAAATCAAGGAGATTTTCCCTTCTTTTCCAAAATCAGGGTGTGATTTTGAGAACTCAAATGAAAAAAATCCCACTAGTTGGTTGAAAAACAAGGAGAATCTCCTTAATTTTCCCATCTCTCCTTAACAAGGGAGATTCTCCTTTGTTTAAATCGACCGAGTTATCTCCCCTCACTATCCGACGTTCGATCTAAAATCAATGGGGGAGATATCCTTGTTGCTGGTGGGGTGGATATGGGGATGCGTAGGAGAAGGATTTCCCCCATTGATTTCCATGTGCAATTGATAAGTGAGATTATTGTATTGACTCTATTGTCCTCAATTAAAATAAGTCAAATGAAGGTGAATTCATGAAATTTTGGTCAACTAACATGCTTTTAAATGAAAATCGTTCACATTTCTTTTTGATGACATTGTTAAAATATTGGAGGTAAGATGAAAAGTTTGAAAGCCTTGTGAGACAAATTTGAAAGCTCTACTCCAATTTCCCTTTAAAAAAATTCACGGACTGTGTTAGTATTCTAATTAATTATTACACACAAAATAGTTAAAACAAAACAATACAATTACTATAATTAGTATTCTACTCATCAATAAATACCCAACCGCTCCCTTAAAGCGTCCATCTTACTACTCTATTTGCCTTTTCTTTCTCTGTGTTTGCTTTGTTGTTTGAAGCTTCATTTCATTCGATTCCATTGTGAATGGTGGAAATATCGTCTGTACAATTGATGTTCTCCCCCTTTTCTTCTTCTCCAAGAAGGGGGATTTTTGTTGCCAATTCCTTCTTCTGTTTTGGATCCTGTAATGAAGGCTGGTACTACCGCTGCCTAGGTCTCGACCCGTGAATCGATAAACCCATTTTGTGTCCTTTTAACCCATTTCTTTTTGTTCTCTCGTTTTTCCATTTTGTTCTTTGTTTTTGCCATTCAATTATAAAGAAAAAAAAAAAGCGAAATATGTTGCTTTATAAGCAGAAGAAGAATCAGGCCGCAAAGGGCATCCGATTTTTGATTAGTGTTACGGTGTTGGGTAGTGCGGGTCCGATTAGATTCGTGGTGAATGAGGAGGAACTTGTTGCTGCGGTGATTGATACCGCTTTGAAATCGTATGCTCGTGAGGGCCGATTACCCATTCTCGGGTCAGATCTCAACAATTTCGTTCTGTATTGCCCCAATGCCGGAACTGAAGGTATTAATTTCTCATTAAATTTATGGGATTTTTTAATATTTATGTTTTTCTCGAATTGAGATTGATTTGTACGCTTGGTTGTATGGTATAAGCAATTGATCTTATAGTACTATTGTTTTTGGATTTTTAGAATAATTGATATAAATAAAGTTAGGGGATTCTGATCAATGAGTGTATTATAATTTTGATGAACATTTTGATTATCAACTTTAAAATTTTAGGGGCAATATCTATGTGACTGCTTTAAGCTTTAGGTGCTTATATTTTGTACTTATTTTGAGTGAAAATTGTATATCTTTTAGGACGAGTTTTTGTTTATATGCTGTCTTTGGTTGTAGTTCTGTCTCCGTGGGCGTCGATTGGATCGCTTGGGGTGCGAAATTTCATGCTGTGCAAGAAGCCTCAGACAGAGAGGGCCATTGATGATGAGAAGTCACAGGAAATGAGTCGGAAGGGGTCTAGAAGTTTGGTGGCCTGGATCAATAAATCTTTCAATCTAAAGATATCTTCCCATTGAATTGAATTGCATTGAATTGTTGGAATAATTGGAAAACTATGATGTTAGGAGTGTGTTTTCTACATTAGATGGCATTATTCCCATCTCTTCCTGGTTTGCTTCGAGTTTTTTCTTTGTAATTTGAGGTTCTCGGTGACAAATAAATGTGAATTTATGTGGGTTTTCAGCAGAATATAATAGTCTTTTTCGATTATTACATTGTTTGTGCATACAAACTTGATGTTAAAGAAGGGATCTACTTGAATGGTGTTGCAAAGGTTTTTGAATTGAGTTGACTTCTTTTTTGAAGAATGATTGTTATTTTGCATAGCCATTTCATTTCGACAAATAGCTGCAAATTTTGCTTCACATTGAATCTGAAAGTTACGCAATTCGACCCTAACAATACCTAGATAGGTGTGAATAGGTATGTAATGCGGAATTAAAAATATTTTTACGAATTAACTAGCAACAAGTCACTTTTTAATTTTCTTTTAGATGATTCAACATTCAAGTCAATTTATCCTAAGTTGAATTATCGCCATTGTATAATAAACAATGAATAATAAAGTAATAAATCAAACATCGAAATGATCACAGAGAAACCCAACTGGAAAAAACTCTAGGCGCTTTGACAGTCAATAATTCACTATATGTAACTTACAGTTTACCAGCCTAGACGACAACATGTACAATCTGATCTCCTAACTGCAATTCTAACAACTTTCCTGGATTATGTGCTCATGCACCATTCCAACTGCAGTTTCCAAAACTCTCTTGGATTATGTTCTTCTGCAACAACTCCTAACTTTGTGAAATCGTTTATCTCATGTGGATTTACAAATAACATCGCGTTTTTCACAAACTGGAACTTCAGTCAAACTTTCTCGATCTTCAGAACTTTGATCAGATGTAAAGGAACAATAGTTTGGTATTTGGATTATTGAACTGATGTTTTTCTCACCAAAAGTCTCACAGATAAAGGTTGAAAGAATCAAATATGAAGGAAGCACTCTGTAGCCTTTTTCTCAATGTTCAACCTCATCAAACTCGTACATAAGGATTTTGGTATTTATAAGTAGGGTATAAAATAGATGGACCATGGAAAAAGCCTTTAAAACGTGAAACAAAAATTTCCTGAATAAAGTTGTCGTTCGAGTGAGAGCTCAACGACAGTCGAGCAACAGACTGTCGCTTGAGCGAAGGCAAAGTGACAGTCAAACGATGAAATTTCTACTTTTGTAACTCGAGTCGAACCTTGGTGACAGTCCAAAGAAAATTCGCGCCGTTTTCCTCTTTTTGTCATTCTTGAACCCTAGACATAGAAACCATATTTTCAACGTATTTGCACATTTCTCCTTGAACATTTACAATATGTCAATTTCAGTCATTTTGTTCACAGAATCGCCAATTACAAATAATCTAAAACCTAATAAACTCCCCATTTGACATTCTGTGACAAAACTACAATATAAGTCAGGGTTGTAAGTAAATGAAAATTACAGACTAAAAAATGATTTAAACTTAAATCTGTCTTGAACAAAAACCTCATTTCAGTTTCAATACCTGTTTCCTAAAATAGACAATTCAAATACTCAGTGTAAAATATGTGGAAAACAAAATCAATAATAAACATAGTTCAAACAGTTGAAGTGTAAGAATTATTTAAGCAATTGTAACTCATAGCTAAACTAAGACATAGCCCTCATTTGTTTCTCATTTTTCATCCATAAAAATGAAAAATATGACCGTTATCCATCATATCAATACATCAATTTTGAATTTCTATCTCTTGTGTGGGGCCCAATAACGACTATATTTTTTATTCTCATTCTACAATAATGAGAATCAAACGGGCCCATAGTATCAACGCAACACATCATACCAAAACGAACATTGACACTATAAAAACATCAAACACTGAATTTAGCGAATTGAATGAGTAAAAAATCATTATATATATATATATATATATATATATATATATCAAAAGGAATTACATCCAGATAGTAGATAAATAGATACAACAATGTAAGCATTAAAAAAATCTACTATCTACTCTCCTCTATCAACAAAAACTAATACGGCTACATTCATATATCTACTTCCCTTTTTTATAATACAATGACAAGGGGTAAGCCTAAAACTAGGAAGCACCGGCAGCATCATCGAAATCCGTCCTCTCTTCTGAATCAGCATCATCATCCCAATAACGGCGAATCCATGGAAGTCCATGCTGAATATAGCCAAAGAACCCCGAAGTGTAGTGAACTCGACAGTGCGTCTGTCAACGGTAGCACGCAACAGTGTGATCTTCGCCATCATCCGAGCCTGCTGCTCGTTCAGCACGTTCATCTGTCCCAAGAGATCAACCGAAGGGTCAATGGGAGCAGAAGCAGAAGGGATTAACTCGGAAGGAGGAGGGACTGACGTCAAAGTAGGAGGAGCCGAAGTAGATGTGGACGGGATATCAAAGAGCGGAGGAGCGAAGGGAAATCGGAGGTGTCAAAAGAGATTAGGTCATCAATAGGGTCAGCCGGCACAGTCTGGTCAACTGTCTGTGCGGGCTCAGAAGAACCATGAGACCGACTCTGGGCGATGGTAGTATGGCCAATAGGTCGAGAAACCTGCCGCGGAACCCCCTCGGAAAAGCTAGCTCCTAAGGCTGCAACCAACCTAAAAATAAAGCAAGCATATAGTAGCCCCACCCTTGTACTCGTCGTACGGAAAGCCCTCAAAATCTGCTGGCATAAGAAGGGCGTATAGGAAACGGGCCTTCTCCATCGGTAATGAAGAAGTGTGGGAAACAGGCCAAAGATTCGTGCACACAATGCGCAATAGAATCTAGCACCCAGTCGGAAGAGATTCAGTGCGAATAGCACCGGTACCTCCCTCCAACGGTATGTTAAACATCGTCGAACGGACTAAGGAGTCCGCCGGAAGGGAATCGGGAGTAAGATAAGGAAACATGGGATGGACTACTCGAGGAATATGGATAAGACTCGAAATAACGTCCGGAGTAATCTTAACTACCATACCCCGAAGAAAAACCTAAAAAGAAGAACCAGTAACATCATGGGTGTTAGCGTAGAACTTCTCGACAAGAAGGCTCAGTGGGGGTACTAATCCTACTAGTAAAGACTCCCAACCCTGAGAAGTAAAGATAGCAACGAGATCGGGGGATAAATCAGACATGATGACCTTGTGCTCGACCAAAATAGGAGGCAAGGAAAACTGCGACCTAAAAAAATCTTGGGCGACAGCAGATATAAACTTAGACCTAGTAAATGAAATGGAGCTACTAGGGGTGAAAGGGGTTGTTCGTGCTCTCTTAGGCGAAATCTGAAAGAATTGGAAACACAATATTAAAAGCTCGATATAAGTTGATCCAAACCATAACATGCATGGTATGCATGAATGCACACAAAACGAGGTAAATATGATAATCAAGTAATGTGCCCTAACATGAATGCATGACGACATGCAATGATGCCTAGACGTAAGTGACGTGACTACATGACACGTCCCATGATGTCTAGACGCAGGGACGTAACGTCAAGACGTTGTGACGTGACGTCACTAAGTGTTCCCAACATCAACCACAATGTACAACACACAATCGACGCACTGAACTACCATCCCAACACTCCAACTCCCAAACCAAAAACATTCAAACCACCACCAACAACCGAAGAGTCCATTGAAAGAAATAATCATGAAATCAAAAATCACGCCAAAAGCACGCGAAAACACTCAAAACAACCATCTCACCCTCACTGACCCAAAGCTCCAAACATTCACGAAAACGAATGCAACACACATCAACAACCAACACTACATGATTGACTACAGTGAAACAAACTAAAATCATAAAAATCATGCCAAACTGCACAAAACAAATATTTGTTGAAAATCATGCAAAAATTCGATGAAAATCGATGCCAATAATCAAAACATGTAATGCATTATAAAGAATCTCAATCAAAATGATTAAAGGAACAAGAAAGCATCAACAACAGTGCCAAAGTATAAAAAAACACAATAAAGTAAAAGTTTTCGAAAAATTACCTTTTGAGCATGACGAATCGATGAAATACTCCGTACAAGGAGTGATTGGGAGTGTTTAATAGGTGGGTGGGCAATACACATATTTGATGTGGGTGCAAGTATTTTTAGAGAAATCAAGATAGGAAATGGGAAAAAAAGGCGAAAAAACCTTGAAAATTTCTTTAAAATTCAAAAAGGCGGCATGTCGCTGGAGTGAAGCTCGAGCGATAAGCGAGCCAGGCAACTTCTGCTGCTGTCGCTCGAGCGAGTTCTATCGAGAAGCTAACAAAAGTGCAATTGACAGAAATAACGCTCCAAATTCAAAAAATGAGACAAATGGCATAAAAGTCCTCAATTGACAGAATTAACACTCCAATTAAGAGAAATAGTACCAAACATCTTCAATTGATAGAAATAACACTTAA
This sequence comes from Fraxinus americana, assembly GCA_035079005.1. NCBI lineage: Eukaryota > Viridiplantae > Streptophyta > Magnoliopsida > Lamiales > Oleaceae > Fraxinus > Fraxinus americana. The sequence continues at coordinate 21,939,870 of CM068711.1, read as the reverse complement.
AAAAATTAAGAAAAATAACATAATTTTTTTTTAAAATAATGCTTAAATTGAACAAATATAGTAATATATATTTTTGTTAATTAAAAAAAATTAAATTGAGTAAATAAAACTCCGTCAGACCGAATATCCTAACCATGCATACATTTATAAGTCGAGCATTATTAATAAGGACTTTCTCACTTACTCTGTGAAGTTCAGGATGAAGTAAAGTGTATAAGTGACTTATGCTTATAAAGTTCCACTATTTTTCTCGTGAAATTGACTCCAAACCTTAAATTTGTGAGAAAGTACATACTAACATCATTGTTAAATAAGCATAATCCCTACTGATGAAAGTCAAACCCAAATGTAATGTTAGGATCTAAAAACGAGTTCAAATACATGACAAGTTTATTTTCTCCCCTTGAAGATAAGTATGTAATTTTTATTTATATCGCTATTCTCGTGAATTATATCTTACGTGCATATTCTTGTTCATTGAGCGACTGAATTGACCCATATAACGAGCTTTAGGCCGATTAATCCAAGTCAGATGACCATAGGCACCAGGTTACGAGAAACCCCTCAGTCTTAATTCCTTAAATCAAATACAAGTTACAAGATCATAATATGTGCTGTGCAGATGATACATGGTGAAACTTATACTCAATACTCCATAGAAAATCGAACCAAGTGATGGAAATAACAGTATAAATCTGATAATCACACACATGCAATATTGAAAAAACATCATAAATTGTCTAGAGCTAAATTTTTTTTTAAAAAGTAAAATAATAAAGAACATTAATATCAAAAGGAAATGAATACACACGAAATAAAACAAAACGCAGATAAATGAGATACATGCACAAATAATGGACTCAATGGACTGCATATGCATGCATCTAAGGACCAAATCACGAAGAGCCATGAATGCTCTTACCTTTAAGAACATGACCAAACTCACGACCTTCCAGATTACTTTTCTTAACCCAAGCTAGCTTAGAATTATAAGTAATTTTAGGTAACCGAGTCATCATCTTAGTTAAGTGGCTAACCTGATTAGCGAGGAAGTTAACTGTACTCGAAACATCCTGACTTTTACACGTAGTCACGACTTTACGACACCTAGGTCTTGTATGTCCTAGTACACGACAATGGTGACATGTAGGAATAAACTTAGAATCAACTATGTTCGGTGGTTGTTGCCTATAAGTAGGACGATTTACCCTATGTTATCTAGTATGTCTCGATCCTACATCATTCTTGCCCTTTGGTTCGGGGTAAATAATGTTTCGAGCTTTGTTAGTGGCTGGAACAAACGTGGTCTTAGATTTACTGGCAGTAGTATTACCATTATGAACATAACCCAGACCATACCTATAACCAGCAGGTTTGTTCATCCCAAGCAGAGTTTCCAGCTTCTGCGAGCCAGTCATAAACGATTGAAGTTGAGCATTAGATTTATCAAGATCAGTAGTTAATGATTTAACTTTAATTTCCAATTTTTCATTAACCAGTTTCAACTCACTTAATTTTCTAGTCGAGTCCTGAAGGTCACTCAACAGCTTTTCACGTTCAAGTTCAAGCTCGTTCACCTTTTTCAAGACGGCTTTATTGACCTTCTTAATTTTGAGACTCTCCTCAAAAAATTCACGATAAGACTCGTGAATGTTAGTCTTATCATCAGACTTTTCTTCAGAATGTTCACTCTCATTCTCTCTTTCAACCTTCTCAATCTCACGGTCAGATTCGATTGTAGTAATCGAGGTGAAGGCCATGAATTTCTGATCGTCCTCACCACCATATGTCTCGTTCTGAGAACTAGTCTTTGACTCCTCATCGTTCATGGTCACAGCTAAAGCCTTACGACGTTCCAAACCCGAACTCCTCTTCAAATTAGGACATTCACTCCTAATTTGACATATTGAAATTTCTTAACGGGATTTCTAGAGGTGTTTTTCTCATGCCTTCCTCTCAAGAATTTACTAGGAACTTCACTATTTCGCTCCTGAGGCATTATTCTATTCCTCATCACCTTTGAAATGTTTTTAACAAAATAAGCAATTTCGTCATCTCTAAGGGTCTTAATATCAGTGGACTCGCTCTCCTGTTTTCTAATGGTGTTTATAGCAATGAATTTAACATTTTTAGGTTGAGAAACAGTGAGTTCATAAGTTTGAAGTGATCCTACGAGTTCTTCAATCTTAACGGCATCTAAGTCCTTTCTTTCTTCTATCGCATTTACCTTAGGTCTAAACCTCTCTAGCAGGGATTTAAGGACTTTTCTATCGATTTTGGTCTCAGAGATCCTTTCACCTAAGTTAAAGCTAGAGTTAACTATATCATTCAACTTCGCATAGAATTCATCGTCCTTCATTCTAATCACTTCAAACTTAGTGGTTAACATCTGCAGTTTAGAATTGTTAACCGTTTAGTTCCCTCACGTGTGGTTTCTAAAATATCTCAAACTTCTTTAGCAGTTTCACACATCGACACTTGCCTAAACTCTTCAGCAGATACAGCCATGAATAGAGCAAGTAATGTTTTACTGTTCTAGTTGCATTCATTAAGGTTTAGTTTTAGTCTACATAGATATGTCAGTGGGTGTGACTATACCAGTAACAGTTGTTGAAGGTGGAGCCCACCCATTTTGAACGCTAATTCAAATACGTTCATCCAAAGATTTAAGCAAGGCTCTCATTCGAACTTTCTAGTAGGCATAGTTGTTTCCGTAAAAAAACGGAGGAACGGACAATGACCGACTCATCTAAATGTTATAAAGGGTTAGGAATCAAATAAAGGCTCTGATACCAATTGAAAGTTACGCAATTCGACCCTAACAATACCTAGACGGGGTGAATAGGTATGTAATGCGGAATTAAAAATATTTTTACGAATTAAATAGTAATAAGTCACTTTTTAATTCTTTTCTAGATGATTCAACATTCAATCAATTTATCCTAAATTGAATTACTGCAATTGTACAATAAAAAATGAATAATAAAGCATCAAATTAAACACCGAAATGATCACGGAGAAACCCAACTAGGAGAAACTCCGTACACTTTGCAAGTCAACAATCCACTATAAACGAAATGTAACTTACAGTACCAGCCTAGACGACGACACTTACTATCTGATCTCCTGACTACAATTCCAACATCTTTCCTGGATTTTGTGCTCCTGCACCACTCCTAACTGCAATTTCAAAAACTCTCCTGGATTCTGCAATCCTGCAGCAATTCTTAACTTTTTGAAATCGTTTATCTCATGTGGCTCCACGAAAAACACCGCGTTCTTCACAGACTGGAACTCCAGTCAAACTTCCTCAATCTTCAGAACTCTGATCAGATGTAGAGGAACAACAGTTTGGTATTTGAATTATTGAACTGATGTTTTTCTCACCAAAACTCTCACAGATGAATGTTGAAAGAATCAAATTTGAAGGAAACACTCTGTAGCCTTTTTCTCAAAGTTCAACCTCATCAAACTCGTACATAAGGGTTTTGGTATTTATAGGTAGGGTATAAAACAGATGGACCATGGAAAAATCCTTTAAAACGCGAAATAAAATTTTTTTCCGAATAACACTGACGCTCGAGCGACAGACTGTCGCTTGAGCAAAGGCAAGGTGACAGTCAAGCAATGAAATTTCTGCTTTTGTAGCTCGGGCCAAACCTAGGCGACAGTCCAGCGAAAATTCACGCCGTTTTCCTCTTTTTTCCATTCTCGAACCCTAAACCTAAAAACCCTATTTTCAACGTATTTGCACATTACTTCTTGAACTTTTACAATATGTCAATTTCAGTCCTTTTGTTCATAGAATCGCCAATTACAAATAATCTAAAACCTAACAGAATTGAATTGAATTGTTGTAATAACAGGAAAACTGTTAAATGTTGGGGGTCTTTTTTCAACATTAGATGGCATTAGTCCCATCTATTCTCAGTTAGCTTCAAGTTTTTACACGGTAAATAATAACCCACTGGCGGACACAAGGGGGGCTGGGGTGGGCACGTGCCCCCCCCAACTTGCTTTGCTTAGCTTTTTTTTTTTCTATGTTTTGTTTCAATTTTCGAAATTATTATAAAATGTGAAACGAAATCGAAACATTGCATTCTTAATATCATTTCGAAGTGCTCACAGTCTAGTTTTTTATGTCGTTAATGGCGTGTGAAACGATTGATCGTAGCAAATGTTACGACTTGTCAAAGTAGGCGGTTTAAAATTAGTATTTCGAGAATTTCGATAACATGCCAACTTTAAAAATTCTCCGACGATTATACGGTAGTCGAATCTACAAATCCCTTATATCATCTCAAAGCTCGTTTCGAGAACTACATTATAGGTATATTGAATAATTCAAACAGATATCGAAAATAGTTAAAGATGCGTCAAACATACGTCTTAAAAAGAGACGTCTAACTCGCATTTTTTAAAAAAATTTAATTATTTCATTAACATTTATTATTTTTGTGATAAAAATTTCTCAATATAATTTGCATTATTTTATTAGGAGATTTATATAGGATATGATATCAAAAATTTTCGAAATTTTACATTTGAAAAAGTCATATTCCATGTAACTTTTCGGATGCAAAATTACAAGGGGTATGATTTTTTTGAATGTAGTGCCCCCCAACTTTAATTGTTTGCGTCCGCCCCTGTCTTAACCCATGCCTTTTCTCATGTTGAACTAGCTTTTATCTTTCGATTTATTAATTTATTGTTTAAGGGCATCTACCTGGATAGTGGTACAAAGCCTTTGGAATGGCCTAAGGTTTATCATTTCATTTCGACAAATAGCTGCAAGTTGTCCTTCCCATTGAATTAGATTGTTGGAATAATTGGAAAACTGTTAATGATGTTAGGACTCTGCTTTCTACAATAGATGCCATTTTACCCATATGTTATTTAGTTCATTTTGAGTTCTATCACTGTAATTTGAGTTTCTGAGTGACAAACAAATGTGAACTTACGTGGGTTTTCATCAGAATATAATAGTCTTATTCAAAATAAGCCAAGTGCTTTCTAATGTTGGACTAGCTTTATCTTTCGAGTATTATTGTGTGCATAGAAACCTGATTTTTTTTCTTAATTATATACTTTGATAGTGGTTTGCAAAGGATCATTGTCATGTTTATTAGTGAAGTTGCATCGGCTATTTTTGCTGATATCAAGATATGCACGATTTGATTCTTGAATGAAGCCAAATGCATGTGATATGAAGCTGCTACTGCCCATGTGCTAGTCTTCTTCGTAACAGATCAGCCCTTTTTTTCATTTTATTGGCTTAGGTATCTAAAGCTTCGCCCGACTAATTCCAAAGAGTTGTGACCTATCCCCTGGCTCGCCACCCGGATAAATCAGATTCGGTCACAACTTATACACATTTGAATCGGACATTCAAGAACCAATTCTCATCTCTGTGGACCTCCCTTTACGATTTGCGGACAGGACCTCGGAAGGGTGACAGAACGCACTGTGACTTTGTCTCCACAGGACATTTGCCTTCCAGCTGCCATGTGAATTCGAATCTCCAATACTCCATAAATAATTTTCTTGCTTTATCACTGCTTCATACTCGTGGGGGCTCAGGTTAGCTTTCTTTCTCATCCGTTTCATGGTTCATAGTGCTCTTTGACATCTTCCCATGGTCAATTTTAGTTGGATAAAAAAAAGTGGGTGAAATAAGAGATGGCCCTGATTTATTTTTCAGCTTTCAAAAATCTTTTGGAATGTGTAAAACCTTTTCTTTTTTTGGATAAATTTTAGAAATCTCTATTGATGTTTATGACAATTTTAGAGACACATATTTTGGTTTTAAAAATTTCAGAAATCTCCACTGAGGTTTGTTTTTCAATAACGGATATCTTCCTTATTAGTTAAAAGTATATTTCAATTTCGTATTTTACTCTAGGCTCGTATATTTTGATTGTATAATTTGAATATATTATTGTATAATATTTTAGTATCCAAGGTTGTGCTTTTTCCCCATTTCTTAAGATTTTTTTTTTGTTTAAATACAACATTCTTTTTAGCTAAAATAAATATTTAATTTATATAATAATGTTTGAATAAAACTATATTCTTTATTTCTCTTTTTTTACCAGTAATAAGAACTATTTGGTTAGGGGTGTCCAAAAGTCTCGAACCAAATCGAGCGGTTCTTCCTAAGTTAAATACCTGAATGAGTACCCGAATCGAGAACCGATATGTTTGGGTCGGGTCTCGGATCTAAACCAAGAACCGAATAAAAATCGAAACTAAATAATTCTTTTTATTTTTTTATATTGAATTAATTAAATTATTTCATTTTTTTCTAAACAAATTAGCAAATTAATTAAATAAATCAGATTATTTCATAATTTTAATTTCATGATTTCATAATTTTAATTTTAAATCAAATAGTTGGTTAGTATTACCAATATTTAAAAATATTTTATTTTTATAATTTTTAATTCTTTATAACTTAAAAATATTTTATTTTTATTCTTTATGCAGGCAGGCTGGTTGAAGCAAATGAATTTACTTTATGTAGTGTTGCTGTAATATTAATATCTATTTTTTGGTATTTGTATGCATTGAATTAATCTTATGGAACGGCTAATTATTTATATGTTTTTGAATTGTGCTACGTTAATTTGTAAAAGTTATGAGTGAAATGTCATTAGTTATATTTATGTAGTATTGCTGTAAATATTAAAAAATTTAATTATGGTACGGAACCGAACGGAACGGAATCGTACCGAACGGAACCGAACCCGAACGGTTCCATAATTATATTTGGACCCGACGGTTCCATTTATTAAATACCCAAAAGTTTTGGATCGGTTCTGGAACCGAACCGACCCACGGACAGCCCTATATTTGGTCATGAAAATGGGATAGGACAGAGTAGAGTAGCCCTCCTTGTTCCCTGCCTTGTTGAGATTTTTGGACGGTGGGATGGGACGGGACATGTAATTTTGTAAGGATGGCAAAAATTTTCGCTTTGACCCATTCTATCATCTATGCCTTGCATTGAATCTTTTTATTTTATATTTCTCAATTTAAAAAATTAAATAAATAATTAAACGGGACGATAAAAGAAAATATTTTAATTACATGCTCCTCCCCGCCTCCTAATCCTCGATGGACGAGGACATGACGGACCTCCCTGCCTCATAGCCATCTATATATCCTTATTTACTTATTTAATTTTTTAATATATATATATATATATATATATATCATTTTTTTTTATTTTTTTTTATTTTTTTGAGTAAGATTTAAATCTAAAAATATATTAAAAATAAAATAAGAAGAAATAATTGAGATAAGTTTGGAAAGGAGCAAATGCAATACATTGCAGGGACTGGATATTTTGTTATTCCATACTATATTACTCGCAAGTTTCTGATATTTAATTATGATACCAAAATGCAATAAAGAATTTGTCAAATTTATTTCTTTCTAAAAAAATATACAATAGTGTATTTGATAAATATAATTTTCTTATTTAACATAAAAGAAAATGGAAAATTTATGTCAATAGAAAAGGTTTATGAAATTATTAAAATATGAAGGATGTCATTAAAATTATCATGAACTTCAGGAAACTTTTTATGGCTTTTGTTTGAAAAGTACGATGTTTCCATAGCTTCTATTTTGATCCCACCTTGAGAACATGAATATTGTTAACCAAAAAGGTTGCATTGGAAGCTATAATGTTGGTTATGCGTTTTAGGGACAACCAGTGAAAGTTCGTTGTTTAAAAATGGTTGCTCTTATTTGCAAGTCAATAATGACCACCTGGTTAAGTAAGAGGAAAAACGTCACAACAATCTTCATAGTTAGTTAGGCAATTGAGTAAGAAGTAGCCGACTCCTTTGTTTGTTGCACGATTAGCAAAATTCCTTATTTTTTTGAGTAAGTTCTGAAAGGCATTGCATAGAAGAGAGGCTACAATCTATAGTGTAGATATTATACCTCGATCCGGACACTGACTTGGACAATGCAGCGGTTAGTGGTTCGACAATAGACCCGGTGGGTCAATTCATATCAAATTTTGACATTTTCTATCAATGACTAAGTTATTCATGCATGGTCAAAAGATACTTTAACCTTGTTATTAATGAAACAAATAGGCCTCTCTTTTCAACCCCACATCATTCTTGTGTCAATTTATGACATAAAGTGGATGCCCGAAGACTGTTGTCGGAAATTCGACTATCCCAATCGAAAGAACAAATAAAAGAGCAGGAAAAATGGAAAAAGGAAGAAAATGAAGCGAGGTTTTCCAAAGCAAATCTCCTTAAGACAAATTTCGCCCCCCAACAACGTGCAAACGGGATTATGGACGTCTGTCTCCCAAGATACAACGCTTTTCCCAAAGTCGATATTACACAATACCAACCTTGACGGTCGAACCAAATAATGATCGTACTCGAACGAAATAATCACGAAAATATCGAAGGAATTTTAGCAGAATATGGAGCGAGAAGAATTTAAAAATCAAGAATATATTAATTGATTTTGGTGTCCAAAAAACGAATTTGGAGGTCTCTATTTATAGAGATTGAAGTGTCTCCTTGAAAGGGTGTGTAACATTTCATGAACTGGTGCACCACTTGATCTGATCTATTTTAGCCATTGGATCGCACTCTTTCATAATCTGACGGACCAGATTAAACCACGAAATGTAGTGTCCATTCATCATGTCTATTCACCAATTATGAACAGTCACCAGCCATGCAGTTGCCACGCGTACGTCCAACAGGACCAACCGCCATGCAGGACGAAGTGACGTGACCTGTTACGTGCGTGCCACCTAGGATGCCAACTCATCGAGCCTCTCATCGCCATGTCATCGAACCATAACTCCATTTCTGAAAACTATAAGGCTCCTCAACTCCTCGCGACGATGCGTACGTGCGAAGTACAAAGTGCGCCTCTAAAGCGCCCAATGCGTACTTTGCGACGTGCGCGGGCTCGGACCAGGACCGGGGCGTGGCGTGGCGTGGCGTGAGTGGTGCGAAGCACCACTTTCGTGGTGACTAGTTAGCTAGCCTTTGGCTAGCTAATAGTTAGCCAAGTTGTAGGTCACTTATTAAATTATAACTTATACACACATCCCACTATATAAACAAGTCTATTTTCTTGTAAACTTTCGATGTGGGATTCCTTACCATATATAAGACACTTAAATGGGCTTATAACATATGGGCCTATATTGGAGACTTTTTCAATTCACCCAAATTAATTACAACGGGCCACATCATTAAATAACATATTTAATGACCCAAATAAATATCATTAAATAACATATTTAATGATCCAAATGAATCAATTAATTCCAACAATCCCCCACATGAATGGAAGAAGTCGACTCAAATCAAGGAAGATAAAAGAAGAGTACTATTTGAAAGATAACGCATCAAGATAGGTAGCTTTCGCTTTGAACCATCTTTAGTAAGAATCTATCGAACTCACTTGGCTAATCAGTAAACGCAACGTTTTGAACTATCAGCCGTTATTGCAAGCTCAGACAATAGACCAAACACATTATCTCTCGTATCAAACTTGGTTCTCTATTGTGTTCATTATTTCGGCCCTGAACTACTTGGGTTCTGCGAGTGCTTTAGAGAATTCGCCTAAGTAAATTCTCAAAGAACCGGCCAAGTTCGCACTTACATAGGTGATGTTCTACAAAGAATACCTTTATAGTCATCATTAAAAGCAAAAGCTTATCCTTCATAAACTTCATATGCAGCACTTTTTGCATCATAGAAATGAGAAGGAGTTAGACTCCTAAGTGCTTCTTATTGAGTCATTCATAATTAGTTTTCCTATTGAACCTAGTCCATGGGATCTCCAATTGCTAGGTTAGGTTTCCACTAAGATGACTCATTGGGTTTTAGGCTTTAAACCCATTTCCCTCGATGCGCAGTCTATACGCTCTCTTGATAACCCTTTAGTAAACGGATCCGCTAGGTTTTCTTTTGACTTAACAAAATCAATTGATATTGTTCCATTTGAGAGCAACTGCCGAACGGTATTATGTCTACGACGGATGTGTCTTGACTTACCATTATACACAAAATTTTCGGCCCTGGCTATTGTTGCCTGGTTATCGCAATGAATACAAATAGCCGGTACAGGCTTTGGCCATATAGGAATATCTTCTACGAAATGTCTTAACCATTCTGCTTCTTCTCCTGCTTTATGTAAAGCAATAAACTCAGATTCCATAGTAGATCGAGCTATACATAGCCACTGGTAGACTTAGACTCGTCTGTATCTGATATCCAATTGGCATCACTATATCCTTCAATTACTGGAGGATATTTTTTATAACATAATGAATACTCTCTGGTCCGTTTCAAGTATCCCAAAACTCTAAGTAATGCATTCCAATGTTGATTACTTGGGTTACTTGTATAACGACTGAGCTTACTTACCGAGTAAGCTATATCAGGTCTTGTACAATTCATTAAGTACATTACACTACCAATAATTTGAGAATATTCTAATTGTTGTTTCCCATTTCCACTATTCTTGTGAAGAACTACATGAGGAAGAAATGGGTTACTTGTTTCTTTAATATTACAAGTCTTAAACCTCTCAATTATTTTGTCAACATAATGGGTTTGAGACAAGAATATTCCATTTGATGTTCTAGATATCTTCATTCCTAGAATCACGTCTGCTTCACTCATATCTTTCATGTCAAAGTTATTGGTAAGCATATTTTTCGTTCTATTGATGACTTCTATATTAGTCCCTAATATAAGCATGTCATCAACATATAAACAGACAAATACGTATGCCTTTTCGAATCTTTTCGAATATACGCATTTGTCACATGCATTTATTATGAATCCATTCCTAATCATGGTACTGTCAAACTTTTCGTGCCATTGTTTAGGAGCTTGCTTCAACCCGTATAAGGACTTAACAAGTTTGCATACTTTGTTCTCTTGTCCTTTTACTATGAAACCTTCTGGTTGTTCCATATATATTTCTTCGTTTAAATCACCATTTAAGAACACAGTCTTAACATCCATTTGATGTATTTGTAAATTATACAAGGCTGTAATAGCAATTAAAACCCGAATAGAAGTAATTCTAGTTATTGGAGAATATGTGTCAAAGAAATCAATTCCTTCTTTCTGACGATATCCTTTTGCAACCAGTCGAGCCTTGTATTTGCCTATTGAACCATCAGGTCTTAACTTTCTTTTAAAGATCCATTTACACCCTATTGGTTTAGTTCCCTTAGGAAGATCAACCAATTGCCAAGTATTATTACTCATAATGGATTCAATTTCACTATTTATAGCTTCCTTCCAAAATACAGATTCTGGACTAGTCATGACCTCTTTAAATGTTTGAGGCTCTTTCTCAATCATGAAAGATATAAAATCTGGACCAAAGGATTTAGCAACTTTTGCTCTTTTACTCCTTCTTGGTTCAGGTTCTATATTATTTTCCAAAGCACTATCTCGTGTTCTCTTTTGAGTATTCGTAACAATATCTCTTTTATTGGGGAACACATTTTCAAAGAATTCAGCATCTCTAGATTTTATAATCGTATTGACATGAATGTCACTTATATCAGATTTATTCACCAATTCTGAACAGTCACCAGCCATGCAGTTGCCACGCGTACGTCCAACAGGACTAAGTGACGTGACCTGTTACGTGTGTGCCACCTAGGATGCCAACTCATCGAGCCTCTCATCGCCATGTCATCGAACCATGACTCCATTTCTGAAAACTATAATGCTCCTCAGCTCCTCGCGACGATGCGTACGTGCGAAGTGCAAAGTGCGCCTCTAAAGCGCCCAATGCGTACTTTGCGACGTGCGCGGGCCCGGACCGGGACCGGGACCGGGACGTGGCGTAGCGTGGCGTGCGTGGTGCGAAGCACCACTCTCGTGGTGACTAGTTAGCTAGCCTTTAGCTAGTTAATAGTTAGCCAAGTTTATCAGGGTAGAATAATTCACAAACCTTTGTTTATCAGAATGTTCCAATCGCCACATCATATGCCTAACTAAAATATAACACCAGCAAAAATGAAAATTGTCCGCCAAACTATTATTTTATGTACAGAATGCAGTGGCAACAACCATGCAAAACGCAATGGCAACTTGAAACAACTAAAAATGAGCTTCTTCAAGAAAAAAACTATCGAAAATACTATATAGTTTAATCACTTGTGTATTAAGGGGGAAAAATCTATTACGAATTCACAGAAATATGAAGCTAACAAAAAATCGGCCAGTCGAATACACCCATATAATTAAATTGAAGATACAATCATTGTGTACAATGTGAAATAAAGTTAAAATTTAGAACAAGGGGACCAAAGCAAAAAGATCTTCTTTTAACATATTTCGACGCTGCAAAATCGAAATTCATCAAAATAAAACTTAAATTCCAGAATGATTTACATGTTCTTCTTCCATCTAATTCACTTGAAATTGAAAATTTTGGATTTAGATTCTTGGGAGAGTTGTATAGAGACGGATACGTGTTGAAGAAAAAGGGGGGGGGGGGTTTCACTTTTCAATTTAACACAAAAAGTGAAAAAAAAAAAAATGGTTTGGTAACACAGATCTATGGTATAATACTAGAAGAAATTTTACTTTTTTTTTTTTTTTTTATAACCGCGTATGTCGGGACCAGTTTACGCGAAAATTTCACTTTTAACAAATATATATATTGAAAAGTTATTTGACGATCATTTTTCTTGTCAAGAAATATAAATTGTATTATTATGGTCTTGTAAATATTACAATGTAGAATACCCTATTTATAGGATTACAAATAACTGTAAAAGGAAATAAACATAAAATGAAATATTACACAATCAATTACTAAGGAAAGTAATCCTACACTAAAAATGAAATATTATAATGGAAAATATTCCATTTTATATTTCTATATTTAACATTTCTATTAACAACCAAAAATGGTTTTTTATGAATAAAAACACGTGATTAAAAATGAAATTTATTTAAAATTCCGCGTTCATTTTATTTCCATCCTTGCAATTTTAAATACAATCATGCTACATAAACATAATAATTGATATAATTTTTAACATAATGTCACATGACAATTTATCATTAGACTGTTTAAAAGAAAATCAACTATTTCATCAAATCACATCATGCCAACACATATTCTGTCATTGTCTTTGTCATACATTTTCTGACTCACAAGCATTATTCTTTTTAATACATGTGCAAACTTTTTGGCCGTTCCAGCAACAAAATTTTAGGTCCCTTCTCTTAAATAAGTTTAATATAGAAGCAATAAAAGTGTTTAACTAGCATAAATGTTACCAGTATGTGCATTCCTAATCAATAGCTTACTCCTTAATGAATAATTTAAAGCTCGCACTTGTTTGGTTAGGAAGAATAAAGCATCAAGTACAAAGAATTTCAATAGAATAAAAATAGCGTCACACCCTGTTGGCCTGTTTTTTTCTTCTTTTTTCCTTCCAATGCAAATCCACTAAGCGTTTTTTCTGTCAAAATTCTATTGAAATTTCCTGTACTTGTAGCATTGCTCGGTTAGGAGTGCACATAATGTAAGTATTAAGAGATAAAAAGGAAACCACACTTTTGCTTATTATGTACAATACTATATACCAAACATGTCCCTCGGGTATTCACTATGAACCTGTTAAGGTTATTCCTTCCTTGACTTCAGATAGTATGCGGATTCGAGATCTTTAAGTATACAACATAAGAAACGATGCCCTGATCTAGGCATGTGGTACCTTTCAAGTTTGTCACAATTTGCTTTCACTTTTATAATTTATTTGCCTTTTTTGGGTATTGAATAGGGCTAGACAAGACTCTCGGATTGAACTGGATCGGACCGAACCGAACCGAATCGAATCGATTGGAGCAATTCTTCTTAAATTAAATATCCAAACGGATATCTAAATCGAAAATCGACGAGTTTGGTTCGTTCGGTTCTCTTTTATAGACCCAGAACTTAATAATTGAATCTCCCTAAGTTTTTTTAAATTTTTTTTATCTTGAATAAGTCAAATTATTTTATTTTTTAAAATAAATTTGCTAACTAATTAATTTAGTCCAAACCCAAAATATGATTTTACAATTTCTAATTTCTAGCCTAGCCCAACTTAATCAAATTGATCTAAGTTTTATCCAAATCTCTTATTCTGCTGTAGTGTCGTTTCTGTCGTGCTATTATTGTGAACTCTCAATCTTCCTCTTCCTGTGATTTTAATAGTTAAATATATGAATAACTCAATAAAAAGAGGTGCAAAAGATATCACGAGATTAGACTACGCTATTTTGTAAGAGTTAAGATTGAACATGTAATAGTCGAATTAATTTAGCGTTGTTGTAATATATAAAAAAATTATTATTTTATTGAACCCGAGAACAAAATAGAACCGAATTGAACTGAACCGAACAGAACTGCACCGAACCTGAACAGCTCCATAATTAAATTTGCACCCGACGATTCCATTTATTAAATACTCGAAAATTCAGGTTCGATTTGGTTCTAAAGAGAACCGAATCGGATCGGACCATGGCAAGGTTCTAGTATTGAACCTGATGAAAAGATTGCTATTCCAGAGACAACAGAGTATTACTACTTCTGAAAATAACTTTCAGTGTTAGACTAATTAACCATGCACGGTGAAACATCAGATTTGTCCTTGATTATATTCACCATTAGATTGTAAGGATGGCACTTGCCCTTAACTTCAAATATCTTCAATCGTTTTAACATTTTTGGATTCTACTTTATACTGAAGGTTAGATTATTTCCTTCTAAAGTCGTGTATTTATTTTACGTTCTTTACTAATAATATTCTACCTCAACGAAGAAAGAGAGATGATTTAGCCTACTTTGCCTAATCAGCCTTTGGGCTTCGCAATCCCTTTACAAAATTCCAAAAAAGTGAACAAAAGGAAAGGGATATATGTAGCTACGGTGTCCGACCCCTTTGTCAATCGGGCATAACAAGTTGAGTTTTGCTACATGTACACCCTCGTTTATCACTTCGTTTACAGAATTTGCATTTGACAAGATCTCACACCGTCTTTCACAAAAAAAATAATTAATCCAGTCTTAAAAATCCTACCACATATTCATCTATAACCCAAGGTGTACTCCCTATACAAATAGGTTTTCCGTAACAAGTTCAACTACAAAGTGGTTGTTGGAATTGGCTAAGTATAAACCATAAAAAAGTGGCTTCCGTGTTAACTTTGACCAAATATTTGGATTTGATCTGATAGTCAAATTATGAAAATAAATAGACTAACTTATTCTACTCGTCAAGAAGATCATCATGATATATTTGGAATCTCCAAACCAATTCCGAATGAATGAAAAATTACGACCTAAATTTGGAAGGAAAGAGAGGAAACTGACTAAAAATTTGTCCAACTCCGTAGCTCGCCTACCACTCGATCGACAAGCTAGCAACATCATCTCTATTTCAGATGCTCAAGCGACACAAGGGCGATAGACTAGTGACAGCAAAAGTTGCGACCCTTGACAATGGTTGTCGAGTTTGGGGAGCGGCACTTCACTCACAACTTTTCCTACCTAAAAATTAGACTATTGGGACGTTTATTTGTTCATCCCAATGATATGTAATCATAGCATAATATTAAACACAAGAAGATTATCGTTGTATCTTGAGAGTTTATTGCCATCATTCGTAGGCACCATTGCGGGGCAAATTCGACTTAAGGATAAAGAGTTCAACTCTTACCTCGACTTTACATACATTTCTTATTGGCGTTATTTTGACATTCATTTTTAATTTGGTATCCTTACCATTACTCTATCAAAATTTGATAAGGTTGGTAAGTTATTTTGATTTAAAGTCATCAATCATATCCATAATATTCTCAAACAGTGGTTTGAATTAAGTTTCGATAATGCTAAATGTATATTCATTGAATTGCATTGAGAATGGCACCCCCCTTTGTTTTCAAAACATTGCAGATGGGAAAAGT
>CM068711.1:21911381-21918881 GCA_035079005.1 Fraxinus americana | reverse complement strand
TTTCTTAATAGAAAAATGAGATATTTTTTAGCATTGTGGATTTTCAGATACTATATACTATACAATCAATCGAAGGGATGGATCAAATCCAATCAAAAAAAGGAGGTTTCTTTTAGGAAAAGGATTAAGAAAAATAGGACTCAAAATGCAAGTACAATAAAAATTCCGTAATCCAGGAAAATTATCATATCCATTTTGTATCATTTTGGTGGCATGGCCGAGTGGTAAGGCGGGGGACTGCAAATCCTTTTTCCCCAGTTCAAATCCGGGTGTCGCCTGATCAACAAAAAGCTCTAAATCTCTTCTGTTCTATTGATACTTGTTTGATTCTAAGCATCTGGTCTGAGGGTTTTCTAAAAGATTGTGAATCCTTGCATCTAGGATTCAAGGAAATATTCTAATCTAATGATAGAGGGGCTATCAAGACTTCACGATTCCCTTCTATTACTAAGGTAGTGTCGAATGACTGAATCTTGAATTAGATTGGAGAGCCTGATAGGAAATCTGGTTCAATTAATAGTTGTGGAAAGGGGCGGAAGTTCCTTTATATACGACGGACTCGCGAGAATCTTGGAGTGCTCAGGTATTCAATCAATATTAGATTAGATGGATAATTGACTTTTATAGAAAAAGGGGCAAAACCAAATTCTTTCTTTTCGGCAACCCCTAGTCAAGCCCCCCTCTTTCACAGCGGTAATCGGGAAAGGGGATACGGATTAGATCAAACAAAGGGGGAAATAGGGGTCTATAATATATCAGGTTTACACGTGTGATACATGTTCCTTCTATTTCTCCAAGTAAAGCTCTTCGCATCGCAATGCCTATTGTGTCGGCTTGACCTTTCATAAGTGGAGACAGAATAAAGCTTCCATAATAAAGACGTTTACTGTCTTCTCTTGATTCAACACACTTCCACTGTAGTGTCCGAGTAGATACTGTTACTTTCTCTCGAACCATAGTAATATTATTTAATTTGATTGAATCATTTATTTCTCTTGTTTCTCCTGAAATTTTGTCAATGTTCATTTCTACACACGTCTTTTTTTCGGGGGTTTGCAACCATTATGTGGCATAGGGGTTACATACCGTACGAAAGTTAATAGTATACCACTTCTACGAATAGCTCGTAATGCTGCGTCTCTTCCGAGACCGGGACCTTTTATCATGACTTCTGCTCGTTGCATACCTTGATTTACTACTGTACGAATATCATTTGCTGCTGCAGTTTGAGCGGCAAAGGGTGTCCCTCTTCTCGTACCCTTGAATCCACAAGTACTCGCTGAGGACCAAGAAACCACCCGACCCCGTACATCTGTAACCGTGACAATGGTATTATTGAAACTTGCTTGAACATGAATAACCCCCTTTGGTATTCTACGTGCACTCTTACGTGAACCAATATGTCCATTTCTACGTGAACCAATTCTCGGTATAGCTTTTGCCATATTTTATCATCTCATAAATATGAGTCAGAGATATATGGATATATCCATTTCATGTCAAAACAGATTCCTTATTTTGACATCGAGTCCTTTAGTGAGTCTGATTATCCTTGTCTTTGTTTATGTCTCGGGTTGGAACAAATTACTATAATGCGCCCTGCCTACGGATTAGGTGACATTTTTCACAAATTTTACGAACCGAAGCTCTTATTTTCATATTTGTCATCCCTTATCTTAATTTTGAATCTATTTTTTGGAAGAAATTAAGTTTCTTGAAATTTTTCATCACGAATCATATTGAATAAAAACCACCTAATCCTTCCAATCCTGTTACGGAGTCGATAAATTATACGTCCTCTGGTTGAATCATAACGACTTACTTCAATTTTGACTCTATCTCCTGGCAGTATCCGTATAAAATTACGCCGGATCTTTCCTGAAACATAACCCAGAATCAGATCTTCATTATCTAACCGAATCCGAAACATACCATTGGGAAGCGATTCAGTAATTAAACCTTCATGAATCCATTTTTGTTCTTTCATTCCAGGTAAAGCCTCCTTGAAGTATCAACTAATGGAGGAGGAACGATATTAGACAACTCGTCCCTTTTCTTTTTTTTAGAAATAGGAAGAAGTTTCGGATCCAATTTGGATATTAAAAGGATTACCATATATAACACAAAATTTCTCCGCCGATTCCTTCGAGTCGAGCCTCTCGGTCTGTCATTATACCTCGAGAAGTAGAAAGAATTACAATCCCCATCCTACCTAAAATTCTAGGAATTCGTTGAGAGTTCGAATAGATTCGTAGATCGGGTCGACTGATCCGTTTTAAATTTAAAAAATTTCTATAGGGTCTTTTCCTATTCCTTCTATGCCGCAGGTTTAAAACCAAAAAAGATTTGTTTTTTTCTCGATGTTTTCTAACGTTTTCAATAAAACCTTCTCGGAAAAGTATTTTAACAATATTTTCGGTAATATTAGTAGATGCAATGCGAACCACTCTTTTTCTATCCATATCAGCATTTCGTATAGAGGTTATTATCTCAGCAATAGTGTCCCTACCCATGGTGAACTAAAATTATGGGTACCCCAAAATTTGATATAATCAACATGTTTTTTTTTTTTTTACTTATTTGTTTTATGAATATGAATTATTAAAGGTATATGCGTGAGACACAATCTACTAATTAATCTAGTTCTTAATCTATTTCTTTCAAATACCCACTATAAACATATCAGTGATCTCATTTTATAATACCTCGGGAGCTAATGAAACTATTTTAGTAAAATGGAATTGTCTCAATTCCCGGGGGATCGCACCAAAAATTCTAGTTCCTTTTGGATTTCCTTCTTGATCAATCACAACTGCAGCATTGTCATCATATCATATTATCATACCCCTGTCACGTTTAAATTCTTTACAGGTACGAACAATTACAGCTCTGACTGCTTTTGATTTTTCTAGGGGCATATTTGGTACTGCTTCTTTGATCACATCAACAATAATGTCACCAATATGAGCATATTGACGATTGCTAGCTCCGATGATTCGAATACACATCAATTCTCTAGCCCCGCTGTTATCTGCTACATTTAAATGGGTCTGAGGTTGAATCATATCAATTTTTTAGTCTATTCTTCCAATGCAAAGGATGAAGAAAAAAAGGAATTTTTTTTGTCTAAAAAATGAAACTTTCATCCCAACCCCAAGATTCATTTCTGTTGGTTCTACATTTTTATCCCGAAATAATGAATTGAGTTCGTATAGGCATTTTGGATGCTGCTATTGAAATAGCCCTTCTAGCTATATTTTCGGTTACTCCACCCATTTCGTATAGTATTCGACCTGGTTTAACAACGGCTACCCAATATTTAGGGGATCCCTTTCGCGAACCCATACGTGTTTCAGCGGGTCTTACTGTAACCGGTTTGTCTGGAAATATACAGACCCAGATTTTTCCACCACGGCGTGCATTTCGTGTCATTGCTCGTCGACCTGCTTCGATTTTTCTAGATGTGATCCAAGCAGGTTCAAGTGCCTGAAGAGCATATTTACCGAAACAAATATGATTACCTCGATAATATATTCCCTTCAGTCTTCCTCTATGTTGTTTACGGAATCTAGGTCTTTTGGGGTTATAGTTGATGGTTGTTTCACAATTCCATCTCTACTACAGAATCGGACGTGAGAGTTTCTTCTCATCCAGCTCCTCACGAATAAAAGGATTAAAAACATTTAATTGAAATGATTAACATTTTTGTAAAAAATAGTTTTTTTTTAGAACGTTCTAAAAAATATTTATTTTGTTTTGTCCTTTATCCAAGTTTAGCAACTAAAAAAAAAAAAAAAAGTTTTCGCGGGCGAATATTTACTCTTTCAATCTCTATTTCATTTGTAGGGCTCGTTCGTGACTTCTCCCAATAGATGAATTGATCTCCGGTTCATTTCGCCATCCCGACTAGTGAATCATTAAGATTCATTTTTTCAATAAAATCTTTTGCATGCACAGGTTCCATCGTTCCCATCGCTTCGTACTTAATGATTAGGTCCGAATTCTACAATGGAGCTCATAATCCAATTTGTTCCTGAGTCAATCTTCTTAGTCTTTATTGACTCCAAGCTCTTTATTTTTTTTCTTGATTCATTTAATATTTAATTATGGATGAATCAATTAGTATTGATGCTTTATTACACTGTCTTTTATGAGATGACTGGTAGACCTTACATATTTGAATTCTATATCATTGATATTCTTTTTATCTCTTTCTCTCTTTCTCGGAGGACTCTTCTGACAAAATCAAAAATATGTAATTGTCAGCAAAGTTGTTTCTTTTTTTTCTTCACTTCAAATCCAAAAAATTCTTCTTACTTATACATAAGACATAGGTCGTCGATTCAGCATTGGATAAAAGAGGGAAAATGCCCATTTTAGAATAAGTGGTTCAAATCATTTTATCGAGATGAGTGTTCTATATCGATAAAATATTCATTTGAAAACCATCACTATATTAACATAGTGGTAGAAAGAGTACCATGCTGCATCTAGACTTCAAACGGTTTGCTTTAACCATCTTAACAGTCCCACATTATTGGTTCCTAGAGAATCAAAGTAGATTTGCCAATTAATCACGAAATGCTATGGTTCTTACATATAATTTCTTAATTTTTTTTAGAAGTAATTCGCTAGATCATGCACCTCTCTTTCCTAGTTATAAAGGAAAAAGGTCCAGCTGGTTGGATCCAGCCTATTCTTGAAATAAACAACTCACACACACACTCCCTTTCCAAAAAAGATCAATACACCAATCACCACACTTAGATTTATTGGATTTGTTGCTAAAATATCGGTATTAAATCTGAAACTCCCGGCAGATGGCCAGTGGCCCAAAGAAACAAAAGAATCGGTTACATTTTTCATAGGATCTCCTCTTATAGATAGACTCAAAAATCGATCAGAGTTCTTTTTGTATCACTTTGCCTATTTATTCTTTTCTTTTTTTTTATCGAGTCAAAAAATATTCGAGTTATACAGTATGAACTACCCCCTTACTGTTGCAACACCTCCTAAAAAGAGTTTCCCTTGGACTACGAACGGGAAAGGATGAAAGCGAGTCGGTATGCTAATTCCTCATCTGCAAATCAGCCCTTCCCGTAGGGTATTTTCTCAATGAATAAGTAATTGTAGGAGTTAAATCTTGATATAATTTGAAAAAGCAAACAAGAGGTCCAAGGCAATAAAGTATGAAAAATATGTATTTTTCATATTTCTAAGATTAAACAAAAGGATTTGCAAATAAAAGTGCTAATGCTACAACCAATCCATAAATTGTTAAAGCTTCCATAAAAGCTAGACTAAGCAATAGAGTACCTCGTATTTTTCCCTACGCACTCGGCCGTCTCGCGATACCCTCTACAACTTGACCCGCAGCGGTCCCTTGACCAACTCCAGGTCCAATAGAAGCAAGCCCTACGGCCAATCCGGCGGCAATAACGAAGCGGCGAAATCGGTGGATTCATGATAAGTTCCTCGTACCAAAAAAAAGAAATGGTTAATGATACAATCAACCAATGAATTATGACTTAATTATTCCATCGGTAGGATTCATCCGATCAAGTAACTAATAACTTCAAATTGAAGTAATAATATTATTGAATCATCGAACTACTTCGATATTTCTTTTTCCTTTCTATCCACAGAATCTTTGTGAGTCCATAGGACTTTCGTCCTTCCATTTCTTGGTTCCGAGCTCGTTATTTCAATTCTTCCATCTTTTTCTTGATTTCATCCCCTTATTCGGTCAATTCACAAATACAACGAGATGGAAGGACTTCTATTGGAATCCACATACAGTAGAAAATGAAATATATCTTTAGTTCATATATAACTAGTCAATATCTATTATCACATATACATGTCTTTCTTCCCTAACGTAAACCAAGCATTCATCTTAGATTCAATCGGATTCGAGAATCAATCGTCGAAACATCTACAAGAGTTGGCTTAGAACCATTCAAATACATATATCTAGTTCGACTCCCCTCTTCGAATCAATAATTAATCCATTTTTCAGGAATCCCGTTTTTTGTAAATTATTTTCTCCCTTCCACTTTCTTTATCATTATTCCACCCGAATACAATCTAAATGAGCAAATTAATTAGGGCGAATTATTGCATATGCATAGAAATATCATTATTTGATTGATCTAAGTTCATGCAATTTATTATTTATTAATATTTTCTTTTGGTCAATTGTTGAATAAAATCAACTGAAAGTAGAATAGTTTCTCGTGTTTTTTATTTAATTACACGTGGTAAACATATATCTTATTCCAATTTTGATTTGAATAACAAGATTGGCTGACCAATATAAAGTGAATATTCGTTGAGGGAAGGTATGATAGTAAGTGGACGAAAAGGGAATTTTAGGAAAAAGATCTTTTAGATCTCTTTCCCTTTTTTTGTTACTATTACTTTCTATTTTCTATCGTATATAGCGTCGTTGTATATTTCTATTCCTTAAGTAAATTGTCTTGAGCCACACATACATTGCTTTGCATTAAGCTAAAAAAAAGACTATTTCAATGATGGCCCTCCATAGCTACTCGTACAACGGATTAGCAATCCGACGCTTTAGTCCACTCAGCCATCTCTCCCAATTGAAAAGGAGAATTACTACATTACACATAATGTAAGGAGTCTTTCTTTCTCTATTCTATAGAGATATACAAATCAGGAATTTCTTTTAGATTAGATAAAGGAAGGGCTCGAACGAGCCTATGAATAAAAAAGAAAATAAAAAAAAAGAAAAAAAAAAGAAGACATCTTTGTGTTGATTTTGTTTGAAAGGCCCTTCTTATTCTGATGGCCTGGCCTGGCCTGGTCAGTACCTAGCCGGGCCCCTTTTTTTGTTCCAACGAATTATAGATAAATAATGATTTATTTGATTTGAAAACAAAAATGCTTGTTATTTATTATATTCAATTGAATATAAAATATTCAAGGAACAACAAAAAGAAGAAAGACTATTTACATTCTTTTTATTTTTCTATTTGAATTTTAGTTTCATTTTCGGAACTAAAAAAGAAACTATCGATTTTTCCACAATGCATTTTTCTGTTATGATTTTAGTGTTTTTTGTGATCCGTAGCTATCAAAACTTCTTCAGCAAAAGATAAAACTTTAGTTATTTAATTTAAATAAAATAAACCCTCCTTTCAGAATCTCATTAAATTGTAAATCCCCCCCACGAAAAATTTCAACACTCTAATTTTGATGACTCTTTGATGATCCAATCCTATCTTGATCATGCCCAATTACCCTGTTCGACAAAAGGTCCATCTGTATACAATAATCGCATTGTAGCGGGTATAGTTTAGTGGTAAAAGTGTGATTCGTTCTATTACCCCTTTAATAGTTAAAGGGTCTTTCGGTCTTATTCATATTCCGATCAAAAACTTTATTTCTTAAAAGGATTTAATCCTTTACCTCTCAATGAAAAATTCGAGAAAAAAATAAAAATTCTCATGATTTCTATCCATGAATCACTTAGAA
>CM068711.1:21881381-21886381 GCA_035079005.1 Fraxinus americana | reverse complement strand
TGGAGAATTGCTTCTCATCTTAAATTCAGGTGATTGGATTTGCACCAATGGAAACCATAAACTTCATACACAATAGAGGGATCGATTTGCTTATTTTTAGATAGTGAATGGGGTTCTTTCTTCCATTCTATCCTATTTACTGGTACTGATCATTGATACTGGAAAGCGGTTTTCTTGCTTTTTTTGTGCCAGCTCATGATCTAAACGAGTCGCACATACACCCTAGTACATGTTCCTCGACGCTGAGGACATCCCCGAAGAGCGGGGGATTTCGTGACATTTCGAATTGGCTGTCTTGTATTTCTAATAAGTTGTTTAATAGTTGGCATGTTGAATCATATACATAATGGGCTGGTTTAGATTGATCCTAACCGGATGATTATGAATTATTTCTATTTAATAGAATATTAAACTCGTAGATAAAATCTCAAATCACGGATTTTTATAAAATCCATCTTATTTTCATTCAACTGCTACAAGATCAACAATTCCATAAGCTTGGGCTTCTGTTGCTGACATAAAAACATCTCTTTCCATGTCTTCAGATACAACCCATAAGGGTTTGCCCGTTCTTTGTACATAAACCCTTGTGAGGGTTTCGCGTAGTTTCAGCAGTTCTTCCGCTTCCAGGATAAATTCTCCCGTTTGTGCCTCATAAAAAGAACTAGCAGGTTGATGGATCATTACCCTGATGATATAACAGTTCTCTATCTCGCGTGATGAAACGAAGAGAAAAGAAAGAAAGATAAAGAATAATAGGAAAAAAAGATAGAATTGAACAACCGTACGGGCATTATCTTTTGTGCATTGCATACGGCTCTACAATAAAATTGACCCCTAACCTTCCATTGAAGAAAGAGAAAAATAGAATCTATCAGACCCAGATGGATAAATGATCAAATTGCCACCCTTCCTTTCAGAGGAGTTAAAAAATACTATGATGGCTCCGTTGCTTTCTATTTTGAAATTGATTCTTTTTTTTGTCTTTGATTCAGCAATCCCAAATGAAGTTGTTAATAATAGATTACCTAGAGAAATAGGTAAAAGAAATTTCCATCCAAGACTTAATAGTTGGTCCATTCTCAGTCTCGGTAAAGTCCATCTTGTTGCAATAGAAATGAACAAGAACAAATAAGTTTTAGCTAATGTAATAAAGATACCGATTATTGTTCCAAAAACTTTACCTCTTTCAAAAAGCTCAGGAACGAATATGTACGGAATAGAAAGATTCCAACCCCCCAAGTAAAGAACTGTTACAAATAATGAAGAAACTAGTAGATTCAGATACGAAGCAACATAAAATAAACCAAATTTGATACCTGAATATTCGGTTTGATAACCTGCTACTAATTCCTCTTACATACGGTAAATCAAAAGGTAATCTCTCACACTCGGCTAGAGAAGAAATTAGAAAAACGATAAACCCTATAGGTTGACGCCACAAATTCCACCCCCAAAAACCATATTTTGACTGCGCTTCAACTATATTAACTGTACTTGAACTATTAGATAATCATAGTCGATGATAACATCACTGTTCCCATCGCTATTACAAAACCGTACATGAGATTTTCACCTCATACGGCTCCTCAGAGGTCGCAAATAAATCTAAGTACCTTTCGACATTATTTATCTTGATATGTTTATAGGATAGAGATTCAAACTCTTATCCTAAGGCCTCGAATTAGACCAATGGAATTACATGCGCTATTTATAAGAAATATATATTTCTTATAAATAAAAGTGCTTCTGAATTGATCTCATCTTTTAAGAATTTTCATTTTTCTTTGTTGAAATAACTTTATCCTTGAATAAAAAAAGAGTTTTTTGGAGGAATATCACATAGCTATTTCAACCTATCATTTTCCATTACGAAAAAGAATTAGACATTGCATTAGTTCATGCATCATGACAAGAATTCCTTGATAATCAAAGCCCAAAGATCTATGAATTAGCCCATGCTTGACTAGCCAAGCAGACAAACGACCCTGCATCTTTTTTATCTCCCGCATTTTTAGCTAGAATATTTCACATTCTCGATCAAATTTATGAAGATTCACCCACTACTTGTTATTCTGTACAATACAAAGGAATCCTGTCTAATTCACTAATTCGTGAGAAGATACTAAATTTTTATATTTGAAAAAGTTTTCAGTAGGGATCTCTGAAGTAGATGGCGGTTGATAAAGGAATCATTGATCATAATTTCCAGTATTCATACTGCGTCCAACATGAAACTTGTGATTGGTAGTAAAACACCGATTTGCTTGTTGAGACCTAATTCTATCTTCATAGATTTCTCGAGATATTTTCTTACGAAGTTTTGTTATAGCATCTATAACTGCTTCCGGTTTAGGTGGACAACCTGGCAAATAGACATCCACGGGAATTAGCTTATCGACTCCCCGAATAGTACTATAAGAATCGGTACTGAACATCCCTCCTGTAATTGTACAGGCTCCCATAGCAATAACATATTTTGGTTCGGGCATTTGCTCATATAATCTCACTAAAGAGGGTGCCATTTTCATTGTTACTGCTTCGGCTGTTAAAATTAGATCCGCTTGTCTAGGACTCGATCTTGGTACTAATCCATAACGATCAAAGTCGAATCGTGATCCTATTAGTGAAGCAAATTCAATAAAACAACAACAGGTACCATAGAGAAGCGGCCATAAACTAGAGAGCCTTGACCAATTTGAAAGATCATTTAATGTAGTTGAAATAACTGAATTTTGGACTGTTTGATCAAGTAAAGGAAACTCAATGGAATTCATAACTTTTTCAATTTTTTTCCCTTTTCTTTTTATTGTCTGAATATTCAGGAGCTAAGACCATTCCAATGCCCCCTTTCGCCATGCATAAACTAAACCAACAATTAAGATAAGCACGAAAATTAAAGCTTCTATAAATACAGATACACCCAATACATCGAAACTAATTGCCCATGGATAAAGAAAAATCATTTCAACATCAAAAACAACAAACGAGAGCAAACATATAATAACGGATTCGAAATTGTAACCAAGCGTCGCCCATTGGTTCTATACCCGATTCATAACTAGAAAGTTTCTCCGGCCCTTTCCTAATTGGGGCTAAAATCCCGGAAATGAAAAATGCCAAAATAGGAATAAGACTTGATATTATTAGAAATGCCCAAAAAATATCATATTCGTAAAGCAAAAACATAGACACACTCCTATGAACGTGGAAAATATACCGGTGGGTCGATTCGAATTGAAATTGTCAAGTCATCCATAACTGTTTAGTCAAAACAAGAATTCATTTTGACCAAACCATCTAGTTTCCTTTGTTTATTGCGGGGCATATCTCATTTCAAGATTCATCGACTGACTTGACTGGAATCCTATTTCCAGTCTACTTATTTTTATTTCTTTTTATTTAGTTAGTATAACTCTAACTATTACTTTTATACAAATTCTCTTGTTTTCACCTAGGATTCTTGCTAAAGCAACCTAGTTCCAAATAAAAAGAAAATAGAATTCTTATTTTGTGTTTCGAATTTCTAACTTATTATTTTTGAAATTATATATATTATTCTAAATTCTTTAGAGATTTCTATTTTTTTTAGGAATAGAATCTGAAGTTTGTCGTTTTTTTCTTAGTGATTTCGAATAGAACAAGTATTCAAATGTAAGAGAATGCATAGGTATTTTGATTTCTAATATCTTAGTGTTGGTATATTCCTTTTATTTTATTATTTTATTAGAGGGGTTTCTCTTGATTGAATACAGAAAAAGAAGACCATCCCCTTTGTGCTTCGATAGGTCTAGGTAAGGTATACGAAGAAAAAGCCTATTTGACATTGTTGACAATGAAACTTACCAAAGAGATTCGTTTCTCAACAAACTTTGGCTTGTCCACAAATACAGCAGGTCATTCCCTAGATCTATTTGAATTACTCTTTGAAGTTTTTAACCGGTTTCGTGTCATGATTTTGACTTCCTAAATTCATTAGGATTAGGTATACCAAACAAAACAAAAGGAGTATCACTAACTTAACCCCTTGATTGTGGACAGGAAAATTCATATGGAATTTACCTCCGAAGATTAATGACGAAAGGTTGGTTTGTTTATCCACAATTGGATAAATATCGATTCGATCCCTTTTTCTTTCAGTTTTCTGTTCTACTTTAAACGATTCCCGTGAGTGAGTTTATAGGAATAATTTGGATTTCCATGAACCAACCCAACCGGTCAGTTACAGGCAACAAACAATAATGAAGAAATGCAAATTATACAATTTTATATTTTGTATTTTCATTTTATAGGGCTCTAGGGCTATACGGACTCGAACAATAGTCCTTCTCGGTAAAACAGATCAAACTTATTATTATCAAAATGATCTGAACTGTTTCAAAGACCCAACATGCATTTTTTTTTGCCTTGGGCTCTTTCATTAACTGATAGAAATATCAGCCAGTCTGCCATATTTTTCAAAATAAGATTAAGGAGATAGCTCCATGTGCTCTGATTCATTATTTGGGATTTTGATCCAGGAGCACTAACAAAGTGTTTCAAAGGTGGGGTTATCTTGACGTAGGTCTGCCTCTGGCCTAGATCAACCTAAGTTAAATGAAGTCTCTATCGTTCGGCTTAAAAAAGAAAATATGAAACTTCATACACCTTAAAGTTCATAGGACGAAAAGATATTTTTTGAGGACCTTATACTCATTATGCCTAGCATTGAATCGACTGGTATTGACCTTATCAATATCTCAAATCAATGTTATGGGGTCTGTTTGGTACCTAAATGGGCACCAAAATCGGACCGAACCATTTGTCAGAGCCTCTTTGTTCCCTAGAGTTATGGAGTAAGACATCGATTTCTCAAGAAGATGCATTTTTTTGATTGTATGATGGAGCCCCCCTGAAAAACATTGGCGCGCGTGTAAACGAGGTGCTCTACCAACTGAGCTATAGCCCTTAGTGCTTGTGATACATATTTTATCATGTAGATAATTTCTTGTCAAGATGAA